>CP092871.1:90979959-91196561 GCA_030710605.1 Cordylochernes scorpioides | reverse complement strand
TACCATCAAGTAGCTTTTATTTTCAATTACTTGATGAAATATTACACATTAGTTATTTTCACATTATATAGAATTTATAAAGAGAATCCTATATTAGTGATTCAAAAGGATAGATATGTTAACTACGCATATTTATAACAAAACTGAAAGTCATTCTAAAAACGATGATAACCAAAGTAAAATTATCAATGAATAAAAATAAAATATATATTTTTTCAAATATAGAAATATTTGAGTTTTTATATATATATATATATATATATGTTAGGGAAAAATTTTATTTCATTTCAAAATTAAAATTTATAGAAAAAAAAATTACTCTGTTGAATCGACCGCCAGAGGTCACGCTTCCCCTATAAAAACCCATTGTTGTTGTTTCTCGATGGCCGGCTCAAACCTTTTGTACATTATGTAAATAAGTTTTTCATTTTTTTTTATTCTTACGCCTTAAAATAGGCAAGCTTTTCTCAGATTATTTATTTTGTGTTTTATAAGCTTAATTAAAGCAAATAATGATCTGAACTATTTTTATTGCCCCGACTGCAATGTCACATGCTCATGAATTCCGGGATCAAGCCAATGGTCAATAAATCTATATAGAATCCTCTAAAATCAATAGAAAATGTTTTTTCCTAATATATATATATATTATAATATATACTCTTCCAGGAATAATAAAGCAAACCTAGAGCCAGCCCAGAGAGAGACGGGATGTAAAGTCAGGTCACTTGAGACAGCAGCGACATTCCAAGGGGCGGCAAATGGGGCCCGTCCGTTAACACCTTGGGACTTTTAAGACAGTTGGGGATTGTGTGCGACACGAACGGCCGCCCGGCTCTCCCTCTCTCTCTCTGGTCGCCTGGGTTCTTCTTCCAACTTGTTGTGTCCTTATTTCTCTTTCCCCACCTTATTATATTGCCACATATATGTTATGAATTATTTTGTTGTTGAATAAGATAGAATTGAAGGTGCAGTCGTGAAAAGATAATTATTTACCCATCAAGTAGTTTTTATTTTGAATTACTTGAAGCAAATTACACACAAAATTATTTTTCACAGTAATATAGAATTTATCAATTTAATTCTATATTCGTGAATTAAAAAAAAAGGTAGCTTAACTATACATATTTACAAAAAAAAATTTTCAAAGTGGTATCTTCTAAATCTATGGTCAAAAATGTAGAACAGTCAATGATGAAAATAAAATACATGTTTTAAAAATAAAATATTTGAATTTTAGATTATATAATATATAGGCGTATATTTAATATCACAAAATATAAATGAAATACCCCTATCCCCCGATTTACACGGTAGATACGTTCCTGAGAAAAACGTGTAAATCGGGGGATAGGTGTACACAGAAATAAAAATAAAATGCATTGACAGGTTAAAATATGTAGTCAGCACATAAGCTCGGGATTCCTCGTGAGATGTGTACACAGCGCATGTGTTCAATCACAGTAGCATTTAGTATAGAGTAGTATAAAAACCAAAAAAAAAAAACTTTGGAAAACCGTGTAAAAGCGAAAACGTTTAAAACAAGCACCGTGTAAATCGGGGGATAGGTGTACTCGCTATGCTTTGAAATTAGAATAGGTTACCTTTATAAAGCGCAGTGTGTACGAGAGATAAAAAAGTCAATAGCTTCTATATTTTAAATATTAAAGTCAAGGATATATAGCGTACGTAATGTACACCTTCCATTATCTTCTAATGAAACCCAATGGGTTCGAGAAATATCATTCCTTCCAGATTCTATTAATTTATCATGAGAGAGGGGAAAAGATATTAGTTTGGGAAATAGATCTCCTTGGGATGTATTTTTATATTTAAAAAATACATTAAAGATCAACAACTGAAAATTCAAAATGTTTACTTTTAATTAAAAACGAAGTTAAGAAATGAAAACTAATCTATTATTTAATTTTAACACCCCAAACTGGAAAAATATTTTTTATATTTGCATATAGGCTTCCCTGAGGGTAGGGTGGAATCCCTGTAGATTCGATTGGATTCAGCTCCAGGAGCAATTTTCCAATTTAATTTTTAAAACGCTGGATTAACTTATGGACAAAACTAAAGGAAGTGGAAAGTCTTCGATTTCGCCGGTCGCCGTCTGTTTTTTTTTTTTTTTTAAGGAGACAGAGGAAACTTTGTTCACACTTGGTTATCTCGTGTGATTTCAATAAAGGTCCTTGTAATATCTTTCAGAGTTATTATCTGAATCCCGATATACATGCTGAAAGGTAAAACTTCCATAAGTTTTGTCCATGAGAGTATCTTTCAGAGTTATTGTCTGAATCCCGACACCTCAGTCTCCTTCAAAAAAAAAAGTAAAAAGTAGACAACCAACGATAACAAAAACTTTCCATTTCCTAAAGATTTGTCCATTAGTGTATTTCCTACACAGTTGTAGATATATTTCCCTATTCAATTATAAAAAAAGAGAGATTTGATTGAACCCAAGAAGTAGGGAGAGAGAAAGAGAACAAAGGAATTTTAAAGAAATAATTGAAAAATGCACAGGGGGGAGGTGAAAGATTGATAAGTCGAGTCTAAGCCTGTTTTCTAACCCAATAATTTTAATTTAATTTGATTCAAGGCCACGATAAGGTGGTGTAATTAGGCTCTTCCATTGACTCCATCACCCCCCTCAATGGATCAAAGAAGATTAGCTGCAGGATTTAACGGAGGCTGTTGTGTGGGACAGGTAATGACACCTAGCGGTAGGAATTTTAATTTTTTTTTCTTCCCCATTTTTATTAAATAAAAAAACACTTTAAAAAAAAAATATGATAAAAATAGAATTTTAAAAAATTGAATCAATAATAATATAGTTCCTCTTTTTATTTATTTATATATAATAAAATGGATTATATATTTTAAAAAAGATATAGATGCATTTTTGAAAATTGAATTTCAAATTTCTTCGCCCGAACATACATTTCTATATATATTTTAAAACGTATGTAATTCTGCTGTCCTCAAAATAATGTCCATAGTTCATCTAAAATACCCTTTCAAAGAGTCTAAGCATCAGTATCACTATAAAAGGAAGTTCGAAAAATGCAATATAACAGCGGTATGGTAGATTAAACTGGCGAAACCGCAGGGAGGGTTCATCACTGATGAGCCAGGCCCTCCCTTTAATTTTTCCATTGCAATAAGGGCAGTAGAAATTGTTTATTTTTAAAAATAATCATACGCGTCTATAATAGTTTCGAATTTTGATAACAGATGGCGCGCTTAGCATTATAATACATTTCTTTATTGATATATATAATCTTCTGCGATGTTGGAAGATAAACATTTGATAAAAGATAGAAATTTGAATTATTTGTATCGTTTATTAGTTCAAGAGACTATTTCGATACATTTAATACTTTATATTGCATTAGCACGCCATCTGTTATTAAATTACGAAACTATTATAGACGCGTATGATTCTTTTAAAAATTAAACAATTTCTACTGTCCTTATCCCAAAATGTGTCTATAATAGCTTCGAAATTACATGTAATACATGTTTCCTGAAGTAGTGCAACACCAGGCCTACTTTTAGAAGAGGTGGCGCACATTCCAAGCAATCCGGTAGAAAAAAGATTCATATCTTAGGTTCCTATGGGTTTCTTATTAAATATTAAGCTGATTAGAGAACAGATACTGCACAAATGTAATCCATTAAAAGATCCGCAATAACAGATTATAGAATTCATAATTTTTAGCATTTATACTTTCAGGCCAAATTCTGGAGATATTGTTCTTCAAGGCAGTTGAGAATTTTCTTTAATTCATAATATAGAGTGTTCTTGTAAAGTCCATTACCTTCCATCACACTAATGGATAAAAACTAAAGAAGTGGGAAGTCTTTGATGTCGCCAGTCTTCTTTTTTCCTATGGAGACAGAGGCAATTTTGTTCACACTTGGTAATCTCGTGTGTCTTCAATAAAAGTCACTGTGTACAAATATCTTTGAGTAATTGTCTAAATCCCGATATATATGCTAAAAGGTACAACTTCCTTAAGTTTTGTCCATGAGTGTTTCTTTCAGAGTTATTGTCTGAATCCCGACATATATGCTAAAAGGTACAACTTCCTTAAGTTTTGTCCATGACTGTATCTTTCAGAGTTATTGTCTGAATCCCGACATATATGCTAAAAGGTACAACTTCCTTAAGTTTTGTCCATGAGTGTTTCTTTCAGAGTTATTGTCTGAATCCCGATATACATGCTAAAAGGTACAACTTCCTTAAGTTTTGTCCATGAGTGTTTCTTTCAGAGTTATTGTCTGAATCCCGACATATATGCTAAAAGGTACAACTTCCTTAAGTTTTGTCCATGAGTGTTTCTTTCAGAGTTATTGTCTGAATCCCGATATACATGCTAAAAGGTACAACTTCCTTAAGTTTTGTCCATGAGTGTTTCTTTCAGAGTTATTGTCTGAATCCCGATATACATGCTGAAAGGTACAACTTCCTTAAGTTTTGTCCATGAGTGTATCTTTCAGAGTTATTGTCTGAATCCCGATATACATGCTAAAAGGTACAACTTCCTCAAGTTTTGTCCATGAGTGTATCTTTCATAGTTATTGTCTGGATCCAAATATATAGATAGAAAGTACAACTTCCTCAAGTTTTGTCCATCAGTGTAATCCTATATATTGATAGCAACCGAATAAGCCAGATATTATAACACATACCACTATGATGCATGCATATTTTATAATATATAAACATTTTCTCTAAAACGTCATTGTCTTGTGATTGAAAACTAAATAATAATTTTTCTTACTTGAACCTAATTACCAAGTCGTAGAGATTATTTGAATATAAAAGATTTATAATATGAATATCCAAAGAATTCATATCTTCAATATTCAATTCTGTTTTTCGAAAATCATACATTAAGTAAAACCCAATTCTACCTGTGTGTCCAAGACAAATAAGAAAAGGATAATACCATAAAAAATATAATACCATAAGAGCAGACTATAAGCTTTGGTAAAACAATGGGTAGGTATTCGAATTAATAAAATCGGCTGGAAATTCTGGGTGAGGTATTGGTTTCGAAATGATCAAAATCCCTGGATCAATTCCTCCAACGACGAAAGAGCAAATGCTCCTGGACAGTATCGCGAAATTACTGGGAACCTTCGACACCAAGCCAGAGCTACCTCGTCCCAAATGTCCACACAAAGGAAAGCCCGAGCATCTCTACCTTCTCGAGAAGAAGGATGAAGACATGCTCTACTTCCCCTGCCAGAGCAAGATTCCATTAGAACGGAAGTTGGGACATACCTGTCAGAATAGGAAGGTCGACAACATCATCAGGGAATCCAGATTCTACCGTGACTGCAATGGTGAAACCCTCATCAGCATGGGAGGCATTAAGAGCCGTCATTTTGATAAGAAGAATGTGGGCATTCAATCCATCAAGATGGATCCTATCAAATTCCAATGGGAATTCTGTGGCGAGATACCAGAATACAAGCATCTCTTTTCTGCTTCATTTCTTGGTGGGCATATCTTCATATTTGGAGGTGCCGATGTGTCAGATGAGCCGTTGGACACCTGCTACAAATATAGCCTTCAAGATACAACTTGGACCCCCATCGCTAAACTAAGCCAACCTCGAATGCGACATGCTACTCTTGTAATGGACAAGAAGGACATCTACATCATAGGAGGCGTGACAACAAACAGAGTTATTCTCGATTCCATCGAAATCTACAATGCCAGAAAGGATAATTGGACAATGGCAACTAGCATGTGTTGTGGAAAGATGGGAATGGCAATCGCTAGCCAAAAAAGTGACATCTACATAGCTGGAGGTGTCATAAGCGCATGCTGGGATAAGGATAAGCATTTCATATCGTCGGATATCCAGAGCTTCAACACGAAGACGAAAGAATGGAGACACATCACCCATATCGACAGCCCAAGATGTTATCTCACCATGATAGTGAAAGATTGGAAGATTTACGTTATTGGTGGTTTGGGTAGAGAACAACAGGAAGGATACCTGGTAAGCAGTTCCAAGGTTTTCTGTTTCGATAAAGTGAACAAGAAACGACTTGCAGTGAGGGACTTGCCCAAATCCAGACATGGACATATGACTGAAGTGATTGAAGGCCAGATGTTCATCTTTGGAGGAATATCCTCGCAGACGATGACCTCTATCCCGGATGCCATAATGATGGACTTGAAGAAGTTTACAAACCAATGGGTAGTGTACCCTCCATTACCGTATGGTGTGGCCTTCGCAGCTTCCACGGTGACGCCAATGATCAGATACCACTAGGAATCAACTCCCTTTTCACTACCAATTCTATATGACAACACAAGACGTCCTGTTCTTCATACCTATATAGCTTAGATTCCAGTTCTCAACCAAAATAATTCTACAAATACCTGAATTAGGTAGCGAGGTGTAGTATTTTTGAAATAGATACCAATACTTGATCTCTATTAGAAAACTTCCTACAAATGTAGATAACATTTTTAAATAGCAAATAGCATTATCACCTTTGGTACCCGGGGGTCAGTGGAAGGATGGTCTAAACCGTTGGTTTTCGACCGCTACGACCCGGGTTCGATTCCCGCATTGGGAACTTTTTTCTGGTTAAAAAAATGCTCCAATGGCTCCCGATTCCCGCAAAAGTCTAATCCCACCAGCGAGTGCAAGTAACCAAACGGAGCTCTGGCATATTTGTAAGTGCAAAGTCGAACTGCTTTTCACATGTGTAGACATGTGGTGCACTTACAGAAAAAGCAGTCGCCAACTTGTACCCACCATGATTATCATGGCCTGTACCACGTGTACTAAGGATAAGCAAAAAAAGAACTTTGGTGCCCGTAATATCGTTGTAAGTTAATAACACACTTTTAAGACGCGCTACTTTTTGTATAAAATTTAAAACTTACTTTTAACAAACCTCATTCTATAAAGATAAACAATTTTAAAATGGTAATACACAAAACAAACAACATAAGAAAATACATGCTGAAGGTATATTTGGAAATGAAAGTATGGCCATTAAAAGTTTTGAAAACTTTAGAACTCTATATACATATATAATGATATGCAAAAAGGAAAATATATAAAATGTCAGGTGATTATATTAAAAATAAAAGAACCATTTCCTGACAGCTCATATTGAGCATTTTAGATGGTAGAAAGCCATCTAGTGGAACAAAATATTATAGAACAAGCCTAAATCAAAGTTTAGTCAATTTTTGTGTCACTAGATGGCGCTTTGTCATCAAAAATGCCCTCCCGCCTTCGTGTTGGTTCCCTGTGTAAACCTCGGAACCTCAGAGGTCCTTGATTCGTCGGCAGATTCAGGGAGTACTGTGAACAAAGAGTACGAGAGCCAAAAGGGGGGGGGAGTCCTATTGGAACGTAGGACGGGTTAAACCAAGTCCGAACGGGAGGGCTCGGTCAGCAACCTTGCCATGAACTCTCGGAGACGCCTGTGGGTTTGATTGGTCGACCCTATGGAGCCAGACCATAATGGCGGGCGCGAAAGGCCAAACAATGACCGCTCGGTGCATGGAGAATGCATCATTCCTTTTGGTACGGTGGCCATATTAGCAGCATAGGTGCATGCTTCGCATACAGGCTTGTGGACCTTCGAGGTCCGGGTGGCCATTACTCCTAGGATGTCATCTAAAATGCTAATCTGAGCGGTCAGGATATGCCTCTTTTATTTTTAATATAATTATATGCATATAAATGACTGTCCTCTTTCACCTCTTTTTGAACATATACCACCAACATATATGCAATATGGACATAATAATTTGTATTTCATTTAACCATTATGTCAGTCACTTTGCTATTACCTACATAACAGTGTAATCCGACAATTAAAAATTCAAAGGGGAGGTTCCTTTCGAAAAAGGAGGCGTTACCTTTACAAAAAGGGGCGTGGCATAGATAAAAGTAGGCGGTCCTAAACTAAATAGAGATAATTAAGCCACGCCTATATAATAAATCCTTAATGTAATATCCTATAATACTTCATGTAATTATATTTATCTCAATAATTCAACTAGTATTTCTAAACTATTAAAGCGTTTATCTAGATATGTATATTGGGATATGAATTTAGAGAGAGAGAGAGACAACTTTATAGATTTCGGAAGACAGTTAAAAAGACATCGCGACAGTTTATCTTATCATGAGGTTGTTATGATGGATTGGGGGACATACTTGCTGAGCCATGAAGCTCACTGATAGCATAGCTCCGACATTTTCTAACTTAATGTCTGACGTGTTTCTTGCAGAGTTCATAAAAGAAACTTTACGTCCAGAAAAATATATTTCATTGAGGTTTCGATAAGGGAATTTTATCTTTGTCAGTAGAACAAAGTAGAACAGTTGAAACTAATTTAACATATACCAACAATGAGATTTTCTCAGCAAGATGGAAGATTCGTATTGCAATTGAATTTTATGTATTTACTTGCGCGAACGCATGGTTTTAGAAATATCTTATACATATTCATAATTAGGTTCCAAATTAGAAGAAGACAACAACAACAACAACAAAAGTAAATGTACATACATATGAAGAGATAAGAACGCTGTATTCTATTCATACATACACTCATAGACAAAACTTAAGGAAGTGGAAAATCTTTGATGTCGTCGGTCGTCTATTTTAAATTTTATATATAAGATCGTGTGTTTAATTATCGGAATTTATTTTATATTAACAATATTTTATATTTTCATTATTTCCGAACTTTTTAATATATATATTTTATACAGAGGGGTTTGTATTGATGAATAAAATATAGTGATGTATTATATATAGGTTTTTACATCTTTAGATTATAATGGTCTCTTTGTGACGAATGATTTCCTTATTGTGTAAGGGTAGATTTCAGTGGCGTGAGAAATGTTCGATTTTATTATATCTCTACACATTTATTGGGATTGGGTATTCTTAACAAAAATTTGCTGATAGCTTGCTCCATCTATCGGAATAAATATCAACTTATCGTTGATTTTTGATTATTCCAGAATTTTCCAAATACCCATTCTTGATTAATCAAGAAAATTAACAATGTAGGCGTTTCGGGCTGTTATCCCTTATCAATGTAATGTAACCTGTACCTCAACGATCAAAAAAAAAAGTTGGTCTTTGGGGCATTCTGAAAAATTATGAAACGAGTATTTAAGGCCGGAATGGCATGAGAACGCCAAACTATGTGAAATATGAATTATTGTAAATAGTTTCACGCGCAATTATCCAGATCGGATATAGCGTGTCTTGTTTGCAACTGGTAACAAATAAACTATGTGTAAAAATAGCACAAAAGTGAAAAATTGTACTGGGGCTATGTGAAAATATTAAAGGAAAAAAGTGTTATTCTAAATTTTATTAAAAACATAATGAGATCAATAGATATCAATCAATAGAATAATGTGAAGAACATGTTTCTGTCGAAGTATCTTCCGAATTTGAATAATGTTCAGTAACCAATAGAAGTGAAGATAGAGAGAACCAGGTGTTGGAAGGAGCCAATCAACGACGACCAATCATCACCCAGGCAACCTCCAGGATTCCACTCGGAGATTCTTCTTTTTTTCTTTTATTTGAGGAGGACAAGTGCTGCTTACTTGTCATCAGGCAGTGGTGGTTTCAACATATTATATATAGGAATCTTATAAATATATCTCTTTAACTCTTATAGTTAAATTATACATTTGGTGGTCGAATTATATAAATAAAAAACAATTTTTAATTAATAAAAATACATGTTCTATAAAATAATCCCTTGAATAAATATTGAGTAAAATCAATCATTCCTCCAGGGAAAAGTGTCTTCTTCAAAAACATTTTTATTCTCTAGCTTTCAAGCACGGACGTCCTTCTACAGGAGAAAACATGGTATAATAATTTCTCCTTTAGAAGGGCGTCCGTGCCCGAAAGCTAGAGAATAATAAAAATGTTTTTGAAGAAGACACTTTTCCATGGAGGAATGATTGATTTTATACTCAAAAATACATATCTTTATCATAAAAATTGTGATAAGATGGATTTATGTTCAAAAATAGTCCAACTGCTTTTCACATGTGTAGACATGTGGTGCATTTACAGTAAAAGCAGTCGCCTACTTCTACCCACTATGATTATCATGGCCTGTGCCACATGTTTTAGGGATAAGCAAAAAATACAAAATAAAAATTGCGAGAAGATGGGTTTATGTTCAAAATAAGGCATCTCTGCCTTTATCTAATGTTTTGGCTCATCCCTTATTACCACCCTTACCTTCTGTACTGGGTTGATGAACAAAATGCATTATTTGAATGTATTTTAAAGGGAGAGGTGTCTCATTTGGTATATATATATGTTATATTAAAATATTATTTCATTTAAAATTATATTTCATCGATTCAAATACTCTGTTAAATCGACCGTCAGAGGTCACGCTTCCCCTATACAAATTCATTGCTGTTGTTTCCCAATGGCCGGCTCAAAACTTTTGTACATTATGTAAATAAGTTTTTCATTTTTTTATTCTTACGCCTTAAGCCAGGCAGTAATTTTATCAAATTATGTTTTTCATATATTCCTTTAGCTGAATTAAAGCAATTGCTGATCAAAACTATTTTTATTATTATATTTTCAAGATTTTAACCACGACTGCGTTACCATAGCATAATCTCAACAATTCTAAAATCAAGCAGAAAATCTTTCTATTTATAATAATTAATCCTAAAGATAATCAAAATCAACAGAAATCTCTTTTTTTTACGTAATATATATATTGTCTTGTTTTGTCATTTCTTCCATTTATTGTGTATCATAACACGATATGTATTATGTTTATCACTTCAGTAAAAAAAATTATACTAGTGTCATGTTGATTTTTATCAATCCAACCAATCAGTTTGGCCAGTTCACATCGCGTGATATTTATCCAATTTCTGGCTGATGGTGTATCAAGATTTGGTGACCAAGAAGCTTGGTCTGTCAGCTAACATTGTGACCCTCATCAGTGATGATAAAGTATGAGCCACATCACCAAATTAGGCAAATTCATACAAATCATGTATACCATGGTTTCTGACTATGACCTTCTTCAATACAGGGATGGCTTCGATTTCATAACATCCTACGAGGGGACTTAGGAAATCGGTCAAATTTACCAAACAGATGTTTAAGCTGTTAAAGTGGCAAGGCCGATTTTCAGACTAGAATACGACATGAAGTTGCGGAGGATTATATTCATGTACCAAGTTGACCCTTTCCTAATGAGGAACAAAGCCTGAAACTAGGGTATACAGGTTGGTGGCTTATTGTCTGAATTTTCCAAAACTGGTGTTGGGACTTATTCTTTATCATCACCATTAAGGTTTTCTACTAGGCGATAAACATAGTGGGATGGCCACCACTACCATGCTTACCGTTCACGGCCACGTTCTGGCAGATCTAGCGCTCTGGCATAGAGATCTAGATCCAACTTGTCCTCACTGCCGGGAAGAGCCACAGACTGTGGATCACCTCCTCTTCTCCTGTCCAGCTTTTATGCTACACAGACTACAGATAGCCTTACTGCTTGGAGTACAAGACTTCAGCCCTGCCCCTACTTCCTGACTCACTGCCGGCCTGGAACTACCTGGTTACCTGGTTCACCTCAGCAATCTGTCCCCCCCCCCCCCCCCCCCCCCCCCATGACTAGACTTCTAGACTAGTTGTACAGCCCGAGTAGTTAGTGATTTACGCTCCAGGAATCCGGGTTACCTCTATTTTCTCTTTCTCCATATTTAAAGGGAGAGGTGCCATAAGTAAAGATAAACAAAGTTCTACAAATCAATGACGTACATTCCTATGACAACAGGCCTTCATTGTTATCAGTTAGTTACTGGAAAGCGAGAGCAGGTAACAATGTCGGACTTAGACAGGCTGGGACGACGTCTATCCTACCTCTGCTAAGCTCTTTCCTCCTTTTAACCAAATGGTCTACAAACTCCTTCGCAACTACATATACAAGGTACTGTGGTACATTATTCTCTCATCACGCTCGCCATAACCTGCAAATGTTCCGGACTATCCGCATTATGCAATATGTATGTTTAGATAATAAAAAAAATGCAAATATTGAATTAAAATATTTATATTATAGCCCCCTTTGTCAAGGTAATACATTTTGTATATAAACAACAATTTTGATACAAAATATAATGCTTTGATAAAGGTTGGCGTTGAGCCAACCGATATATTAGCAAATGAATATTTATATTTAATCCAATATATTATTTTTTATTATCTAAAGATTTAAATATGGATTGCTCTATTTTCAGAATAACATGTGTGTACATGTAATAGGTTAGCGCTTCGCAAATTTGTTGCTGTTAGACTATACTAGGTATGTTTCCCTATTTACAAGTAAAATTATAGATTTCCGCGTCGAATTATCGATGCGACACAAATTTATAATAATGAACAATACACCTCACCACCACTCAATTCAATGTTGTGGGATTAATGGCGATATCTATCGGCATAAATATTAGCTACACATGTGTCTTTCTATAACGAATATATATTTGTATATTATTGATATATTTACAATTTTATTTTTAAATAAAGAGTATTTTTTTAAATGAGGTACGCGTTTCGACGTTCTAGTCCACATCAGCATAGTGCAGGCATAGAAAAGCTGAGACAATGGAAACTAATGGAGATCGTTTAAACGACTTGAGGAATAAGAAACAACAACAATCTTTATAAGAATTGGAAGCATTAAAACACGAATGGTTCAATTACACATTTAACAAACTCTCTTCTATTCTCCTTACTGCGATGAAAACTATAAAATTCTGCGAAAACCCTCACAATATACGGGGAACAAAGACCTACGCTGACACTACTAATCACGTGTGCTCTCTGATTGGTTATCTTCCCCGGCGAGCGCCACCTACAGCGTTCTTTCACAGCTTTCCTGATGTTTGAAAATAATTTTCTTTAGAATATCGCCGTAACAATGTATATAATGTACATTAATTAAACAAATAAAAAGGTTTCCATAGATGAGTTTATTTTAATTTTATTAAAACCGTTTCAAGCTTTCGGACATCTCTGCCCTTCTAAAGGATAAAATATTGTTACGTCGTACCCGGACGCTATTCGTGTACTTTGTCAACTCAGTATGCCACAAAGTATACACGTGGGTTCGAAAGGATGCAGATAAAGTTAACGCTTTATTATACGTGGCTCTAAACAGAAGAAATACAATAAATGGGACTTGCCTTCAACCTCCCCGTCAGAAGAATCCTTTGCGCCGTGGGTGTCATTCTTGTGAAGCTTCCCACTTCACACTACACTGTACAGCCTGGACTACACCGCCTTGTAGACCGCTCCGATGTCAGTCTCTCCTTGTAGGATCATCCACACGCCCAGAGACAAGTCGTTACGTCTTCTCCTTGACGCAGATGTAACCAGACTCTGTTCTTCCTCACACAGGAATGCTGTTTTTGGCGCCTGCTACATGGCAGCGGGGGCCGCTAGAGTCCACCCCTCTTTCCCAAACTTTACTCAGGTATCTTGGCCTTGTCATCCATGTGACAATATATAATATTTAAAACGTCGCCTGATACCAATATATATAATGAATATATGTGAGCAATAGTTACCGAGAAATTATTTGAAAAAGTAAAAATTGAATCAGGTAAAAAGTTTCTTTTTATTTATATTTGCTAGCTTTCGAGCAAATTAACTGCTCTTCAACGGGCTGATATTCTTTGTACAAACTCAAAAATATTTATACACAGTAAAATTGAAAAATTTGTTATTAACATGTGCTCTCGCGGGCGTGCATCGGATTGTTTCCAGACATAGAAAGAAAACAACAGCGATTATTCCTAGAAGCATTGGTATCAACCAAAATAAATAGCATCAATAGAAAAATTGACCTCCCAACCCAATATAAAAATATCCCAGACAAATAATCTAAATGTAAATATTTAATCCCAATATATATATATAATATCTATTACTTTAGCTGGAAACAATCCGATGCACGCCCGCGAGAGCACATGTTAATAACAAATTTTTCAATTTTACTGTGTATAAATATTTTTGAGTTTGTACAAAGAATATCAGCCCGTTGAAGAGCAGTTAATTTGCTCGAAAGCTAGCAAATATAAATAAAAAGAAACTTTTTACCTGATTCAATTTTTACTTTTTCAAATAATGAATATATAAATATATTTTGAGAAGGGTACCCGTGAATAACTAGTGAAAGTTTTATAATCTACATATTTATTGGTATATACATTAATGTGGGTGTCATTATATCTTTCTTAATGTCCCTCATATTCTCTAAATGAACGATTCGCGTTTTTGAGACTTGAATTTATAATTTTAGATAATTTCATTTTTTTTGTTTTGTTCTACCTTGAGAAGTTTGCGTTGTGTGAAACTTCGAGTCGAAATTTTAAACTTCCATAAGATGATATTGTCGTGAGACTTTGCTATCGTGACTTATTTCTTGCTTAGGTTTGTTTCTGAAGACTTTCTTGATATCTCTTGTAGATTGTTCTTAATTTCTATATTCTCACATTAAAAGCGTATTTACACAAATTTGGCCTTAAATACCTATTTCCTGATTTCTCAGGAAGCATCTTGGACCAGATTTTGGTCGTAGTGGTACAGTTTGCACTACGCTGACGAGGGCCAACAGCCCGAAACGCGTTTGTGGTTGACTTTTCTTGATTTATCAAGAAATTGGGTTGGCCAAATATCACGGAGAAAGTTAAATAAACGTTTGGTTTATTTTTGATCCACTAGATGGCGCTCTGCCATTCAGAAATGCTCATATGGGCCTGGTCAGTATATGCCTTTTTGTTTTTAATATATATATGAGAAAACAATATATATAAAAGTCAGGTTGATATTAAAAATAATGATGACATATTCTGGTAGAGCGTCATCTAGTGGAGCAAAAATAAACTAAACGTTTATTTAACTTGCTCCGTGATATTTGGCCAACCCAATTTTTTGATAAATCAAGAAAAGCCATCCACGAAAATAAACATGTGCTTTTGGTCAGGATATATCTTCATTATTTTTAATATATATATATATTAGGACAAATTTTGGATCAAATATATTTATTAAAAATCGATATTTCGGCGATGCTCTTCGCTTATCTTTTTCTAGGAAAAATTCAAACTCCTTGAAGTTTATTATCCGCGTGATGCGAGCACGAGAAGTGTTGTTTTATATAACATAAGTTGATATGACCAAACTATTTATATTGAATTATTTTATCTTCAGAAACAAAATGCTATATATATCTGACCATTTTTATTTTAATTATAGTTATATACCTACAGTACACCTGCAGTTCAAAATGAGCATCTAGTGAAGCAAAAATAAACTAAACGTTTATTTAACTTGCTCCGTGATATTTGGCCAACCCAATTTCTTGATAAATCAAGAAAAGTCAACCACGAACGGGTTTCGGGCTGTTGGTCCTCGTCAGAGTGGTGCAGACTGTACCTCTACAACCAAAATTCGGTCCATAAGGCTTCCTAAGAAATCAAGAAATGGGTATTTAAGGCCAAGTTTACGTAAATAAGCTTTTAATGTGAGAATATAGAAATTAAGAACAATCTACAAGAGATATCAAGAAAGTCATCAAAAACAAGCCTATGCAAGGAAATAAGTCACGATAGCAAAGTCTCATGACAATATCATCTTAAGGAAGTTTAAAACATCGACTCAAATGGTGCACATTATGATGGAAATTGTTAACATAACGTTGATATAAACTACACAATTAGAGAGTGTTAATTAATTAATAAGAAAACCCGTAAACTTATGTTGAAGGACCCGGGAGAATCACTCCATTCTCTGGGTCAATAGTCAATAAATATTTCATTATTTATCAGTGATCGATTTTATGGTCAATTTGGGAAGTCGGGGAATTAATAACGGTCGGTGTTTGTCCTGGTTGTTTGGTTGTTTAAGGGAGGCTGGTGATTAAACTGACGTCAATATGTTCAGATGGATGATAGTGGGCGTCATCTATCGGTGAATATATAGTGGGGCAATCATTTATAGTTTATTATTTGATTATAATTTAATTGATCAATGAAAATAGTTAACAGAAAATTACTCTGTATTTATAAAATCATCTTATATTTTCATAGCTTGGTTGTTAAAGATTCTCTAGCTGTAGATAGTTTTGTTTGATAATTGTCGACTTGTCGTACTGACGTCATCAATAAATACGCTTATATCTTAAGATATTCCAAGACTTGATTTCTACGCTACAATATAGTTAAGAATTTCAATTTATAATAAAGATGCAAACAATTATTTAGAGCTCTCTCTTATTTTTTTAATGTCTAAAACAAATTTCAAAAATCTACTTATATAATTGCCTTATTCTGTCTGTGTGAAGTTCACTGTGTGAAGTTCACGGATAGATTTTGGTCAGAATGGATAGAATAAAAAAAGTGTCAAGGGATGGGAATCGAACCCACGACCTTCCGCTTACCGGGCAGATGCCATGACCACTAGGCTACCCTGGACATATTTTTCCGTTCATAAAGTTAATTTAGTAGGTGAAATGCAAAAAAAAAATCGACATGGTGAAACCTTTATGAAAATTCACATTTTTATTTTTATATTTTCAAGACACACACAGTTTGGGGCGGGACGTTTCACAAGAGAGACATCCACGGCGCCAATTTATAATTGTAACGAATAGTATTTTAATTAAAACATTTTAAAAAGACACAGTTTGGAACGGGACGTTTCACAAGAGTGACATCCATGGCGCCAATTTATAATTGTAACGAATAGTATTTGAATTAAAACGTTTTTAAAATATATACGCACTCGGGCGTTGCCCGGGCCATTCGTCTAGTATAAATTATAAACAATTATTTGGAAAAGTTGTAAATTTTGGCATAGATTTGTGACACATTTTTGTAACATATTGACAGTCTTTTACCCTTCAATCATTACATGAGCAAGTATCCCCTAATACAAGATAATATAACACGCCATTTATATATAATAAATAAAAGCATTAAAGCTCGAATGTTCATTTTACACATAAAACAAACTTCTACTGTCCTTATATCGCAGTAAGGACACTAGAGGTTTGTTTTAAGTGTAAAAGAAACATACGTGTTTTAATACTTCATTTTCACTGTATCCTCCTTCATCTTCCCCAAATTGTCCTTCACACCCATAGCCCTATTTATATTTGCATACTAGCTGAATGACCCGGGCAACGCCCGGGTTTTACCCGATTAAATGTTTTTATTCAAATACTCTTCGTTACAATTATAAATTGGCGCCGTGGACGTCACTCTTGTGTTCCGCTCCAAACTTTGTGTCTGAGAAGCGATATTTTTATAAAGAGATGATCTGGCTTTGTGTCTTCTGCTCGAATGAATGTTTTTCTGTTAGAATTTTGTTCCTGCACACTAAAAATGAACTGGCTTCACCCGTGGTCTCAACCTTTTGGAATTTTTCCCGATATAATTTTGTATCTGATAATCAAACATGATACAGCAATATTGTCATCATCATTTTCTGACTAAAAAAACAACTATTTTTGCCCAGAACCTGTCAATTTTATTTTTTATTGGCTAAAAATCCGATAAATATCTCTTCCAGATTTTCTCTATGTCCTGTCAAAACACGTTTTACATGTACATTAGGTCAGCTGATATTACCTCCCATCTTCACCGCTAGAGACGCTGCTTCGAGCGAAAAGGCAAATTTGCAACGCAATTTGCAAATAACTCGAAGAATATTCGGGATAGAGACCTGAAATTTTCACTATAAGTTTTTCCAGATTCTACTCTATATACTGCTAAAATTTCAGTCAGATTAATTACGTATTGTGGACGTGTATAGCCGACATAGATACCCACATACATACATACATACACTGACTGTTATATATATAGGGATAAGCAAAAGTTTTATTTCGTTTCTATTATATTCGAATATGTAGATGTCCTATAATTTTATGAAATATGTAAATATATATTTTGTAGAATGTTTATATAAATTTAAAGTTTTGTTGTCTTTAAATATATATAAATAATATTGTATATTTATATATATATATATACTCATTCTCTCAACTTATAGATATGTCTGTGGAAGGATTGTAAAGATCCGAAAGCTTGCAAAGATTTTTACGAATAAAGAAACGCATTGCTATCGTTTACATTTTTTACATTTTTACTTTATAGCAAATTTCTCTCTTTTTCAATACTTCTATTTATTAAGTACAGTGGAACCTTCCTTTAGCGGACACTCCGCTAGCAAACACCTCTATATAAAGGACAGTTTTCATTTGCAAAATTACCATTTTTACTATTTAGCAACTCTCCGGTAAGAGAACACCTCTCCCTAAAGGACAATTTGGCTCTGTAATTAGGTGTTTTCTTTTACAGAGAGTTTCTACTGTATTCTATTAATAGAAATAACTATATTAGGTGGTGAAAACCACAGACACTATAGAAAACAAAATATTTAGCTTTCAATTATATATCAATATTACAAACCTGAATAAAAATATTATTTTTAAAATGTATTTTTTAAAAACAAGCAGAACAAACTACATACATTTCATGACTTATCAAATATACTTTCCAGAAGGAAACAAAGAAATGAAAGTAACACGTCGGAGCCTCTCTACCTAATGAAACGGGGAGATCTCAAATTTTCCATTAAAATAAAAGCCGCTGGTGTGACACCTGGCATTCTGTCTGTCGAATCAACATATACCACTGGATTGAAATCAACAACATTTTTACCTGCGCCTTTCTGCCTAGTTTTTATACAAGAGTCGTACATATGTAATTAATATGGAATAATATTATCAAATATATATATATATATATTATATTTATAAAAAAAAAAAGATAAGAGATTTCTGTTGTTGTTTTGGATCATATTGATGATTATGCTATGGTGGTGCAGTCATGGCTAAAAATATTGAAAGAATAATAATAAAAACAGTTTTGATCGGAGAGATTGCTTTAATTGAGTTTTTTAGGTTAAACATAATTTGGTAAAAGTACCGCCTGGCTTAAGGCGTAAGAATAAAAAAATGAAAAGATTATTTACATAATTACAAAGTTTTGGGTCGGCCAACGGGGAACAACAACAATGAGTATTTATAGAGAAAGCGTGACCTCTGGCGGTCGATTTATACAGAGTATTTATATCTATGAAATTATAATTTAAAATAAAATAACATCTTAATATAACATATATATAAATACAAAGTTTGATTATATATTATGACATATATTATCTAGTATAATATCAATATAATCGTTTTCAAGAATAAATATCTAAACTTCAACCTTTCTTTTTATTTCTTTCCAGCGTTTCCGTGATCCATTGTCCCACCGTTGTTAAGGAACCATTCTATCGTATACCGGCATATGCACAACACAGGTCATTCATTTAATTTTGGTGAATCCTCAACCCATTATCAGGATATAAAGAACAACGTAGCCTAGTACTCGAAGCTTTACTTACTAAGAACCTCAAAGGAATCAATAGATCCATAGAATTTCCCTACATATACCATAGTATAATTCCGGAACCTGATACCTTAGTAATAATATTTGGCTTCCCAATTTGTTACTTCCTATAATTACACATAATCTCAAATAGAGTATTAGAATTGACTAATATGAACAGTTTTGAAAATAGAGCAATCCATACTCAATTCATTAGATAATAAAAGGCATATATTGGATTTAATGAAATATTTATTTTGCCAATATTTCGGCTGGCTGAACGCCAACCTTTATAGAGGCATTACATTTTTGTATACACCTGTGTATATACAAAAAATGTAATGCCTCGATAAAGGTTGGCGTTCAGCCAGCCGAAATATTGGCAAAATAAATATTTTATTAAATCCAATATATGCCTTTTATTATCTAATATGAACAGTGTAAAATACTTTTTCATAGAATTATCTTTCGTCTAGTTTTGTACGATGTAATATACACTAATGGACAAAACTTAATGGAAGTGGAAAGCCTTTGATTTTGCCGATCATCTGTTTTTTTTAAGAAGACAGAGACAATTTTGTTCACACTTGGTTACCTCGTGTGTCTTCAATAAAGGTCACTGTAATATCTTTCAGAGTTATTGTCTGAATCCCGAAATGCATGCTAAAAGGTACAACTTCCCTAAGCTTTGTCCATGAGTGTATCTTTCAGAGTTATTGTCTGAATCCCGATATACATGCTAAAAGATACAACTTCCCTAAGCTTTGTCCATGAGTGTATCTTTCAGAGTTATTGTCTGAATCCAGATATACATGCTAAAATGTACAACTTCCCTAAGCTTTGTCCATGAGTGTATCTTTCAGAGTTATTGTCTGAATCCAGATATACATACTAAAGGGTACAACTTCCCTAAGTTTTGTTCATGAGTGTAAGTTCAATACAAAGTATTATACTTTGTGTCATGAGATTTGAAATTGGTCAACCCACCTTTGAGCACCTTTCTTTGAAGAGGAATTAGGCTCTTAGAATCTGCAGACACACATACATTTCGATTTACTACACATCTAAAAATTGTTAGGAAATCAAAAGGTGATTATATATACTTGTAAAATTGAATGTTTATCACACATACACATACAGATTTATTAAGACAAAAGGTCTTATAGAGATTCACCGCAGGAAGGAAGCATAAATGGAGCTCTAGGCGATACTTGATGTTATATATATGTCATAATTTGTATATTTAATGCCCAAGAGATATGTTTTATTTCCGCCATAATTATATTTTAAAATGTAAATACAAATTCACCCATGTATAAATCTGTACAAAATAAATCTGGGAGCCAGCGCGAGCGGGGGAAGGCCACGCCTCCGCCGCGTGGCGCGTGCTCACGAGTGTCGAACAAGTTCTTTTTTGACGCGTACATGCACAACGGTCGCTCCCTTCCATTCGACCACGACAGCTACGACATATATATATTAATAGTAATTTTTTATTTTTGGAAAAAAGAGGAAAAGTAAACTATTAAGAACAACAGATTTTGAATTAATTTTGAGTCAGAACAGCAAGCTAATTCTGTATCAAATAGTATCGTTATGAGAATTTCAAGATTTATAAAATTTGTTTTTTTTTATAAATCTTGAAATTCTAATAACGATACTATATATATGTGTGTGTTTTTAAATGCTATAATACCTTGGTAAAGGTTGGCGTTCAGCCAACTGAAATATTGGTAAAATAAATGATATTTTGATCCAATATATACCTTTTTATTCAAAGATTTATTTATGGATTGCTCTATTTTCAAAAATATATATGTATGTAGTTAGATATATTTGTTTGAAAACAGTCTACCATTTCATTCAGAGATTTGCATACAATATACTTGCAATATAATATATACTTGGGCCATCTGTCGGGAAAGATATCAACTAATCGTCGATTTTTAATAAAAAGTATTTCAACATTAAAAAAAAGGGAAATATTCAAAATACCTAACATGTTACTCTATTATTTAATATTCCCATTATCATTATTTGAAAAACTTTTATTTTTTAGTTAATAAGCATAAAGAGTATTTTAAATGTAAAATTAAATACAGAGAAATAGTAGTTATTTAAAATTCTCGTTAAATTGAATAATTAAAATTTTATTCTTATTTTTAAATTACTGATGTTTACTATTTCAGATTTCTTGGCGCATTCTCTTGAAAAACCCTCGTTTACGAGGTATTACTGGAAAGTTGGCGACTGTTTTTTACTCTAAGTTCACCACAATTTTAACACAGGTGGAAAGCATTTCGAAATTTCCACTTCCACGGTTTCAGAGCTCCGTTTGGTTACCTTCAATTCAATGAAAATAGTTGGACTTGTCCAAATCTGAAAGCCATTAAAACATTAATTTTTCTTTAGAAAATAAGTGCGAACAATAAAGATAGTATGTAACTATATATATATATTTACATATATTGAAAATTTGAACCATTTATGATGCTTATATGTAATTCTACTGCCCTAAAAACTTTTGTCTATAGTTTTGTTGAATACAATTTCCGAGATTCTATCCTTCATTGTAGCATACCAAATCAGAATGATCCAATACAGTATTAGACTCCAAAAGGCGGTCTGGTAGATTAAATTGGCGAAGCCGCTGGGAGGGTTCACCACTGATGAGCCAAGCTCTTCCAATATATTTTTCATCGCAGTAAGGACAGTAGAAGTTTGTTTTATGTTTAAAAGAAACATTCGTACCTTAATGTTTGTATATACTATGCTTATGTTTTTTAAATTAAATATTCTACTGTCCCTTCCTGCTATAATAAAATTAACCAGAAGGCCTGGCTCATCAATCCCAGCGGTTTCGCCAGTTTAATCTACCATACCACTCTAATATTGTATCAAGCTGATTTGCTTTTATACTCATTACTATATATTACTTCTAAGAATATGTATTTAAAACTAACTATGTAAACACATAAGCTTTAAAAACAGTATATTTTTATTAAAATAAAAAAAGGCGTATATCCTAATAGCTAACATGATCTGTTAAATAGTAAAAATGGAAATTTAGTAATCAAAACTGTCCTTTGTAGAGAGGTATCCTATAGAGAGAGTGTTCTCTCATGGAGGCTGTTCTACTGAATTACTTAGGCATAAAGGATATTATACATCTATCCCCCGATTTACACGATACTTGTTTTACACGTTTTCGCTTTTACACGGTTTTCCAAATAAGTTTATTTTTATTTTTATCGCACTATACTAAATGCTACTGTGATTGAACACATGCGCTGTGTAAAAATCTCACGAGGAATCACGAGCTTATGTGCTGACTTGCTGCACACGCACATTGTGTCTGTATTTCCAATTAAAAAAAATCGATTTACACGTTTTTCTCGTATGTTAGTAAGCGTGATATCTATCTATATATAAAAATGAATGTTTGTATGTCTGTTTGTCTGTATGTCCGGTATACAAATTCGCAGTAGTTCACTAATTCAAACCAAAATTTCCATACATAGGTAAAAGAATACGGGGAAGACGATGGGCTATTTTAAAATTATATATAAATCAATTATTAAAACTATATATTCAAATTATTCAACTTAGCTCACAAACAGCGCCCTCTAGAACGCGTGGGGATCTGACGGCGGCGCGCGCCCATTGGCTGCTTTATACTCTTTACTTTTGTTTAGCTTTTAAATAACATATTTTTTTCTCTACTTTGCCTATTTTTATTACTGTTTTATACTATTTTCTTTAGCTTTTAGAGATCTGAGATGCCTCCCAAGAAACGCAAACCTATTGGAAAAGTCCTACCAGAAGTGAGTAAAAAAAGAAATGTGCGAAGTGCTGAGACTGCTGTGCAACGTAAGCATCGTCTTAGGATTAATCGAGAAAGGGCCAGTACTTCGAGAGCGGTGGAATCCGTGGGACAGCGTGAGAACAGGCTTCAACAATATAGAGACAGGGCCAGTACCTCAAGAGCGGCGGAATCCGTGGGACAGCGTGAGAACAGGCTTCGGCAAAATAGAAACAGGGTCAGTACTTCGAGAGCGGCAGAAACCCCACAAGAACATACGGCCAGGATTCTGAATGTCAGGGAAAGAACTTTGGCCTCACGAAACTCGCGTGATAGACTTTCCAATTTACTTTTAGAAGGTTTTAATTATGATTCGTGCAAAAATTACGAACAACACCCAATGATATTGCTGTATCATGTTTGATTATCAGATACAAAATTATAACGGGAAAAATTCCAAAAAGCAGAGACCACGGGTGAAACCAGTTCATTATTTTGTATGCAGGAACAAAATTCTAACAGAAAAACATTCATTCGAGCAGAAAACAAAAGCCAGATCATCTTTCTATAAAAATATCGCTTCTCAGACACAAAGTTTGGAGCGGTACGTTTCACAAGAGTGACATCCACGGCGCCAATTTATAGTTGTAACGAATAGTATTTGAGTAGGGTAGAACCCGGGCGTTGCCCGGGTCATTCGCCTAGTAGCTGGATAAAATAAATGCTTCAATCCATATTAAGAAGCCTGTTCCCTCGACTCTCTTCTTCCCCCCGTTTTTACATAAATATAAATACATGAAATAAAGCTTCGAGTACTAGGCTACGTTGTTCTTTATCTCCTGATAACTGGTTGAGGATTCACCAAAATTAAATGAATGGCCTGTGTTGTGGATATGCTGGTATACTGGTATACCAGTTGAATAATTTGAATATATAGTTTTAATAATTGATTTATATATAATTTTAAAATAGCCCATCGTCTTCCCCGTATTCTTTTACCTATGTATGGAAATTTTGGTTTGAATTAGTGAACTACTGCGAATTTGTATACCGGACATACAGACAAACAGACATACAAACATTCATTTTTATATATAGATAGATATCACGCTTACTAACATACGAGAAAAACGTGTAAATCGATTTTTTTTAATTGGAAATACAGACACAATGTGCGTGTGCAGCAAGTCAGCACATAAGCTCGTGATTCCTCGTGAGATTTTTACACAGCGCATGTGTTCAATCACAGTAGCATTTAGTATAGTGCGATAAAAATAAAAATAAACTTATTTGGAAAACCGTGTAAAAGCGAAAACGTGTAAAACAAGTATCGTTAATTTACAACTGGTATACCAGTATACCAGCATATCCACAACACAGGCCATTCATTTAATTTTGGTGAATCCTCAACCAGTTATCAGGAGATAAAGAACAACGTAGCCTAGTACTCGAAGCTTTATTTACTGAGAACTTCAAAGGAATCAATAGATCCATAGATTTTCCCTGCATATACCATAGTATAATTCCGGAACCTGATACCTTAGTAATAATATTTGGCTTCCCAATTTGTTACTTCCTATAATTACACATAATCTCAAATAGAGCATTAGAATTTACTAATATGAAGTGTAAAATATTTTTTCATAGAATTATCTTTCGTCTAGTTTTGTACGATGTAATATACACTAATGGACAAAACTTAATGGAAGTGGAAAGCCTTTGATTTTGCCGATCATCTGTTTTTTTTAAGAAGACAGAGACAATTTTGTTCACACTTGGTTACCTCGTGTGTCTTCAATAAAGGTCACTGTAATATCTTTCAGAGTTATTGTCTGAATCCCGAAATGCATGCTAAAAGGTACAACTTCCCTAAGCTTTGTCCATGAGTGTATCTTTCAGAGTTATTGTCTGAATCCCGATATACATGCTAAAAGATACAACTTCCCTAAGCTTTGTCCATGAGTGTATCTTTCAGAGTTATTGTCTGAATCCAGATATACATGCTAAAATGTACAACTTCCCTAAGCTTTGTCCATGAGTGTATCTTTCAGAGTTATTGTCTGAATCCAGATATACATACTAAAGGGTACAACTTCCCTAAGTTTTGTTCATGAGTGTAAGTTCAATACAAAGTATTATACTTTGTGTCATGAGATTTGAAATTGGTCAACCCACCTTTGAGCACCTTTCTTTGAAGAGGAATTAGGCTCTTAGAATCTGCAGACACACATACATTTCGATTTACTACACATCTAAAAATTGTTAGGAAATCAAAAGGTGATTATATATACTTGTAAAATTGAATGTTTATCACACATACACATACAGATTTATTAAGACAAAAGGTCTTATAGAGATTCACCGCAGGAAGGAAGCATAAATGGAGCTCTAGGCGATACTTGATGTTATATATATGTCATAATTTGTATATTTAATGCCCAAGAGATATGTTTTATTTCCGCCATAATTATATTTTAAAATGTAAATACAAATTCACCCATGTATAAATCTGTACAAAATAAATCTGGGAGCCAGCGCGAGCGGGGGAAGGCCACGCCTCCGCCGCGTGGCGCGTGCTCACGAGTGTCGAACAAGTTCTTTTTTGACGCGTACATGCACAACGGTCGCTCCCTTCCATTCGACCACGACAGCTACGACATATATATATTAATAGTAATTTTTTATTTTTGGAAAAAAGAGGAAAAGTAAACTATTAAGAACAACAGATTTTGAATTAATTTTGAGTCAGAACAGCAAGCTAATTCTGTATCAAATAGTATCGTTATGAGAATTTCAAGATTTATAAAATTTGTTTTTTTTTATAAATCTTGAAATTCTAATAACGATACTATATATATGTGTGTGTTTTTAAATGCTATAATACCTTGGTAAAGGTTGGCGTTCAGCCAACTGAAATATTGGTAAAATAAATGATATTTTGATCCAATATATACCTTTTTATTCAAAGATTTATTTATGGATTGCTCTATTTTCAAAAATATATATGTATGTAGTTAGATATATTTGTTTGAAAACAGTCTACCATTTCATTCAGAGATTTGCATACAATATACTTGCAATATAATATATACTTGGGCCATCTGTCGGGATGGCCCAAGTATATATGTCCCACGGATTCCACCGCTCTCGACAAGTATATATGTCCCACGGATTCCACAGCCTTAGTAAACCAGTTTAACAAAGGTTTCCAGGCCGGGGGTTTGTTTCTTGGTAGATTCAATAGGGCAGTGTCATTGAAAGAGGACAGTTCAAGGAAGTAGCCGTCTGGAATCGCTGTAGTTGTAAAGGTGAGAAATAACTTATAACATTATAGTAAACAAATAAAAAGGTATATTCTTATTACAGTTAGAACCTATTTACTTGTTTGTTTTATGTTTAAAAGAAACATTCGTACCTTAATGTTTGTATATACTATGCTTATGTTTTTTAAATTAAATATTCTACTGTCCCTTCCTGCTATAATAAAATTAACCAGAAGGCCTGGCTCATCAATCCCAGCGGTTTCGCCAGTTTAATCTACCATACCACTCTAATATTGTATCAAGCTGATTTGCTTTTATACTCATTACTATATATTACTTCTAAGAATATGTATTTAAAACTAACTATGTAAACACATAAGCTTTAAAAACAGTATATTTTTATTAAAATAAAAAAAGGCGTATATCCTAATAGCTAACATTGTTTGTCTAGACCTCGCTGCTGTGATGGAGATGTATGGAGCGCTGTTTATCTAGAACGCGTGCCGATTTTGACGGCGCGGGGCGCTCCCGGTTGGACAGTTGCGCGGGGGCAGAGTGACCTCGCGGGTGCCCTCCGGGAACTACATCCATCTTCCATATGTAATATACATTTAATCGTGTAAACCCGGGCGTTGTCCGGGTCATTCGTCTACAAATTCGCAGTAGTTCACTAATTCAAACCAAAATATCCATACATAGGTAAAAGAATACTGGGAAGACTGACATTTATTAATGCAGTGATTATAATCAATGATTACAATGAAGGGCTATATTGTCTATATATATAAAAATCACTTTCAAATATTAACGTAACGTTCCATTCTCAATCCCGTTGGGCTTTAGATCGGCTAAAACATTTTTATCTTTATTTGTGAATATTAATTTTACTGTACTGAATAGTTTAGTATAATGTTAATTCAACTTATTACAATTTAGCCAATGCAACGCGTGGCAGGGTTCGCTGTGTAGTATACTATCAGGACGATTTCTGGCGAATTATTTTAGATTAATATTTATAGCAATAAATATAGCGAAATTAAGACGTAGTGATTATATTCTGTGTTTGTGCATATATAAATATTTTACAGAAAATGTGAGAACCTTCTATTAGAATATCTCGAAAACAAAAAACAATACATATAAACGAGTTCACTGACATTTATTAATGCAGTGATTATAATCAATGATTATAATGAAGGGCTATATTATCTATATATATAGAAATCGCTTTCAAATTTTAGCGTAACGTTGGGCTTTCGATCTGCTAAAACATTTTTATCTTTATATAAGTGAATATATTGACTTTACTGTACTGAATAGTTTAGTATAATGTTAATTTAACATATTAGAATTTAGCCACAGCAAGGCGTGGCTGGGTCCGCTGGTATACATTTTATTTATGTTTTTTCACATATATACATATATACAGCCTGCATCAGGCTGACGAAGGCCAACAGCCCGAAACGCGTACGTGGTTGGCTTTTCTTGATTTATCAATAAAATGGGTTGGCGAATATATTATGGAACAAACCTAAGTCAACGTTTAGTTTATTTTTGTTCTACTAGATGGCGCTCTGTCATCTAAAAATGCTCATACAAGCGGTCAAGATGTGTCTTTTTTATTTTTAATATATACAGATGGTCAGCAAATAATAAATTGCCATATAAGCCACGCCATTTCCAACAACAAATTCCTTAATATGATATCATTTTAAAGAAAATATCCGTCTTCCTAAATTCCATTGTGCTGTGCGCGCTCGGCAGAAAAACTCTCATTGTTGCCCAATTTTATTGGTAGAATATCCCAATATATTTTTAAATTTCAATAGAATTGAATTTTTCTTTTGTATTTATGCAGCGCCCATATCGGATATTGTTATAGCTAAATATTGACAGTAGATAAAGAGATTGAAACTGATTTATCAATCTATGTCTCGTTCATATATAAGATTTTCTATTGTTTTTTTTTTTCATGTGTTAAGCGTCTTTACGCAAATTTGGCCTTAAATACCCATTTCTTGATTTCTCAAGAAGCCTCTGGGACCAAAAATTATTTTTGGTCGCAGTGGTTACAGCCTACTCCACGCCGACGAGCGCCAACAGCGCGAAACGCGTTCGTGGATGGCTTTTCTTGATTTATCAAGAAATTGGGTTGGCCAAATATCACGGCCATGTTCTCATGGTCAGGAGATGCCTTCTTTAT
This sequence comes from Cordylochernes scorpioides, assembly GCA_030710605.1. Taxonomy (NCBI): domain Eukaryota; kingdom Metazoa; phylum Arthropoda; class Arachnida; order Pseudoscorpiones; family Chernetidae; genus Cordylochernes; species Cordylochernes scorpioides. Next base: position 91,167,764 of record CP092871.1, on the reverse strand, counting down.
TTTTAATATCAACACCTGACCCACTTATCTTTTTTTCTATTGTTTTTCAAATAAGATTATATAACGTTATTTATATACACAGTCTAGCCATAAATTCTGTTACAAACATTTTTATAAATTAAATGATTAAGAACAAAAACTAATAGAATATATAAATACATATTTTATTAGCCAATAGGACATAGATTTTAAATATATACAATCATTCAAAAAATGTCCTCCCTTATTTTTGAAATAGTATCTCAAACGTTCGGGCCACTGATCTATAGCGGCACGCACCTTTTCTAAGGGTATTTTTTTCATTGCTCTTACCAATGCTGATTTCAATTGATCAAAATTATGATATCTTTTATAGCACACCTTCTCCTCTAAATATGCTCGCATACTGTAATATATACATGTCATAATATATGCTCTTCCAGGATTAATAAAACAAACCAACAGCCAACGAGAGAGAGATGAGCAGCTAAAGCGAGACACTTTAGACAACTAACGTACGACCATTTTTGGCCACATTCCTGAGGGGGGGGGGGGCCGTCACCACCTGGCGACTATCCTGGTTAGCCCCCCGGTTGTGTACACAGGGAAAACAGTCGTTCAGCGGATAACGTCTCGCTCGCTCTCTCTCGGCTGGCTGCCTGGATGATTGCTCTAACAACTCGTCGTGTGATTATTTCTCTCCTCACCACATTTATCACTATATTGTCACATATATATATGTAATTATATAAGTAGATAGAAAATTGAAAATTAGAAATTATTTATATCAGACGAATCCCACTGAGGTTCGTCTGGTTCGATATCACGCCCTGAAGCAGTCGTGGTAGATGTGTGGTAAGTGTTAAGAACGCATACAGAAGACAGGATCAAATACCAGTGAGGAGTAGATCGGAGAGGAAAGAGAAGGCATTAGGACTACCCTGGGAACAACTGGTGTGGAGTCGATTTCTAAGAGAACTGTTTCCCAATAATTAATCCAGGTGTTTTTAAACTCTTCTCAGTGAGATAAATTAGTCCCCAGGGTGGGGGGTGAGACGGGAAACTCCCGGAAATGTTTGTTTTTAGAAAGCTGGATATATGGTCACCTAGACAGAGGTTGTTCTGTCTGGAGAATTATCACTTCCATTTCCTCATACTCCCACACACACAGGCTATCTTTATTTAAATATTTCTATATATTATGTCATATGCAGTAGAAATACCTCTCTGTAAATGACAACACCTAATAGCAGAGCCAAAGTGTCCTTTAAGGAGAAGTGTTCTCTTACCAGAGAGTTACTAAATTGTAAAAATGATAATTTTGCAAATGAAAACTGTCCTTTGTGGAGAGGTGTCCGCTAAAGAGAGGTTCTACTGTATAATGAAAGCTATAATATGTAAATAGATGATCCACCTATCAAATAGATAAAGAAAGAACCCACTTGAAAACTACACCGACCAGAATGGAGGGCAGAAAACCAATAAACACGGAAGAAAAACAAAAAAGAAGAAACGATATAAAGGAACCAGACGTAATCTCCAACAATCCCACCAAGTCCCACCTAAAAGTGGAGTGGAAGCCATGTTCTGATAAAATGGCACGACTAGGATTCGATCCTGGGACCAATCCGATTAATTCCAACGAGAAAAGAACTGGTCCATCGAAAACAGCTCTGTCTGGAAACATACTACTGTACCTCCACACATATTTCACATTGATTTAAGATAAAATTGTAGAAAATATATAATTCTTAAAATATGTCTTCCACAATGAGTATATCAGTTTTCAATTTGAAAGGTAATCTATCAAGAGAAAGTCGCTCTTCAACAGTCTTAGCTCAAATAAACATTGAAATTTCCTAAATTTGCCTATTTGCATATGTACGCCTGAAACTTGCCTTCTTACATCCTAAATTTGCCTATTTGCATATGTACGCCTGAAACTTGCCTCCTTACATCCTGATATTGCCTATTTGCATAAGTACGCCTGAAACTTGCCTTCTTACATCCTAAATTTGACAGACAACCAGACTGTAAAAACGCATGCTACGCATGTGAACCTATGCATACAATGAATATTAGGAAATATACACATGGAAAAAAACTTAAGGATTTGTAAAATCTTTGATGTCGTCGGTCGCCTGCAATTATATTTTGTTGTTGTTATTGAGGAGAAAGAGGCAATTTTCTTCACACTTGTGTATCTCTTGTGTCTTCAATAAAGGTCAAGGTCACTGTAATATATTTCAGAGTTATTGTCTGAATCCCGATGTACATAATAAAAGGTAAAACTTCCTTAAGTTTTGTCCATGAGTGTATTATCGAATGTATGTGTAATTTCTCACTTTCACATTCCCCCCGTAATAAAAGCTACCCCGCTGTACCTGTAGATATTGACGTTGGTCTATTGCCAAGCTATTAAATCCTCCCTATGATATTTATTAAAAGAAAAATACTTTTTTACTGCTCTCAATAAAAACTTTGTCATAAATGGCTATGAAATATTGAACTTCCATTATCAGCATTGCCAAATTCCCAGCTGCTACCTTCAACACTGTTAACCTTTTTTTTTTTGTTTCATTTTTTCAATTTTTCACTTTGATATTAGTTTTGAAACATTTTCGATTTCACTTTGATAGCGTTGCTGGTGGTTGGAATATCTGGGTGTGTTTTGGAGTATAAAATTTTAAACTTTTAAACAGCGCGAGAAAGGTATCCAAATTTGGAAGGTTTTCAGACATTTAAAAGTTCATTTATTCCCTTATCTATCCCTCTCTCTCTCTAATTCTATGATCAATCGCTATTATAAGAAATAAATTTTGTACCTGAAAATATAGATATGCAAATAATATTATAATTTTATCAAATAAATATAAAAATATTTGCATAGTTTCTTTTATTTAGAAATTGGGAGGCAAGCTTTCACACTGTTGCGCTTCATCAGGCCACTGTGAATAGGCCAATATTTCTGTGAACGTCTATTATATATATGTTAAACGCCTTTTTGTGGAGCCAGTGGCTTGATTAAGAGCGACCGCGTGAAAGCTTGCCTCCCAATTTCTGAATAAAAGAAACTCTGTAAATATTTTATATTTATTTAATTCAAGTAAATATAGGACGGGCCTGGTTCATCAGTTGTTACACTACCCAGTGGTTTCGCACGTTTAATCTTCATAATGCTATTTTACATATTCACACGGGTTATGCAACATGTTGTAATTTTAAGTCAATATCTTTGTGAATATTTAAAAGAAAGTAATCATCTGCTATGGTAATATTCACATATAAACAAATAATTGTTCAAATCTAAAAGCTTGAGGGATGAGATTCTTTTGCAAATAAATTTATTTCGAGCTTTCGGGCAACGCCCTTCTACAGGAAAAGATTTGAACATTCTATTAAGGGATTAGCCTATTAATAATAATGAACAAATAATTCTTCCTAAATTTTAGGTCCTCTCTATATAGGCTTCTCGGCTTTTTAGCTAAGATCAAAATGTATCTAGACAGTCTCATTTCAGATATAATCCCAGCGGTATCAATGGTATATACACCAATGTATAAACACTACAATCAGGTAGAAGTATTGGCTTAGAGAGATGAGTTACAGTATTTCAATGGTGATAAGATTTATTTCAATATTTTCATTAATATTTTAAATAGAAAGAAATGAAATTTAGTCTTTTAAAGAATTTTAAATACTCTATACCGCTTATGGAGGCCGACAACCCGACACGCGTACTTAATTTTTTTCCCCGATAATTCAAGAACAGGTATTGGCCAATTTACCAGAAAATAAAATTCAACAGCCACACAGTTGATATTTACCGATAGATGGCTCAGGCCATCAGTAACATTTAGCACACAATGCAATATATTTTTTCATCGCAATAAGGACAGTAGAAGTTCGTTTTATGTATAAAAGAAACATTCGCGCTTTTAAATCCTTTTATTTTATAGCAGTATAAAATTCCCTTCTAAATCTAACGTCACTTTAAATTAAGCAAAACAGTATTATTTTAATGATCCTTATTAGACTTGGTAGTGACCATGATAAACATGGTAAATAGTTAGTATAGTTAGCGACTGCTTTTACTGTAAGTACACCACATGTCTACACAGGTAGAAAGCAGTTCGACTTGTACACTTATAAATGTGCCAGATCCCTGTTTGGTTACTTGTACTCACTGGTGGGGTTGGACTTTTGTAATAATCGGGGACCATTGGAACAACTTTTTTTTTCATAGAAATAAAAGTTCCCCAATGCAGAAATCGATCCTCTACCCCTTTTACGAATGTTAATGGATTTAATGTCTGTATTATTGGGGGGAGAAATTTTATTTTAAGTAAAATAACTCCCAATGATAAATTCTATCATGGGTTGTGACTATCGAAAATCGACCGTTTACCAGTTGTCTACCAAACCTTATTATAAGGTTATCCCATAGTTCGTGTTTTTCTTAAAAACATTATTTTTCTTATTACTTGGCGAATAATTATATTACGGCAAATACATAATAATACATAATACAATTACTTTATACATAATACAAAGATATTATATATAACGGCGAATAATATTGGTATTTCAATTTTTGCAAGTGTTTACTAACTTTTGGGACAACCTTGTAAATAGACGAAAACCATTAGATTCCAATTCCCAAACGATAAGATAGAAAGAAGAATCGAAAGAAGAATTAAAGAAATTGACCAACAATCGTAACTAGAGGTCAGAGTTCAGCCGGAAGTATTTCTGGTCCGGAAGTAATGGATTCGACCCATCCGCTGTTCCCAGAGGAACTCCACGAGTCCTTGATGGATCAGGCAGTACCAGGAGAATACTCGGACGACAGTCCAGTGTTCAATCCCGAGGACTTTGCACGTCCTAACCCACGTCCCAATCCTCACGCTAAGAGATCCGTCAAATCCTCTAAAGCCAGAGCTAAAGAATGAAACTCCCCTGACGGAAAACTACAAAATCTTTCCTTGGAAATCTTGCTCAAGAATACCTGAATAACTTTTTTCAAACTGTTTGCAATTTTGAAAATTGATTTTTTTCTTTTTTTTGCAAAATACAAAATTCTTTGTTCGAATTCTTTTTTAAGGGGCACACACAAAATATAGAATATAATAATATTGTAAATATATGAAAATCAACTTGTACTTCTGTTTTCTACATAGCCTACTGGTTGAATGACCTAGCTTCGTTGGTCAGAAGTGTTCTCAGACAATAATGGGTTTATAAATGTTGACTATTATGTTTAATATTATTATTATTGAATAACGGCAAGGGCCACAGAACTGACCAGGAGTCAAGATAACAAATGTAAATATCTTTGTTTACTTTTTCTGTTGTTATTTATTGAAGTTGTAAATAAAAATATGTAAATAGACTGACCATTCGCTACACTTTTAAAGAGAAAAACTTGTAACCTTTTTGAAAAATAAATGTATTATTGACATATAAGGTAACAGAGTAGTTATAAAAAAGTGTAAAGAGTCTCCCATGATAGACCATAGCCTGAAAACATGGCTAAACCTAGAGGAGATCTCTTATCAGATACTTCTGGATAAAAGACTGCTCATGACTTGAAATGATAGTGTCTCTATTAAGAGATCACTTCCAGAAGACACTCTGTATTACCATGTTTTTCTTCTATGGTCTCTAATGAAAGACTGAACAATGAATTGGGGTCCTCGAACAAACACAAATTTTTATTCAATTTAATAAAGACCTTTATTTACTTGTGAATTTTAATATATTGACAATAGGCAGAGTAGAGAGAATTCCTTTGTAATAGCACACCTTTTCTATATAGGAATTGTTACGACCACTAAATTGGTCGTCTTTGTTTTATGCAAATATGTTTGACTTTAAACTATGTTACGACTGCTAAAGTAGTCGTCCTTATTTATGCAGATATGTTTAATTTGAAACTAGGATAAGAAAGTATGTAAATCTCTTTTGTTGTACAAATTGTTATGTAGATTTCTTTGCTGTATAAATTATGTAAATTTTCTTAATGTATAAATTGACCGTGTTTTTTAATAAAAGTAGTAGTTCTGAAATAGGAGATTGTGCGCGTGGTGGTATCCTTTCTTTCGGGCCTTCCTCTCCCCTTGGATATAGATAGCTGGTGACATAAGGCTGGACAGAAGACACTGTAGGGCGTCTCTCGAAGTTAAAGAGGAGACAGCCTTTCTGTATTGAGTAAAAAGGCCTCGAAGGACTCAATAGGAATGTTATGGTAGTGAGTTGAAGGTATCACTTGATTGTAAACACAACTTACCTTATTTCTAGTATCTCTTGTATTACTGTAAGTATATATTCAGTGATTTGGGAATTACCGGAGTTCTGTAAAAGTCTTCTAACTTGACCGGTGCTGCTTTGTCTGTCTGATGGATATTCTGATGTCAGTTAACTCGCGTGATTTATTTGGTCCTCCTGCCAGTTCGTTCTTGAGATGGGTATTTATGGAATAGATCTTTTGCCAAATGGGCAGATTGTGGAATGAGTCTTTTGTCCGATAGGTAGTTTATGAAATGGGTATTTTGCCAAACGGGTCGTTTGTAAAATGGGCCTTTTGAGAAAATAATTTTTTTTTTGTGTGAAATGGGTCTTTTAGGAATTTTTTTAAATGAGTCTTTTATATAAAATGGGTCGTTTGTGAAATGGTTCTTTTGTGAAATTAGTATATTGTCCGGTGGGTCGTTTTTAAAATGGGTATTTTACCAAATGGGTCGTTTGTAAAATGTGCCTTTTGGTAAACGTTTTTTTTTTGTTTGTAAAATGAATTATTTAGGAAATGTTTTTTTAAAAAAGTTTTTTTTTTCAAATCAGTTGTTTGTAAAATGGGTCTTCTGTGAAATGAGTACTTTGTGTAATAAATATTTTGTAAAATGGATCTTGTATGAAATAGTTCTTTTGTCAAATGGGTCTTTTATGGAATGGGTCGTTTGTAGGATGGGTCTTTTGTGATTTGGATATTCATGAGATGGTCCGTTTGCGAAATGGGTTGTTTGTGATAGAAACTTACAGAACAGTGAAGTAGATTCCATCGCCACACAAGTAAAAGATATAAAACATCTATCGTATTTACTGACAACTGGATTAATCCACCGCAACAAGCCGAGTTTTTATCCGATTTATTTTTTTATACAATTTTGAGAAAAATAGAGAGAGAAAAACTATTAGATTTTTGTATTTATTTTCTGTAAAAAAATATATATAAGTTCAAGAAATGATCATTATCTCTATAGATTAAATACTAGGTGTTGTCCTTTACAAAGAGGCAGTTCTTCTGTATATTAATTCAAATTCTGGACTCTAGATCAACTTTTTAAAAAGGTTTATCCTCCTTTTGACTTATTTATGCTGTGTGCAAATATATTATCAATTTCAACCTTTTATTTTTTTGATTAGTTCACATTTAGAAGTTTTCTAGATGAATATTTTATTATATCTATAATCATTTATAATAGTGTTAATTTATATATTAATTCAAGTTAAAGACTCCACCAATTTTTTTCTAAACGTTTATTGAATTTTTGACGTTTCTGTGACCTACTGTCATCCTTATTTAAAAGATGGAAAGCTTATTAGCGAAATACTGTCAAAATATTGCACCATACATCATCAATAGGTTTCCCACCATTTTGAAAAGGGCGACATTGAGTCGCCGAAACGTCAAAATGACAATAAACATTAAAAAAAGGTTGATGGCGTCTTTAACTTGAATTAATCAAACTCCAACCTACCCTACAATTATGATATTTTCTAGTTATATATATGTCGTATTGTTAGAACATGCAGTCATGGGCCTCGTGTTCTAGCACTTGCAGTCATGGGCCTCGAGTTCAGGCGTCAATGTGTAACACAAAAAGATGAGGCAGGATATATTTTTCTGACAAAATAGACTATGCACCATCTATCAAAGCGAGGAATCACGAGCTTATGTGCTGACTTGCTGCACACGCACATTGTGTCTGTATTTCCAATTAAAAAAAATCGATTTACACGTTTTTCTCGTATGTTAGTAAGCGTGATATCTATCTATATATAAAAATGAATGTTTGTATGTCTGTTTGTCTGTATGTCCGGTATACAAATTCGCAGTAGTTCACTAATTCAAACCAAAATTTCCATACATAGGTAAAAGAATACGGGGAAGACGATGGGCTATTTTAAAATTATATATAAATCAATTATTAAAACTATATATTCAAATTATTCAACTTAGCTCACAAACAGCGCCCTCTAGAACGCGTGGGGATCTGACGGCGGCGCGCGCCCATTGGCTGCTTTATACTCTTTACTTTTGTTTAGCTTTTAAATAACATATTTTTTTCTCTACTTTGCCTATTTTTATTACTGTTTTATACTATTTTCTTTAGCTTTTAGAGATCTGAGATGCCTCCCAAGAAACGCAAACCTATTGGAAAAGTCCTACCAGAAGTGAGTAAAAAAAGAAATGTGCGAAGTGCTGAGACTGCTGTGCAACGTAAGCATCGTCTTAGGATTAATCGAGAAAGGGCCAGTACTTCGAGAGCGGTGGAATCCGTGGGACAGCGTGAGAACAGGCTTCAACAATATAGAGACAGGGCCAGTACCTCAAGAGCGGCGGAATCCGTGGGACAGCGTGAGAACAGGCTTCGGCAAAATAGAAACAGGGTCAGTACTTCGAGAGCGGCAGAAACCCCACAAGAACATACGGCCAGGATTCTGAATGTCAGGGAAAGAACTTTGGCCTCACGAAACTCGCGTGATAGACTTTCCAATTTACTTTTAGAAGGTTTTAATTATGATTCGTGCAAAAATTACGAACAACACCCAATGATATTGCTGTATCATGTTTGATTATCAGATACAAAATTATAACGGGAAAAATTCCAAAAAGCAGAGACCACGGGTGAAACCAGTTCATTATTTTGTATGCAGGAACAAAATTCTAACAGAAAAACATTCATTCGAGCAGAAAACAAAAGCCAGATCATCTTTCTATAAAAATATCGCTTCTCAGACACAAAGTTTGGAGCGGTACGTTTCACAAGAGTGACATCCACGGCGCCAATTTATAGTTGTAACGAATAGTATTTGAGTAGGGTAAAACCCGGGCGTTGCCCGGGTCATTCGCCTAGTAGCTGGATAAAATAAATGCTTCAATCCATATTAAGAAGCCTGTTCCCTCGACTCTCTTCTTCCCCCCGTTTTTACATAAATATAAATACATGAAATAAAAATACTTTATCAATTGCTAATTCAACATACAGTTGTAGTGTGTGTGAACAATTAATCATTTTTTAAAACCATTTTTCTTCCAACTGTAGGCCACGAGTAACCTAGATATGTTTAAAGAAAACTGGAATAGAGTTTTCATAATTTACACATTGTAGTGACGAGAAGCCTTATGTACAGGCCGAGATATACTGAGGTGGAGATATTTTTTTTTAAATTCAATATAAAGATAAATTTGGCAAAATATTATTATATAATCGTTAATTATTTGTTTTTAAAAATAATATCATTAAAATTCTAAGACTTGAAATCTACGAAGATGGCACAAGCCTATTTACATGCTATATGTGAATACACTCATGGGCAAAACTTAAGGAAGTTGTACCTTTTAGCATGTATATCGGGATTCTGACAATAACTCTGAAAGATACACTCGTGGACAAAACTTAAGGAAGTTGTACCTTTTAGCATGTATATCGGGATTCAGACAATAACTCTGAAAAATACACTCATGGACAAAACTTAAGGAAGTTGTACCTTTTAGCATGTATATCGGGATTCTGACAATAACTCTGAAAGATACACTCATGGACAAAACTTAAGGAAGTTGTACCTTTTAGCATGTATATCTGGATTCAGATAATAACTCTGAAAGATACACTCATGGACAAAACTTAAGGAAGTTGTACCTTTTAGCATGTATATCTGGATTCAGATAATAACTCTGAAAGATACACTCATGGACAAAACTTAAGGAAGTTGTACCTTTTAGCATGTATATCTGGATTCAGATAATACCTCTGAAAGATACACTCATGTACAAAACTTAAGGAAGTTGTACCTTTTAGCATGTATATCGGGATTCAGACAATAACTCTGAAAGATACACTCATGGACAAAACTTGAGGAAGTTGTACCTTTTAGCATGTATATCGGGATTCAGACAATAACTCTGAAAGATACACTCATGGACAAAACTTAAGGAAGTTGTACCTTTTAGCATGTATATCGGGATTCAGACAATAACTCTGAAAGATACACTCATGAACAAAACTTAAGGAAGTTGTACCTTTTACCATGTATATCTGGATTCAGACAATAACTCTGAAAGATACACTCATGGACAAAACTTAAGGAAGTTGTACCTTTTAGCATGTATATCTGGATTCAGACAATAACTCTGAAAGATATACTCATGGACAAAACTTAAGGAAGTTGTACCTTTTAGCATGTATATTGGGATTCAGACAATAACTCTGAAAGATACACTCATGGACAAAACTTAAGGAAGTTGTACCTTTTAGCATGTATATCGGGATTCAGACAATAGCTCTGGCGGGTAGTTAGAGACTGATTTTACTGTAAGTGCATCACATGTCTACACATGTGAAAAGCAGTTCGACTTTTTCACTTAACCCCGTTCACTTAGCCATAGCCCCGTTTGGTTACTTTCACTCGCTGGTGGGGTTGGACTTTTTCAAGAATTGGGGGGCCATTGGAGCATTCCATTGCAATAACGCATTGTTTTATATATCTATTTTAAAGGGAGAGGTACTCTTTTTCTCACATTTTAAATATAAACTATAAATATAATAATTAAAATAAACATGTAATCTCCAGTTTGAAGATATCCATTACTACGAGTGGATCAATTCACCACCACCACATTGTACATAGTTGTAAACCAACAAGATTACCCATTTATTTGTCCACTTAATTAGAAAACGTATTGTGTTTGTAAGACACTTAATTTTTGTAGAATAAACATCAAGCGAGGGATCTAAAATTTAATTAATATTTCATTTTGTCTAATTTGATGGTATTCCTTATTTGTTGTATATATATTTTAATTAATTAATTGTTCCCACAGAGTATATGTGTAAGATCACAAGTAAATAGGTTCTAACTGTAATAAGAATATACCTTTTTATTTGTTTACTATAATGTTATAAGTTATTTCTCACCTTTACAACTACAGCGATTCCAGACGGCTACTTCCTTGAACTGTCCTCTTTCAATGACACTGCCCTATTGAATCTACCAAGAAACAAACCCCCGGCCTGGAAACCTTTGTTAAACTGGTTTACTAAGGCTACCAAGACAGACTTCTAAACTACAAGACAGCTCGGGAAGTTTGCAATCTATGGATACATTCCAGGATCCTTGGTTACCTTTTTATGTTACTACTACTAAGGTATTCTTTTATATTGTTCTCTTTCATGAAAAAACCAATAAAATAATATTTAATCAATCATCTTATAGAATCAGTATATTTAAAAAGATCTAAGCAAAGTCAAGATTATTTACTGATATGATTATGGTTTTATCATTTCAGTTTATTTCCTGATATAGTTTCAAGTTTTATTATTTCTATTTATGATGTGTCTCTCCAATATATATTTTCACTTATTTGATTAGGGGGGAGAAGTCCGACCACACCTCCCTGCGGTCTCCCCTGGACCCTTGGAATATTTGACCAAATTCTGGTTCGTTTCCAAGGTGACTAACGTGGCAACGGCACCCATTTTCCAATGAAGAGCAAGATAATGGATATTGCTGCTGCTGTGATGGAGATGCATGGAGACATCTGAGACTCTTCTTTGGACACGACAACAACAAGAACAACTTATTTGATTATAGTTCATAATAAATAATTAGTTTAGAATAATATAGTTGAATAAATTATTATCTCTATATAATCATATATAATATTGTCACGATAGAAAAGACAAGTATTCTAAAAGTTTAATTAAAAATAATTTATTAATTATATCTATAGAATGCAGAATGTGTCAATTAAATTCACAAGTAGTAATCTACAAGCATGGTAAGGGATAATGACTAGGCAAATATTTATTTATATTATATGACTAGACAATATAGTTATGAAATAAAAGGATTTAAAAGCGCGAATTTTTCTTTTATACAAATACAAACTTCTACTGTCCTTACTGCGATGAAAAGGAATCTGGTAGAAGTTTGTATTATGTATAAAAGAAACATTCGCGCTTTTAAATCCTTTTATTTTATATGTCTAGATGGCGCGTTATTGCTTTGTGTTAATATAGTTATATATGCAGTTCTCTAAAAAGGACAGTTTTCATTTGAAAAATTACCCTTTTTACTATTTGGCAACTTTTTTGTTGATAGGACACCTCTCCCTAAAGAACACTTTGGCTCTGTAACTAGATGTTGACCTTTACAGAGAGGTAGTTCTACTGTATTTAGTAACTCTCCTGTAAGAGGACACCTCTCGCTAAAGAATACTTTGGCTCTGTAACTAGGTGTTGTCCTATACAGAGAGGTAGTTCTACTGTATTTAGAAACTCTCCGGTAAGAGAACACCTCTCCCTAAAGAACTCTTTGGCTCTGTAACTAGGTGTTGTCATTTTCAAAGAGGTAGTGCTACTGTATTTAGCAACTCTCCGGTAAGAAGACATCTCTCCCTAAAGAACACTTTGGCTCTGTAACTAGATGTTGTCCTTTACAGAGAGGTAGTTCTACTGTATTGAGCAACTCTCTAGTAAGAGGACACCTCTTCCTAATCGATACTTTGTCCCTGTAACTAGATGTTGTCCTTTACAGAGAGGTAGTTATACTGTATTTAGTAACTCTTCAGTAAGAGGACACCTCTCCCTAAAGAATACTTTGGCTCTGTAACTAGGTGTTGTCATTTACAAAGAGGTAGTGCTACTGTATTCAGCAACTCTCCGGTAAGAGGACACCTCTCGCTAAAGAATACTTTGGCCCTGTAACTAGGTGTTGTCCTTTACAAAGAGGTAGTGCTACTGTATTTAGCAACTCTCCGGTAAGAGGACACCTCTCCCTAAAAGACACTTTGACTCTGTATCTAGACAATTTATTTTGACAATTAAAATAATTTTATTGACATCTTGTCAATACATGCAAAGTGCACAGTCTGCACTATTAAAAAAAAAAGATAATATATATTATATAAACTATGTACAATGAATATGGCGCCTCTGCCACCGCTGCAGAGTTTGGTGGAGAATCGCCAGTCGGTTTCCAGCGGCACCACGCTGTATCTAGATGTTGTCTTTTACAGAGAGGTAGTTCTACTGTATATTCATTCAAATCGAGGACTCTACCTTAACTTTTTAAAAATGTTCCTCCTTTTGACCTCTTTATGCTGTGCGCAAATATATTATCAATTTGAACCATTTATTTATTTGTTTAGTTTACATTTAGAAGTTTTCTAGATGAATATTTTATCATATCTATAATCATTTATAATAGTGTTAATTTATATATTAATTAAATGTAAAGACTCCACCAATATTTTTATAAACGTTTATTGCATTTTTGACGTTTCTGTGACCTACTGTCATCCTTTTTTAAAAGATGGAAAACTTATTAGCGAAATACTGTCAAAATATTGCACCATACATTATCAATAGGTTTTCCACCATTTTGAAAAGGGCGACATTGAGTCGCCGAAACGTCAAAATGACAATAAACATTTATAAAAAGGTTGATGGCGTCTTTAACTTGAATTAATTAAACTCCAACTTATCCTACAATTATGATATTTTCTAGTTATATATATGTCGTATTGTTAGAACATGCAGTCATGGGCCTCGAGTTCAGGCGTCAATGGGTAACACAAAAGGATGAGGCAGGATATATTTTTATTTGAACATAGACTATACACAATCTAATGAATGAAAGAAAGAAAAAATTGCAACGAGTTTCTTTATTCTGAATGTTGGCAAGCTATCAGGCGTTAGACTATCTTCAGGCCGATTTCGCAAAATATATATACAAATAATACAAAATCAAAACTATATATAAGGTGTAGAACTAATCTTACCGGAAGTAAATTAAACAAATTGTAATAAAATATATTGTATACAACGATACATGCAAATATGCCGAAAACTTTAAATTAAAAACAAATTCTAAAACTATGAAATTTGAGATACGCTAAAATTACATAAAAAAAGGACTAAAATAAGCTTTGTGTGTGTGGCAATTACAATAAGGCAAAAATAAACAAACCGACTATGTATTTATACAACTAACATAATTCTATTCCAAAGCTCCGGGTGAGAAAACATGAATTTAGCTATGGGATATATGAAGGTACTGCTGTGGTATATCGATCCTTCTATTAATGCTCTTTTTTATCGTTCGAACCACAAGTTTGTTTAATTTACTTCCGGTAAGATTAGTTATACACCTTATATATAGTTTAGATTTTGTATTATTTGTATATATATTTTGCGAAATCGGCCTGAAGATAGGCTAACGCCTGAAAGCTTGCCAACATTCAGAATAAAGAAACTCGTTGCAATTTTTTCTTCCTTTCATTCATTAAATATCTTATTGCAATTATTTAGGATTTTATTGTGAATTATGCACAATCTATTAACAGTCTTTGCAAACTAGCATACCTATGTTGATGACAAAGCCACAACAGATATCCAGGTGGGAATTCTGAATTTATCAAAGAATTTGCAGAATATCAGCGAGGGTTAGCCACTGATGATCCAGGCCCTCTCAATATTCTATCACCACAATAGGTTCATAAATTTATTATAATCAGAAGAGTCAAAAGTGTATAAAAACAATTCCAAATTTTGAATTAAACAACAACAGCCCTATATAACAGTAAACATCTATATAGTGTCCATATATTCAATGTTAGAAGAAATAAATAAGAGATATAATACTGAAGGAAAGTTTTAATCCTACCAAACTCAACTAGTATTTAATCTATAGAGATAATGATCATTTCTTGAACTTATATTTTTTTTACAGAAAATAAATACAAAAATCTAATAGTTTTTCTCTCTCTATTTTTCTCAAAATTCTATAAAAAATAAATCGGATAAGAACTCGGCTTGTTGCGGTGGATTAATCCAGTTGTCAGTAAATACGATAGGTTTTATATATTTTACTTCTGTGGCGATGGAATCTACTTCACTGTTCTGTAGATTTCTCTCACAAATAACCCATTTCGCAAACGGACCATCTCATGAATGATCCATCTCACAAAAGACCCATCCTACAAACGACTCATTCCATAAAAGACTAATTTGACAATAGAACTATTTAACACACAAGATACATTTTACAAAATATTTATTTCACAAAGTACTCATTTCACAGAAGACCCATTTTACAAACAACCGATTTGAAAAAAAAAAAAACTTTTTATAAAAGGCACATTTTACAAACGACCCATTTGGTAAAATACCCATTTCAAAAAAGACCCACCGGACAAAATATTCACTTCACAAAAGAACCATTTCACAAACGACCTATTTTACATTATAAAAAAAAAACATTTCATATAAAAGACTAATTTAAAAAATAAAAATTCATAAAAAACCCATTTCACACAAAAAAAAATCATTTCGCAAAAGGCCCATTTTACAAACGACCCGTTTGGCAAAATACCCATTTCATAAACTACCTATCGGACAAAAGACTCATTCCACAAACAGCCCATTTGGCAAAAGATCTATTCCATAAATACCCATCTCAAGAACGAACTGGCAGGAGGACCAAATGAATCACGCGAGTTAACTGGCATCAGAATATCCATCAGATAGACAAAGCAGCACCGGTCAAGTTAGAAGACTTTTACAGAACTCCGGTAATTCCTAACTTACTGAATATATACTTACAGCAATACAAGAGATACTAGAAATAAGTTGTGTTTACAAGCAAGCTCTACCTTCAACTCACTACCATAACATTCCTATTGAGTCCTTTGAGGCCTTTTTACTCAATACAGAAAGGCTGTCTCCTCTTTAACTTCGAGAGACGCCCTACAGTGTCTTTTGTCCAGCCTTATGTCACCAGCTATCTATATCCAAGGGGAGAGGAAGGCCCGAAAGAAAGGATACCACCACGCTCACAATCTCCTATTTCAGAACTACTACTTTTATTAAAAAACACGGTCAATTTATACATTAAGAAAATTTACATAATTTATACAGCAAAGAAATCTACATAACAATTTGTACAACAAAAGAGATTTACATACTTTCTTATCCTAGTTTCAAATTAAACATATCTGCATAAATAAGGACGACTACTTTAGCAGTCGTAACATAGTTTAAAGTCAAACATATTTGCATAAAACAAAGACGACCAATTTAGTGGTCGTAACAATTCCTATATAGAAAAGGTGTGCTATTACAAAGAAATTCTCTCTACTCTGCCTATTGTCAATATATCAAAATTCACAAGTAAATAAAGGTATTTATGTAAAAAGAATAAAAATGTGTGTTTGTTCAAGGACCCCAATTCTCAGTAGTCAGTCTTTCATTAGAGACCATAGAAGAAAAACATGGTAATACAGAGTGTCTCCTGGAAATGATCTCTTAATAGAGAGTCTCATTTCAAGTCATGGACGGTCTTTTATCCAGAAGTATCTGATAAGAGATCTCCTCTAGGTTTTGCTATGTTTTCAGGCTATGGTCTATCATTGGAGACTCTACACTTTATTATAACTACTCTGTTACCTTATATGTCAATAATAATACATTCATTTTTCAAAAAGGTTACAAGTTTTTCGCTTAAAAGTGTAGAGCGAATGGTCAGTCTATTTACATATTTTAATTTACAACTTCAATAAATAACAACAGAAAAAGTAAACAAAGATATTTACATTTGTTATCTTGACTCCTGGTCAGTTCTGTGGCCCTTGCTGTTATTCAATAATAATAATAAACATAATAGTCAACATTTATAAACCCATTATTGTCTGAGAACACTTCAGACCAACGAAGCTAGGTCATTCAACCAGTAGGCTATGTAGAAAACAGAAGTACAAGTTGATTTTCATATATTTACAATATTAATGTATTTAATATTTTGTGTTTGGCCCTGAAAAAAAGAATTCGAACAAAGAATTTTGTATTTTTCGAAAAAGAAAAAATCAATTTTCAAAATTGCTAACACAGTTTGAAAAAAGTTATTCAGGTATTCTTGAGCAAGATTTCCAAGGAAAGATTTTGTAGTTTTCCGTCAGGGGAGTTTCATTCTTTAGCTCTGGCTTTAGAGGATTTGACGGATCTCTTAGCGTGAGGATTGGGACGTGGGTTAGGACGTGCAAAGTCCTCGGGATTGAACACGGGACTGTCGTCCGAGTATTCTCCTGGTACTGCCTGATCCATCAAGGACTCGTGGAGTTCCTCTGGGAACAGCGGATGGGTCGAATCCATTACTTCCGGACCAGAAATACTTCCGGCTGAACTCTGACCTCTAGTTACGATTGTTGGTCAATTTCTTTAATTCTTCTTTTTCGATTCTTCTTTCTATCTTATCGTTTGGGAATTGGAATCTAATGGTTTTAGTCTATTTAAAAGGTTGTCCTAAAAGTTCGTAAACACTTGCAAAAATTTGAAATACCAATATTATTTGCCGTTATGTATAATGTCTTTGTATTATGTATAAAGTAATTGTATTATGTATATTATTATGTATTCGCCGTAATAATATTATTCGCTAAGTAATAAGAAAAAAAAACGTTTTTAAGAAAAACACGAACTTTTGAAACAACCTTAAAATTAGGTTTGGTGGACATGTGGTAAAAAGCGTCGTTTTTCGAAAGTCACAATCCAGGATAGAATTTCTCTAATTGTTTTTTTTTTTTACTTAAAATAAAATTTCTCCAATCATAAATACATTAAATCCATTAACATTGGTAAAAGGGGTAGAGGATCGAATTCTGCATTGGGTGTTTTTATTAAGATAAAATTTCTCCAGCTGATTCTTACAAAAGTCTAACCCCACCAGTGAATGCAAGTAATTTAACTGGACTCTGGCATATTTGTAAGTGTAAAAGTCGAACTTCTTCCTACATATGTAGATATGTGATGTAATTACAATAAAAACAGTCGCTAACTATCCAAAATGATTATCATGGTCACTACCACTTATCTTCTAATAAAAAAAATAGAGTGATGCTAAATTTATAAGAGAATTCTATACTGCATTGTGCTGATGTTACTGATGGCCTGCGCCATCTATCGGGAAATATCAACTGTGTGACTGTTGAATTTTTATTTTTCGGAGAATTAGCCAATACCCTCTCTTGATTTATCAAGGGAAAAAATCAGTTAAGTACACGTTTCGGGTAGTTGGCCCTCATCCATGGTATAGAGTATTTCAAACTCGTTTTGAGAGTAAACAATTCATCATTTCATACCTCATCTCTAAGGTTAGAAATAATCGTTATTTCTCCTTAAAATAAATTGTGATTTTTCGTTGAAAAGAAACACATGCGGGATAGTTTTTAAATGTCGTTTTTACAATCACAAGCCGTATTATATTTTATTGTATTAGAGAGTAAATTGTATTTATTTCTTTCTCTTAAAATATCTAACTAAAAATAATGACATCAATCATATAATCTTTGAACTACTTTAATTAATCTTTCGATCCTTTAAGCTAATACTTCTACCCAAATGTCAGTTTAGTGTTTATACATTGGTAACATGGATACCGCTGGGATTCAATCTGAATTGAGCCTGTCTATAGAAGACCTAAATATTTTGGAAATAATTATTTGTTTATATGAATATATTACCACACAGACACAGCAGCTTATTTTCATTTAAAAATGCACAATGATATTCACTTAAAATTACATATTCGAGTCAAAAGGGACGATCTTTTGAATATATTTATTCATAATATAATTATATCCATTGAAAGAGAGAGAGAAAATATATTTATATTTAAAAAAGGACATACTTAGAGATCTGTTATGAAGAAAACATATTTTTATTCTCTCAAGACATTTCGAGGAATTTCTTCCTCTTTATTAATTTATTGCACAATGTACAATGAAATTTTCCTTTCCTTGAAACAGGTTAAATGGTCAACACAAAGCAATAACGCGCCTTCTATACATATAAAATGAAAGGATTTAAAAGCACGAATGCTTCTTTTATACATAATACAAACTTCTACTGCCCTTACTGCGATGAAAAAATATATTGGGAGGGCTTGGCTCATCAGTGGTGAACCCTCCCAGCGGTTTCGCCAATTTAATCCACCAGATTCTAATACTGAGCTCTACAGTATTAGAGCTCTGAGAAGCGGTCTGGTGGATTAAATTGGCGAAACCGCTGGGAGGGTTCACCACTGATGAGCCAAGAGCCCTCCCAATATATTTTTTCATCGCAGTAAGGGCAGTAGAAGTTTGTATTATGTATAAAAGAAACATTCGTGCTTTTAAATCCTTTCATTTTATATGGTTAAATGGTATGAGCTGCCGCAAGGCCGTCCGGCTTGGTTTGATCCATGGCTTGTAGTGAGAGTGTTACCCATCAGGGACCATGTTTTGGCTCTCATCAGTCAGAGTGAGCTTTGAATCTATGAGATCCACAATGGATTCATGTATTTTTAAAACTCTGCCAGAGTTATTTAGTTGGTGCAATGGCCACTAGATGGTGTATCATTTTTGTGCCCATTTAAGCTGGAGAAGTAACCTTTCAATATTAGAATTTAAAAAAATATATTTTATATCAATTAAATTGTGCAATAAATTGATACAGAGAAAGCAATACCTCAAAATATTTTGTGAGAAACAAAATTGTTTTTTCTTCAACAGATTCAACGGACATGGCCTAGACGATGACGCCATCCTGACGTCTGCCAAGACACACAGCTATAGGTACTTCCTCGGTGTGGAACTGAGGAGTGAAGACCTTGTCTGGACTCTCTCAAGGTGGGGAAGTCTTCCTTGCTGAAGAAATTTGTACACATACACAACCATATATATTCCCCTACATTTTATCTACCCTTTATTTACTATTTTATTATATATATTTTCCAGCTTTGTAACAATTGATTAGAAGAATCAATAAAATTGTTTAAATTATCATTTAACAATCCAGGTACGCCCTTTTTACATATAAATTGATATTAAATGTTGAATAACCCTTGCGAATATGTTGTTGTTGTCGTCTCCATACATCTCTATCACAAGCAGCAGCAATGTCCACTATTTTTGGTATGTAAAGCTGCTGTTCTGGGTCCATGTCAATTTTGTGTTGTTGTTGTCGTGTCCAATGAAGAGCCTCAAATGTCTCCATGCATCTCTATCACAGCAGCAGCAATTACTCTTCATTAGAAAATAGGTGCCATTGCCACGTTAGTCACCTTGGACCAGAATTTGGTCAAATAATCCAAGGGTCCAGGGGGGACCGCAGGGAGGGCGTGAATATGTAAAATAGCAGTATGACGATTAAACTGGCGAAACTACTTGAATGTTTAACAACTGATGAGTCAGCCCTTCCCAATATTTATACACTACTAGCGGATGTACCCGGCTTCGCCCAGGTTTTTCTCGAGGGAATGTTTGTAGTCTGGTAATAAGAAAATATACGTACACCTAAACACTATCAGAGAAAAGAGAAACCACGGAAGGTGAACAGAAAATGCTTACAATGGATGTTATGTTTACGATATCAAGTTAAATAAAAACAAAGGTAAAATTTGCATATGTTGGTCACTATAAATTTGTATACAATATAAAGGACTGCGGTGTATGATTATAAAGTAATACTTAAAGCCTCCCCGCATAAGTTTCTTTTTTTGTGAAAATCAATATTAATTTCAAAGAGAAACATGTACTATTTCTAACTTTTTGGATGACGTATGAAAAGGTTGAATATATGAAGAGTAATGGTCTATATATGATTGGATGACGTATGAAAGGGTGAAAATGTGAAGAGTAATGGCGAACGGAAAAATAAAAAATTTACTTTAAGTATTAGTTACGAACGGAAAAATACGTCCAGGGTAGCCTAGTGGACATGGCACCTGCCCGGTAAGCAGAAGGTTGTGGGTTCGATTCCCGCCCCTGGACACTTTTATTTTTCCGTTCGCCATTACTATTCACATTTTCACCCTTTCATACGTCATCCAATCATATATAGACCATTACTCTTCATATATTCAACCTTTTCATACGTCATCCAAAAAGTTAGAAATAGTACATGTTTCTCTTTGAAATTAATATTGATTTTCACAAAAAAAGAAACTTATGCGGGGAGGCTTTAAGTATTACTTTATAAATTTGTATATTTGTTAGGCGAAATTAGAAACATGATAAAACAATTGGGTATTTAAAAACAAATGTAGAAATAAAAGTTGAAATATAATAAACAATGTTAAAGATTAGTTAATTATTAATTAAGATTATGTGTGAATATGTGAGAAAGATGTAATATCGTTGTTGTTTTTTAGATTGAGATTATTAGCTAGTATGTAAAAAAATTAACTCTGTTGATTTTTATTTTTGTATTTATATATAAATAGAATTAACTCTGTTGATTTTTTTTTGTATTTAATCGATAACAGCGAAGTTACGCATGTTAATGTTAGGAAATATATTTTGATGTTAAGCAAAACCTGCTCCATCTCGTTTTACATAAATGTTGAAAATTTGGTTGAAATTGATGCATTGTAACGAAAGTTTTTAGTGATGTCCACTTATGAAATTTCCATTTTATTAATATAGATAATAGCGGTTGATCATAGAATTAGAGATAGAGAGGAACAAATAAGTGTAAAAGGGAATAAATGAACTTTTAAATTCATGGTAAACGGTTTGCGGATTTCGACAAATTAGAAAGAGGGAATCATATATATATATGTTTGTACACTATAGTTAGCTGAAGAAGGGCTTGCCCGAAAGCTTCCTTAATCGCGTTAATAAAAAAGAGTTGCGGCGATATATGATTCCCTCTTTCTAACTTTCAAATATCTGAAAAAAATTCCAAATTTGGATACCCTTCTTGCGCTGTTTAAAAGTTTAAAATTTCACACTCTAAAACACACCCAGATATTCCAACCATCAGCAACGCTATCAAAGTGAAATCGAAAATGTTTCAAAACTAATATCAAAGTGAAAAATTGAAAAAATGAAACAAACAAAAAGGTTAACAGTGTTGAAGGTAGCAGCTGGGAATTTGGCAATGCTGATAATGGAAGTTCAATATTTCATAGCCATTTATGACAAAGTTTTTATTGAGAGCAGTAAAAAAAGTATTTTTCTTTTAATAAATATCATGGGGAGGATTTAATAGCTTGGCAATAGACCAACGTCAATATCTACAGGTACAGCGGGGTAGCTTTTATTACGGGGGGAATGTGAAAGTGAGAAATTACACATACATTCGATAATACACTCATGGACAAAACTTAAGGAAGTTTTACCTTTTATCATGTCAATAACTCTGAAATATATTACAGTGACCTTGACTTTTATTGAAGACACAAGAGATACACAAGTGTGAAGAAATTTGCCTCTTTCTCCTCAAAAACAATAACAACAACAAAATATAATTGCAGGCGACCGACGACATCAAAGACTTTACAAATCCTTAAGTTTTTTTCCATGTGTATATTTCCTAATATTCATTGTATGCATAGGTTCACATGCGTAGCTTGCGTTTTTACAGTCTAATTATCTGTCATATTTAGGATGTAAGAAGGCAGGTTTCATGCGTACATATGCAAATAGGCAAATTTAGGATGTAAGAAGGCAAGTTTCAGGCGTACATATGCAAATAGCAAATTTAGGATGTAAGAAGGCAAGTTTCAGGCGTACATATGCAAATAAGCAAATTTAGGAAATTTTCAATGTTTATTTGAGCTAAGACTGTTGAAGAGCGACTTTCTCTTGATAGATTACCTTTCAAATTGAAAACTCATATACTCATTGTGAAAAATATATTTTAATAATTATATATTTTCTACAATTTTATTTTAAATCAATGTGAAATATGTGTGGAGGTACAGTAGTATGTGTCCAGACAGAGCTGTTTTCGATGGGCTAGTTATTTTCTCGCAGGAATTAATCGGAATGGTCCCAGGATCGAATCCTAGTCGTGCCATTTTATCAGAACATGGCTTCCACTCCTCTTTTAGGTGGGACTTGGTGGGATTGTTGGAGATTACGTCTGGTTCCTTTATATCGTTTCTTCTTTTTAGATGTTCCTCGGTGTTTATTGGTTTTCTGCCCTCCATTCTGGTTGGTTTAGTTCTCAAGTGGGTTCTTTCTTTATCTCTTTGATAGGGGGATCATCTATTTACTTATTATAGCTCTCATTATACAATATAACTTCCCTTTAGTGGACACCACGCTTGCGGACACCTCTCTACAAAGGACAGTTTTCATTTGCAAAATTACCATTTTTACTATTTAGTAACTCTCCGGTAAGAAGACACTTCTCCCTAAAGGACACTTTGGCTCTGCAATTAGGTGTTGTCCTTTACAGAGAGATAGTTCTACTGTATTTAGCAATTTTCCGGTAAGAAGACACCTCTCCCTAAAGGACATTTTGGCTCTGCAATTAGGTGTTGTCCTTTACAGAGAGGTGTTTCTAATGTATTTAGCAATTCTCCGGTAAGAGGACACCTCTCCCTAAAGGACACTTTGGCTCTGCAATTAGGTGTTGTCCTTTACAGAGAGTTAGTTCTACTGTATTTAGCAATTCTCCGGTAAGAGGACACCTCTCCCTAAAGGACACTTTGGCTCGGCAATTAGGTGTTCTTTACAGAGAAGTAGTTCTACAGTGTATGTCATAATATATTGTGTATAGAAATATTTAAATAAAGATAGCCTGTGTGTGTGGGAGTATGAGGAAAGGGAAGAGATAATTCCCCGGTCACAGATCAACCTAGTAGGTGGCCATATGTCCAGCCTTCTAAAAATAAACATTTCCGGGAGTTTCCCGTCTCACCCCTTCCCTCTGGGGACTAATTTATCCTACTGAGAAGAGTTTAAAAGCACCTGCAGGTAATAATTATTGGGAGGAGTTCTCCCGGAAATCGACTCCATGCCAGTTGTTCCCAGGGTAGTCCTAGGGCTTTCTCTTTCTTCTCCCATCAATTCCTCACTGGTGTTTGCTCCTGACTTCTGTATGCGTTCTTAACACTTACCACACATCTACCACGACTGATTCTGGGTGTGATATCGAACCAGACGAACCTCAGTGGGATTCGTCTGATGTAAACAGATTTAGAGGGGAAGGTGTGCTCTAAAAGATATCATAATTTGGATCAATTGAAATCAGCATTGGTAAGAGCAATGAAAGAAATACCCTTAGAAAAGGTGCGTGCCGCTATAGATCAGTGGCCCGAACGTTTGAGATACTATTTCAAAAATAAGGGAGGACATTTTTTGAATGATTGTATACATTTAAAATCTATGTCCTATTGACTAATAAAATATGTATTTATATTCTATTAGTTTTTGTTCTTAATCATTTAATTTATAAAAATGTTTCTAACAGAATTTATGGCTAGACTGTGTATATATATATAACGTTATATAATCTTATATGAAAAAACAAAAAAACAAAAAATAAAAAAACAATAGAAAAAAATAAAAGATAAGAAGTGGGTCAGGTGTTGATATTAAAAATAAAGAAGGCATCTCCTGACCACGAGCACATGTGCTTTTTAGATGGCAGAGCACCATCTAGTGGAGCAGAAATAAACTAAACGTTTATTTAGCTTGCTCCGTGATATTTGGCCAACCCAATTTCTTGATAAATCAAGAAAAGCCATCCACGAACGCGTTTCGCGCTGTTGGCGCTCGTTGGCGTGGAGTAGGCTGTACCACTGCGACCAAAAATATTTTTTGGTCCCAGAGGCTTCTTGAGAAATCAAGAAATGGGTATTTAAGGCCAAATTTGCGTAAAGACGCTTAACACATGAAAAAACAATAGAAAATCTTATATATGAACAACACATAGATTAATAAATCAGTTTCAATCTCTTTACCTACTGTTAATATTTAGCTATAACAATATCATATATGTGCGCTGCATAAATACAAAAGAAAAATTCAATTCTATTGAAATTTAAAAATATATTGGGATATTCTACCAATAAAATTGGGCAACAATGAGAGTTTTTCTGCCGAGCGCGCACAGCACAATGGAATAGAATTTAGGAAGACGGATATTTTCTTCAAAATGATATCATATTAAGGAATTTGTTGTTGGAAATGGCATGGCTTATATGGCAATTTATTATTTGCTGACCATCTGTATATATTAAAAATAAAAAAGACACATCTTGACCTCTTACATGAGCAATTTTAGATGACAGAGCGCCATCTAGTAGAACAAAAATAAACTAAACGTTGATTTAGGTTTGTTCCATAATATTTCCGCCAACCCATTTTATTGATAAATCAAGAAAAGCCAACCACGTACGCGTTTCGGGCTGTTGGCCTTCGTCAGCGTGGTGTAGGCTGTATATTTTTCATATATGTGATGTAAATGGACTTAGAGTTACGCAGACGTATAAAAATAATTAAATTGTGTATATATTTTTTATTGGGTTTTGACTAGAGTAAATATATTTTGTCGAGAGATAAGTAAATCAGTTTTAGTTTAATTGTTGGATTAAATTTGTTTTGTTAAATTGCTTCTATGTAAATATTTTTAAAGAAGGAAAATAAACTTATTTTTTCAAATATGTTCTGATAATTTTTATAGTTAGAGGGATACAAAAAAGGGGAAGTTGATGTAAATGGACTTAAGAGTTACGCAGACGTATAAAAAAATTAAATTGTGTATATATTTATTTATTTGGTTTTGACTAGAGACTAGTATGTATATATATGTGAAAAAAAAACAAAAATAAAATGTTTGGTATTATTTTTGATACTATTTTAGGGGCGTATTATTCTTTGAATTAAATCAATATTCTACTCCCCTTATTGCAAAATTAAATTAATGGGAGGGCCTGGCTCATCAGTGGTAAATCCTCACATGGTAGATTAAACTGGCGAAACCGCTGGGAGGGTTCACCACTGATGAGCCAGGCCCACCCATTTATTTATCATTGTAGTGAAGACAGTAGAAAATGTTTGGTTTCGAAATAATGATACGCGTATAAAATAGTTTCTGTTTCATATTTATAAATATGTTTATATAAAAACTAAAACTTTAAAAGACACGAATATTTATTTTATACATAAAACAAACTTCTTACTGCGATGAAGGGTCTTGGCTCATCAGTGGTGAACCCTCCCAGCGGTTACACCAATTCAATCTACCAGATCGCTTTTCTTTA
Source organism: Cordylochernes scorpioides (assembly GCA_030710605.1). Taxonomy (NCBI): domain Eukaryota; kingdom Metazoa; phylum Arthropoda; class Arachnida; order Pseudoscorpiones; family Chernetidae; genus Cordylochernes; species Cordylochernes scorpioides. The sequence goes on along the minus strand of CP092871.1, from coordinate 91,141,469 downwards.
GAGCTCTAATAGTATATTGATTCTTTCTGCTTTTATATGCAACACTGATGGGTGGAATCTCAGAAATGGTATTTAAGCAAACTATGGACATAAGCTTTTAGGACAGTAGAATTACATATGAATATTTTCATTGAGCAAATTTTTTTCCATCGTAATAAGGACAGTAAAAGTTTGATTGATATATAAAAAAAACCCAAGACATAAGCCCTCCAGACATATAACCTTATAAGCCTCACTCAGCATGGCTCTTGGATGTCGTACAGTGGCGACGTTCCCCTGATTGTAATGTTCATGGATAAAGCCCCAGGTTTACGATGATCGATACAGCACTACCTGCATAGTCCTGGGGGCACAAATCAAGCATGGTGGAGCAAGTTTCGCATGGCTAAAAGAAACATTATTGTTTTACATTTGCTGTATAAAGATGACGCGATATGGATTTATATTAAATATGTTTATATTGACATCTCTCAGTTGATAGAAAAATCTAAAGATTATTGAGAATCAATGTTTCTTAACCAATGAACAGGCTACAATAGAGTGTACACTCTTTAAACATAGAGAATGTGTTTTGAAAATAGAGCAATCCATAAATAAATCTTTAAATAAAAAGGCATATATTAACACAAAGCAATAACGCGCCATCTATACATATAAAATGAAAGTATTAACCCTCCCAATATATTTTTTCATCGCAGTAAGGACAGTAGAAGTTTGTATCTATATATATAAAAATGGATGTTTGTTGGTCCGTTGGTCCGTCCGTCCGTCCGTCCGTTCGTCAGTGATAATCTTCTACATCGCTCAACCAATCGTGATGAAACATTGGGAAGATGTTTAGTATACTACCGGGATGGTTTCTGGCTAATTACTCTTTAGAAATAACCTTTCTTTGCATTTTTATTTACGATAAAACGTAGATTCACTCGCAATCAGCGCCCCCTCGCGGTAGACGTATGGCCTGAAATAGCCTCGCATGAGCTTATTTGTAACGTCAAGCTTAGCCTATAGGTTAGGTACACAGCTTCGTACCCCCGCAACCTAGGTTCGAGGCTCAGCGTGGGTGTTTTTTTTTTCATTTCTTTTATATTATTGTAGCAAATTATTAAAAATATTATTTTATTTAAAATGTAGGCTTTTTAAAATAATAATTAACATAAACAATTTTTTAATAATATTTGTAACAAACCTAGGTTCGAGGCTCAGCGTGGGTGTCTTTTTTTATTTTCGTTTCTTTTATATTATTGTAGCAAGGTCTGTTTTTACAGCATTATTATATTTTGATTGGTTTATTTTAAATATGTTTGTTATGAAGAGGCTCTATGTAATACTATTTAGAGCACATTTTACATTTTGAACACCTAAGCCCCCCTCTTTTTTATATTGTAGCAAAGTATTAAAAGTATTATTTTATTTTAGATGTTTGCCATGAAACTTTGGGAAGTTGTTTAGTATACTATCAAGCCGATTTCTGGCGAATTATTTTAGAATACTATTTATAACAATATTATAGCGAAATTAAGACATAGTGATTATATTCTGTGTTTGTGCATATATAAATATTTTACAGAAAATGTGAGCACGTTCTATTAGAATATCTCGAAAACAAAAAACAATACATATAAACGAGTTCACTGACATTTATTAATGCAGTGATTATAATCGATGATTACAATGAAGGGCTATATTATCTATATATATAAAAATCACTTTCAAATTTTAACGTAACGTTCCATTCTCAATCCCGTAGGGCTTTAGATCGGCTAAAACATTTTTTTCTTTATAAGTGAATATTACCTTTACTGTACTGAATAGTTTAGTATAATGTTAATTTAACATATTACAATTTAGCCACAGCAACGCGTGGCCGGGTTCGCTAGTTATGTATAAAAGAAACATTCGTGCTTTTAAAAAGGCATATATTGGATCAAAATATTTATTTTACTAATATTTCAGTTGGCTGACTGCCAACTTTTATCAAGGTATTATAACATTTTAAAAATGTGACACACATTAATATGTTATAACACCTCGATAAAGGTTGGCGTTCAACCAACTGAAATATTGGTAAAATTAATGATATTTTGATCCAATATATATCTTTTTATTTAAATAGAATGTGTATGGAGTCCCCTGTTTAAATATGTTTGGGTTGCACAACTTGTATTGGGACAAGAAACAAACATTGGCCCACTTCCCAGACTCCCGGATGAATTTAAAACAGATCCAAGCGTCTGCTAGGTTTTCCCCAATATCTTATGTTCTCTACTGCTTCTCTAAGTTTTTTGTTTAAAGTTTTGTTTTTTAAATATTGTAATATTGCGTTAGAATGTATTTTAAAAATATATTTTTATATAATATATTGATTAGGACACCACATTCCGTAAACAATGAAGATGACAGGTAGAATTTTATAATTTTCAATGCCTATTACAATTATTTTCGGCATTTACACTCATGGACTAAACTTAAGGAAGTTGTACCTTTTAGCATGTATATCGGGATTCAGACAATAACTCTGAAAGATACACTCATAGACAAAACTTAAAGAAGTTGTACCTTTTAGCATGTATATCGGGATTCAGACAATAACTCTGAAAGATACACTCGTGGACAAAACTTAAGGAAGTTGTACCTTTTAGCATGTATATCGGGATTCAGACAATAACTCTGAAAGATACACTCGTGGACAAAACTTAAGGAAGTTGTACCTTTTAGCATGTATATCGGGATTCAGACAATAACTCTGAAAGATACACTCATGGACAAAACTTAAGGAAGTTGTACCTTTTAGCATGTATATCGGGATTCAGACAATAACTCTGAAAGATACACTCATGGACAAAACTTAAGAAAGTTGTACCTTTTAGCATGTATATCGGGATTCAGACAATAACTCTGAAAGATACACTCGTGGACAAAACTTAAGGAAGTTGTACCTTTTCGCATGTATATCGGGATTCAGACAATAACTCTGAAAGATACACTCATGGACAAAACTTAAGGAAGTTGTACCTTTTAGCATGTATATCGGGATTCAGACAATAACTCTGAAAGATACACTCATGGACAAAACTTAAGAAAGTTGTACCTTTTAGCATGTATATCGGGATTCAGACAATAACTCTGAAAGATACACTCATGGACAAAACTTAAGGAAGTTGTACCTTTTAGCAATGTATATCGGGATTCAGACAATAACTCTGAAAGATACACTCATGGACAAATTTAAGGAAGTTGTTCCTTTTAGCATGTATATCGGGATTGAGACAATAACTCTGAAAGATACACTCATAGACAAAACTTAAGGAAGTTGTACCTTTTAGCAATGTATTTCGGGATTCAGACAATAACTCTGAAAGATACACTCATGGACAAATTTAAGGAAGTTGTACCTTTTAGCATGTGTATCGGGATTGAGACAATAACTCTGAAAGATACACTCATGGACAAAACTTAAGGAAGTTGTACCTTTTAGCAATGTATATCGGGATTCAGACAATAACTCTGAAAGATACACTCATGGACAAATTTAAGGAAGTTGTACTTTTGGCATGTATATCGGGATTGAGACAATAACTCTGAAAGATATTACAGTGACCTTTATTGAAGACACGCAAGATAGCCAATGAATGTAAATGATAAAAATATAATAAAATCAATCAAAATTTAACCATTACAGTATAAGAAAATTACAAACGTAAGAGATTCAACTATAATACAAAGAATGAAATAAGCCTAACATCAAAAATAATTCATAACTCTCCAGGAGAGAATTGGATTGTAAAAACTACAAAGGAATAACAGTACAAAAACATCATTAATATTATAAAATATAAAAATAGAGTGATAGAACTTTCAATAATCAATCTCATGATCTTTGTCACATGATAAGCTAAAAAAACACTGTACGTTGATTGGTTGATTATGGTCATATGACATTAAACAGCCAATCAGAGCGCGTATTAAATAGACCTACCTATAAATTAAGACTTTTATATTATATTAGACATATATGGAATAAATTGTTGTTAAGAGATAGATTATATTATTATGAGGTACATATATATTTATTTTTAGTTTTCTCCCTTAAGGGGATTTTCCAAGTATTAGTTATAATAGTAAAAAATATATATCAATAATAGTTTTGTCAAATTATAATTGGTTTTGCTGCGAACACACCAAAGCCCCCGCTAAATCCCATCTGACATATAAATTACATTTCCAGTTGTCTTTGAAAGGATTTCATTTATTTATTTTTACAAATTCTTTGTTGTGTTTCGGAGAAACTATGTAAAGAATTTGTTGTGATGTTAACATAAAAAATGATAAATTCGTGTTTTTTCCTTTATAATAAAAGGATATACCTCATATATGTATATATGTATAATATAAAAATGATATATTGAATCTCTCTATCTAGATATTGTTGCTATTATACACACCAAAACTATTGAATAATTCATTATAGAATTTCAAATGCAGGTAACTGAAGATAGAGTGTAACATAAAGCTTCTTGAAGCCTATGCAAATTAGTCCAATAAGAAATAAATTTGCATATTTTAGACTCATATATGATAATAAGGGTATAATAATGATTTCCTTTCCACCATATTGCTACTATTTATATGTTATTTAAAAAAATAGATTTCGGTTTGATTTTGATTATCTTGAGGATTATGCTATGGTAATGCAGAGGTGGTTAAAATCTTAAAAGTATAATTATAAAAATAGTGAACATTAGAAATAGATTTAATTGAGCTTATGGCATATAGAAAACATAATTTGAGAAAGGTATACCTGATTTAAGGCGTAAGAATAAAAAATAAAACGAAAAAATTATTTACATAATGTACAAAAGGTTTGAGCCGGCCATCGGGAAACAATGGATTTTTATAGAGGAAGTGTGACCTCTGGCGGTCGATTTAACAGAGTATTTGTATCTATGAAATATAGTTATATATATATATAAATAAAATAATATTTTAATATAACATATATATATATATACTCTCTCTCTATTGATAAAAATTATAATTTTATACTTTTCAAAAAGGTGACAAGTTTTTCTCTAAAAATTATAACGAATGGTAAATCTATTTACATATTCTTATTTCCAACATCAAAATAACAACAGTAAAAGTAAACAAAGCTATTTATAATTGTAATCTTGACTCCTGGTCAGTGCTGTGGCCCTCGCAGATATGGTCCCCTGATGTCCTACAGCAGTCTTTCTATCCTGGTGGCTCCTTGGTCCTCTGGCCTTGATCCATTCTTGTCTGTCATCTACTCTGGTTCGTTCTCCTGGATCTCTTCTATGGTCGTCGTATCCCTGTGCTCCATGTCCGGTGTTCCTCGTCTTCACACGCCAGCTCCCTACATCGTTCCAACAATCTATACATGGCTTCCATTTTTTTATTTCTCTGTAACTTATCGTGAGGTTCATTCTTCTTTTCCGTGGAAATGATTTCGATTGTTCATTTTTTAATATTACAATAATAATGAATTTGGCATGATCGGTCTATAGTTAATAGGAATGGCATTTACTGTTAGAAATATTGTAAATTGAAATAAGTTTTATCTTGTGTAGAAGGAACACTGTGGCTTGTGTCTAATTTCCATTCGTTGCACCACATTTGATGACGTCGAACAAAGTACTGAAGGAATGGCGAAATGTCTTACTACAAAGTCTAATCATTGGGAAGTGGAAATACTCATCTGACGTCTCTCTACATGGCGGTGAATGGACAACGTCCTGTAACGGCTAAGCCAGGAGGAGCATATACTGTAAGATAGGTCTCCAACTCTATCCTGATTTGGAGGAGGGCCCTTACCTATTCTTGAAGTTGGAAACTTTTTTTAAATGTTAAATGAACCTGATATTATGTTACCGACATATGGATATGGAAAGCAAGGTGAATATACTGTATTATTTTCTCATGAAAATCCTCAATGGATGGACTAACTGGATAATGTATTGCCACCACACTATGGCTATATCTGGAGAAGCCAGATCCAGAACTGATTCATCTTGTTGTATCGCTAGATAGAGAGAGTAGCCAGAATGAGGTGTTACTTAGATCAGACCACGGACTTAAGGAATATAGTTTATTTAAATATCACAATTGATACATCCTATTGACTGACAAAATTGTGCCGCTATTAATATACAAATTCCTAAAGCAACAATTGAGTATGCAAAGAGGATATTTGCATTTCTACAAATATCACGAAAGAAAATATACTGCACATCTCAAATAATTGTGAATCAATAATTTCTCTTCAATAAAACCAATTGAAAGATTATACCAGGCTTCAGAAGCGAAGTGTTACTTCATTTGGACATGGCAAGTAATCGACCAATAGATAAACATTATGAAAAATACCTAGATTATAATAAATACATATTTTGATAATTTATCTAGGGAGGCTGATGGAGGCGTGGGGCAAACCTTCGATTTATCCAAACCCCCGATTTTTGCATAGGTCCAAACTCACCAGTGAAGCGCAAGTAACCAAACTCGCTTTAAAACTTTGTAAGTACAAAGGTCCAACTCATTTCTAAATTTGTAGTAGGCTTGTGATACACTTACAGTAAAATCAGACGATAACTTACTACCCACCATTATCATCATGGTGTATACTTGGGTAAGTACCAACACCACATGTATTCCATATTCATCGACTTCACAAGATACACTCAGGGACAAAACTTAAAAAAGGAAGTTGTAATTTTTAGCATGTATATCAGGATTCAGACAATAACTCTAAAAGATATTTATTACACAGTGACCTTTATTGAAGAAACACGAGATAACCAAGTGTGAACATAATTGCCTCTGTCTCCTTAAAAAAACAGACAACCGGCGACATCAAAGACTTTCCACTTCCTTAAGTTTTGTCTATGAGTGTATATATAGGAAAATAGCACTCAATTTATTTTAATCTTGTCTTCCTGCAGAACAGCTTTAATGCTCAAAATCTTCTGATAGTTCTAAAAATGTTTTCTAAAGAATCTTTTTCTCTTTCCTGGAAATCTTGTATTTGCATATTAATTCGATACAGGGAATTAATCCTTTGATAAATATGTGTGTGTTATAGGTAGATAAAATATAACTATACCTTCCTGGAAAATAAAATCGATATAAATCTTGGAATATTTACAAGTAAGTGGTTGAACGCATTAGCTTAAAGAAATATCCAGAAAAAAAAAAAGAAATAATTTAATTCCACCCAAATTTTTACAGAAAGGTAAAAAATCCGAGTTGATTCGGAGAAAGTGAACATATTTCTCAACCAATAAAAATGACAAATTTCGATGAAAAGGGGGAGGTTTGTATGGGGGAATAAATCAAATAAAAAACGGCACATTGTGGGTTTTGAAAGGGCTGCTCGAATTCTCTACCGTTCTATTGTAAGCCACACAAACAGCTTGTAAAGTAATTTCCTAGGAAATCGTATGGGAGTTTCCGTCTTTACATACCTGCCCGACAATATATACGTTTATGCAACAATATTTTGATAAATATTTAAACAAAAAAGGCATATCCTGACCAGGCTCACATGAGCATTTCTAGATGACAAAGCGCCATCTAGTGGAACAAAAATAAACCAAACGTTTGCTCCGTGATATTTGACCAACCAAATTTTTTAATAAATCAAGAAAAGTCAACCTCTAACGCATTTCGGGCTGTTGGCCCTCATCAGTGTGGTGCAGACTGTATCTCTACGACCAGAAAATGATCCCAGAGGCTTCCTGAGAAATCAAGAAATCGGTATTTAAGGCCGAATTTGCGTAAATACGCTTTTCAAATGAAAAATCGAAAAGATATAGAAACATTGTTAAAAAATCAATAAGCTTGAGGGATGAGTATCTTCAGCAAATAAATTTATTTCAAGCTTTCGGGCTCAACCGCCCTTCGACAGGAAAATTACGCTCAATTACGCGTAATTTTCCTGTCGAACGGCGGTTGAGCCCGAGAAAGCTTGAAATAAATTTATTTGCTGAAGATACTCATCCCTCAAGCTTATTGATTTTTTAACATTCTATTAAGGGATTAGCCTATTAAATATAGAAACATCGATGAATATGTGGAAAATAACAACAAAAAAGCCTTTATTTAGGGTCACTAACCCTATACAGGATTCACCAGAGGTATGCATAAGAACAAAGCAGTGAGACAAAGGAAATAACGATATATACAGAGTAAGAAGAAAAAGAAAAAAAAATAATAAAAATAAAAAATAAGAAAAAGGGAAGCAAGAAATCAACACAAAAAGAGTAGCAGTAAGAAAGTGAGGAGTGAGTATCACTTGGCCTTCTTCTGAGATATGGACTTGTGGAAACCATAAAACGCCGTAGCAATATACTTATTCTGGGTCATATTGTCAATTATTGATGGAAGTGAAGCACAGAGTTGCCCAGTTTTGAGCATAAGGGTTCTTCTTTCTTCTTTCAGAGCAGGGCAATCAAAAATATAGTGAGTGATTTCATTTTTTAGTTTTGAATTACAGAAGGTACAAGTCGGGTCCTCACCGCAGAGCATCTTGGTGTGGTTTTCTCTAAAAAAACTCGAAAGTATTCTAACTTGTGCGAGTAGTCTTACAACCGGGAAAGGAAAATCTCCTAAAAGGTATCCCTCCGTCATGAAAGATATGTGAATGTCTTTGTAGTGAGAGTATAGCTTAGATTTATCCATTCTTGTAAGGTCGTTTTGTATAGATTGGTCTGCCGCTGTTTTTAAGAGCCCTGTAATCGCGCTCCTCAGCGTTTCAGGGTCATCACAGGAAACAAGTGCAGGGGATCCATTATTGTTAAGCAGATTGGTGAGCTTTTTAATGAAACCGATGGGTGTGCCCGAAGCATTAGACAGTTCCCGTGTTCTATTAAAACATATACGTGGCAATCTGTCACTGCTCATATTCAACACCCGCAGCCAATACTTCAGGTTTAATTTTAAGGCTGTTACACTCAATGAGATACGACCGGTTTCTAATCTGATTAGGTAGCCTGGAGTGTATCTGGGCAGATTCAGGAACCTACGGATAAATATGTCTTGTATACTATCCAATAAGTCTTTATGCTCTGTTGCCCACAATGGAGCGGCATACATCAGGACAGCTCTCACTATTGTATCAAAGAGTTTGGTTGATAAATTTATTGACTTTGCTTTTGATTTTATTAATATTGGGTGTGTGGCGTTAATTGCTGTAAGTGCTTTTCCTTTAAAGTAATTTGCCGGGTGAGTAGTTGTTATTGTTGGTGTCAGAGGGAATCCCAAGTATGTATATCTTGAAGTTATTGTTATGGGTTTATCATTCCAGAACCATCTATCCTTATTTGAGGGTTTACCTCCATTACGGAACACCATAATCTTTGACTTGGACTCATTTAGTGTCATTAAGTTCTCATCGAGATATTCTTTCAGTATTTTGATCTTCTTTTGGAGGTTCATCCTGGACTCACCTATAATTGCTATGTCGTCGGCGTACAGCAATAAATGGATATCTCCAAATTTTGGCAAATTTACACTCGGCAGGTCTGAGTTATTATAAATTTCGATTAAGTCCGTGATAAATAATATAAATAGCAGTGGGGAAAGTGGTTCTCCCTGGAGGATTCCCGAGTTTATCTTAATACATTCCGTAAATGATCCCTTCCATCTGATAGCTATAGTTGCTTGTTCGTAGTAACTTCTGATCGTACTTATGAATTGGTAACTTATGCCTAGGTTGTAAAGTTTTTTCCAAAGTATTGAGTGAGGTACAGTATCAAATGCCTTCCTTAGATCGACATATGTGGAAAATAATAAAACAATAAAAAAATCGGGTGTTGTCATTAAAATAAAAAAGGCATATCGTGACTATGAGCTCTGTCATCTACAAAGCTAATATGCTCATGGTCAGGATATGCCATTTTTGATTTTATTGATTAATATATATATATATATATATATATATATATATATATATATATATATATATATATATATATATATATATATACTGTATATATACCAAAGGAGAGGCACCTCTCCCTTTAATTGTACATCAGAACTGTGCATTACCTTAGTACACCTTCATTACTCCTGATAAATACACTACTTTGTTCTTCACAGGCAAAGGACCCTTTTAAAGTTTTGTCTTTGACTTGAGAGTTATAAATGATCCAACAGGTGAATGCTGTCTAGATGTTGAAACACCATCTTTTGTTGGCTTGTCCTCTGATTAAACAAATTGTACTTGCTTACTTTGACATAATGCCATCTTTCTGTATATACTCAATCTTATGAAAACTTTGGCAAGTTTAGAGCAATTTGTACACAGATTTATAAATCACTACTAATTCATCGTGCAAATAATTTAAAATATATAAACCTATCCCCGATTTACACGGTACTTGTTTTACACGTTTTCGCTTTTACACGGTTTTCCAAATAAGTTTTTTTTTAATCGCACTATACTAAATGCTACTGTGATTGAACACATGCGCTGTGTACACATCTCACGAGGAATCCCCAGCTTATGTGCTGACTACATATTTTAACCTGTCAATGCATTTTATTTCTGTGTACACCTATCCCCCGATTTACACGTTTTTCTCAGGAACGTATCTACCGTGTAAATCGGGGGATAGGTGTGTATATATGTAAATAATTCTTATATAGCACAATAGTCTGATTGACTTCGTGCTTCTGTAATAATAAAATAAAATCACCTTAGTTAAACCTTTAGTAGTGATGATATATATTTATATAAATATATATAAACCATGTGGTTTAGTTAATAAATATTTAGGGATTTCTCCAACAGTGACGAAAAATATTTTCAGGGCATTGTCAAAAATATATTATTATGTATTGGCCACAGAATATTGTTGTCATTGACTTGTTATTTATTTATCATCATCATACATGTATATAAGTCAGACGACCAAATAAAGAACAATCATCTCATGTCGTCTGCTGGCCTTTCCTTAATCCTATATGTCATCGAGGATTTAACATATATTCTTACATTCATATATCGAATTAATAAAATATATTAATGTTTTAATTTATTCTCTCTATATAGTCATTTATTTAGTATATTTACATATGAGGGAGAATAACCCTCATATATATATATATGCAATTTTATTTTAAAAAAATAAATTTGTATACAAGGATGTAATGCCTCGATAAAGGTTGGCGTTCAGCCAGCCGAAATATTGGCAAAATAAATCTTTTATTAAATCCAATATATGCCTTTTTATTATCTAATATTTATATATATATTATATAATTTAAAATGCCATTATTTTATTTTTTAAAAACATATATTTTATTTTCATTCATTGACTGTTTTACATTTTTGACCATAGATTTAGAAGATAACACTTTGAATACTGTTATAAATATGTATAGTTGAACCTACCTATTTTTTAAATTCACGATTATAGAATTCATTTTATATATTCTATATTGCTGTGATAAATAATTTTGTGTGTAATTTACTTCAAGTAATTCAAAATAAAAACTACTTTATTTATTATTTTATATATTATCATTTACAAAGCACGCGATATCCGTCTTGGATATTTGCATGCATACACAAGTTTGGGAGCTTTTACAGTAATTATTAATATGATTTTAGTTATTATAATAGAAATTATTAACGTATTTGTCAGTTAGTTAACGATTTAATAACCCTATAATGAATATTAGTGAACATCACATTTAAGAACAGAAATTTAGAGCTATTTACAGCATATAACTATTTACCATTTATTACAGCCCAGGCTATCTATTACTAAAAAACATTCTACAAAATCTATTAAAATTTATATACATATATCTATTATTAACTATTTGGTTTAGGCAATTTATATTTATTTGATTTTTGACTCTCAAGTCCTCTACAAGTCGATAGTCCGTTAGAATATGTACAGGATTTTCTTCTTCTGCACCACATGAGCATTTAGGCGAATCCGTCTTTCTGACCTTGTACAAATATGATCTAAAGTTACCGTGTCCAGTAAAAAATTGAACGTTGTAAAAATTTGGCTTGACATATTTGGGTATTTGGGAATCAGTAAAGAAGGACTTGAAAATGGTGTTAGTCTTCTCATAGTATTTCTGCAATTTTTCCCTTATATAATTAGAAATTATATTCCTACTTGAAGAGTCAAATCGATTATAATTTATTTCTGTTTTCAACATGTTAGATTCAATATATTCAGTAAGTTTGGGGACTTGTGCAAGTATGTGTGTACAATCCGATGATGTTGTACTGTAGGCTTGTATACAATGTTTTAAAATATTATATTGAAGAGAATTTAGTTTGTCCTTAGACTTTTTGTTTATGAATGGATACCATATTGGATAACTGTATGTAATTGTACTTCGATATAATGTCTTATACAGTATCAGTCTTCGTCTAAAGTCTAGACCCCATGCTTTCTTTGTCAGGCCAAATAGGCATCCACTAGTTCTAGTTACTTTTATGATCGTTTCATAACGTGAGGCGTAAAGTACAGTTTGCTTCTGACTCGGTGATTTTTAATAGTCACTCCTAGGATCTTAAGTTCTTCAACCGGTTTAATTAACTTGCTACCTGAGACTATTATATCGCTATTGCATTTATATAAATATAATAGTTTTGTTTTTTTTTTTCTGACAATTTTAATTTACGACTTTCACACCACTTATTGATGTTTCTTAATACGTTATCTATTGTCTTTCTTAGTTGTTCAGGAGTTTGATGGGTAAATAACTATCTTTCCTATTTTTACGACTGTACCTTCAATTCTATCTTTTCAACAACAAAACAAAAAATAAATCATAACATATATATATATATATATATATATTGGCCTTAAATACCCATTTCTTGATTTCTCGGGAAGCCATTGGGTCCAAAAAATCTTTTTGGTCGCAATGGTTACAGCCTTCTCCACGCTGACGAGCGCCAACAGCGCAAAACGCGTTCGAGGATGGCTTTTCTTGATTTATCAAGAAATTGGGTTGGCCAAATATCTCGGAGTAAGCTAAATAAACGTTTAGTTTATTTTTACTCCACTAGATGGCGCTCTGCCATCTAAAAAGCACATGTGCTTGTGGTCAGAAGATGCCTTCTTTATTTTTAATATATATACAGGGTGTACCAGGTAAATTGGGACTATCTTTGACAGTCCATAAAACAAAAACTACTTGAGATTAAAAACTTGTTTTTTTTTCATTACGTAGCCATATTCATGTAAAATGCAACAGTACATGTGTGCGCAGTGTAGTGATGAAGAGTAACCGAGAATTTGAAAATCGAGCTGCCATCATCGTTGCTCTGCGCGCCGGAAGGAGCCCCAAAGAGATAGTGGATTTTCTTAAGTTGCCCAAAACCACTATTTATCGTGTCAAGAAGCAGTTTGATGAGGCCGACAGTAACAAAGAGGGGATAGCTACAAGGAAAAAGCACTCGCGTCGATCGGACAGGGTAAGAGGCGAAGAATTTGTCAAAAATGTCATGCCTCCCCATTTCTTTGAGGCCTTAGGATGAACGCTGACACCTACATCAATGTTCTGGAGACCGTTGTGAAGCCTTGGATGGACATGGTGGCCGCAGGAAGGAAGTATGTCTTCCAACAGGACTCAGCTCCAGCCCATAAGGCAAAAAAGACACAATCGTGGCTGACACTTAACGTCCCTAGTCACTGGGGTCCTGATATTTGGCCCCCTAATTCTCCAGATTGCAATCCCCTCGACTACTATGTATGGGGCGTTGTTGAGAGAGATGTCAACAAAGCTCCTCATACCACCATCCAGTCTGTCAAGAAAGCAGTTCACACGGTGATGACCCAAATGGACAAGGTCATCGTCGCCAAGGCCTGTGCTTCATTCCGCACTCGCCTCGAGACTGTTGTAGCTAATAATGGAAACTACATTGAATAAATAAAAACTATATCCTTTTATCTACTACTGTGTCAAATTTCATTCGGATATTTTAATTTTTACTTGCAAAAATAGATAATAAAATAGATAGATAGATAAATAATAGATAATAAAAAGGCATATATTGGATTTAATAAAAGATAAAAAAATATATATATTAAATATATAATTATATGTATATATTTAATTATATTTTAAAGATATATCTACGTATAAAAATATTTGGAAAAGAAATAAATAAATGTTTGACACATTTGATTTTCAAAGATAATATAATTGGATTTAAAGGAAACTTTTTAGTGAAAAAAAAAAAAGAAAAAAAGAAAGTATAAGATTTAATCCGATGACTTGAATTGCGCCAAAATTCAAAAGCCTAACGAATTACCTTATTAAGCCTAAACATTGGCGGATTATTTCTACAATGATTTTTATTGATCCTTTTCTCTATGAATTTTAATATTTAATCTCCTTTATCCTAAAGCTCCTTTATGAAATTATTCTTTTATTTTTCCACACAAAAAAAAAAATAAAAAATAAAAAAGGGAAAACTGTTATCCCATTTTAACACAGGCCAATTTCAAAATGGCGTCGACACCACTCTAGATAGTCATCTGGAGAAAAATATTCGATCGAGTTAATCATTTTAAAAGGAAGAAAGTTGACAAATAGATTTTTTTTTTTTAACTTTCATTTAAAAAAAAGGTATCTCCATATGTTTTAAAACAAAACTAAATTAATGACCCAATGTATTTATTAATCATGTTTAATGGATTAATTTTTAGATATTACCTATAAATAATTAAATATATTAATATATATAGTGTTACCAAAAGTGTGTTGTGTATATTAGCGGGTTCCTGTATCTTAATTTATTTTTCAATATTGATAATTATATTTTCAGAGAAAGAATTTAAAACCATCATACACAAAATAGAACTGTGAAAAAAAGGACATCTCCTTATCATGCAACTGAAAGTTGCTGATGGCTAGCGCCATCTATCGGAATAAATATCAACTATTCGTTTTTTTCTAATTATTCCAGAATGGGCCAAATATCTTTTCACAAAGTAGAATTGATTAATGAATCAAACATATTTTAATGGAAAATACATTTTTTGATTCTCTTATCTCACTTAAATTATCGAATAATAAATTAATAAAAATCTGTTATCAAAATTCGAAACTATTTTAGAAGCGTAAGATTCTTTTTGAAATTAAACAATTTCTACTGCCCTTACTGCAATGGAAAAATAATACCAAATATAAATAAAAAATCGAATTATATACAATCTATTTGAAAATAAGGCAATCCATAAATAAATCTTTAATTAAAAAGGCATATATTGGATCAAAATATCATTTATGATATATGATTTATTTATTTATCATAAAAAAAAAGAAGATATTTTGATCCAATATATGCCTTTTTAATTAAATACAATCTATTATAAATTAAACATCGTAAATATAGAGGCTGACTGGTCGGCATTCATAGTTCTTCAAATTAAAGATACTTCGGCCAGTAAATCTTTTTATTGTCTCGACGTTTTTGTTCGCTCCTGACGAGGACAAAAGATTTTTGTCGAAACGTCGAGATAATAAAAAAAGATCTACAGGCCGAATTTTATTCAATTTAAAGAACTATGAATTAAACAATTATAAAAGTTTACGGAGATGAGTTCGCTTTTTATTAAAACCGTCTTAAGGTTTAACGCATTTTTGCTCAAAACTGTTTTGACATCAGGCTGCGATATTCCCACAAGGGATGTCAAACAACAACACTAAGATACTATATTACATAAACAATTGGTGAATTACAAGGTTTGAGTAGAGTTTAAAGAAGAAAAGAAAGGACATTAAAATCATGTTTGATTCCACATCCTACCTTGGAACAACCAATGTATATGATAATATAGTTTTTTGCTTAATTAAATTAACAGATATATACCAAATTAGCAGATATACACCAAAAGGGGTCGGTGGAAGGCTGGTTAAACCGTTTAGTTTTCGACCACTCTCTACAACCTGGGTTCGATTCCCGCCATGGACACTTTTTTCTGTTAAAAAAAAATGCTTCAATGGCCCCCGATTCTTGCAAAATTCCAACCCCACCAGCGAGTGCAAGTAATCAAACGAGGCTCTGGCACATTTGTAAGTGCAAAGTCGAACTGCTTTTCACATGTGTAGACATATGGTATACTTACAGTAAAAAAGCAGTCGCTAACTACCCACCATGACTATCATGGCCTGTACCACGTGTACTAGGGATAAGCAAAAAATATATATATAAATAAATTAATAAAGAAGAAACCTATCTCTGGATGTTTTCATCTCAATACAGAGAAATAAATAATGATTATCATTTGACATTTTCAGAAACAGCTTCGAATAATCTACACATGCAACTTTAAAAATGCTACACAATATTTTAGAAGAATAAAAAAAAAGAAACAAGGATATAAACGCGGAGCTTGAAGTAATAAAGAAATTTTGAGAAAAAACAAACAAATCTCCTTCACATCTTGTTTCTTCTTCAATAATTCACATTTCCAATATAGGGATATAAAATATCATCAAAATTTCAAACTATTATTACAAAAACATGATAAAAACTTCTTCAATATTTTATATATATATTTCCTATGAACAAATATTGTATGTTATAACAGAAATAAACTTTATTAAATTGATCCAAAACACTATTTTTTATTATAATAATTTAACAAATATCGTTAAAAATGGATTTAGAACGAAGGAACAAACTTACTGATCAAACATTTCTGTTTATCAAAATTACATAAGATTTTTTTCACAATAAATATATTTTTTACACCAATACCTCGCTTTGCGTCGTTTCGTTTTGCGTATTTTTCGAAGTTGCGTCGCTGCTTAATTTTTACTGATTTTCACTGTGCGTCGTTAGATTTTCGAAGTTGCGTTGTTTTGAATTCGAGTCTTTAATTTTTTTTTTTTTGAATTTTTTTCCTAAAATATGGCAACACCTTTGTTTTTGATTGCGCCTTCACATAATTTCACTTTGCGTCGTGTTTTTTTTTTTTAACGTAACCCCGACGCAAAGCGAGGTATGGGTGTATATATAAATTTTAAAGTTATAAACTTTCAAACAAGAATATTCCAGTTTTATATTGAAGAATATATTAACTATTTATTAACTATAACTACTTTATTTAATCAAGAAAACACATTATATTAACTAAAATTGCTTAATAATACGTGGTGTAGACTGTACCTTAACGACCAAAAATTTGATCCTAGAGGTTTCCTGAGAAATCAAGAAATGGGTAGTTAAGGCCAAATATGCGTAAATATGCTGATTATGTAAAATATGAGAAAATATTATTTTATTTTTTTCTTATTTTTCACAAACACACATGGCAGAAAAAAATGCCATCTAGTGGAAAAAAAAATCAACTAAACTTTGATTTAACTTGTTCCATGATATTTGGCCAACCTATTTTCAAAATCTAAAATGCTCACGCTCTATTCATTTTAATATATCATTACGTTTAAAATATACATATGGCGACGGTAAAATATTTAGTTATACCAATGGTTATATATGTATATATGAAAAAAAAAACAATAAAAATAAATAAAAAATAAGTGGGTCAGGTGTTGATATTTAAAATAAAGAAAGCATATCCTGACCACGAGCACATGTGCTTTTTAGATAGCAGAGCGCCATCTAGTGGATCAAAAATAAACTAACGTTTATTTAACTTGCTCCGGGATATTTGGCCAACCCGATTTCTTGATAAATCAAGAAAAGCCATCCACGAACGCGTTTCGCGCTGTTGGCGCTCGTCAGCGTGTAGTAGGCTGTAACACTGCGACCAAAAAGATTTTTGGTCCCAGAGGCTTCTTGAGAAACCAAGAAATGGTATATTTCAATATATACTTGATATGTATATATGTAATATAGCTATAGTGTAACAACCAAAACTGTGGACACAATCTAACTCGCCAGTTTGTCCATCATGTAATACAAAAACGAAATAATAAAATTAGATTGAGTGACAACCAGACAGGAGAAAGGTCTCCGATTACACCGTCGGACCGAAAAACATGTCGGATTACAGACAGTCTCTCTCTGGCTCTAGAATAGATCAGACCCCCTCTACAGGCGCTGGCTGCTATCTCTGAGGTGACATCCAACATGCCTCGTCCTTTTGTGCTATCCCATTCACGTCTGTAATCACTCTGATCATTGTGGCCACCACGACTGCTACTAACCAACATACCACACTACAGTCATCCGACAGGATAAACTACATCACGACAGTAATTCGACAGGATCATTTGCATCACATACAGTAAGTCGACAGGATCATTTGCATCACATACAGTAAGTCGACAGGATAAACTACATCACGACAGTAATTCGACAGGATCATTTGCATCACATACAGTAAGTCGACAGGATCATTTGCATCACATACAGTAAGTCGACAGGATAAACTACATCACGACAGTAAGTCGACAGGATCATTTGCATCACATACAGTAAGTCGACAGGATCATTTGCATCACATACAGTAAGTCGACAGGATAAACTACATCACGACAGTAAGTCGACAGGATCATTTGCATCACATACAGTAAGTCGACAGGATCATTTGCATCACATACAGTAAGTCGACAGGATCATTTGCATCACATACAGTAAGTCGACAGGATCATTTGCATCACATACAGTAAGTCGACAGGATCATTTGCATCACATACAGTAAGTCGACAGGATCAGTTGCATCACATACAGTAAGTCGACAGGATCATTTGCATCACATACAGTAAGTCGACAGGATCATTTGCATCACATACAGTAAGTCGACAGGATCATTTGCATCATCACATATATATATATACAGAGAGAGAGACAGAGAGAGAGAGATTGAAACTACTTTATTTCAAAGTCCATATAATATTATATAAGGTTAAATACAGAATAAATATAAATAAATAAGATTATAAAGCAACACTCAAAGTTTCACCGCATAAGTTTCTTTTTTTTTTTTTTTGTGAAAAATCAATATTAATAATAAAGAGAAATATGTACTATTTCTAACTTTTTGGATGACGTATGAAAAGGTTGAATATATGAAGAGTAATGGTCTATATATGATTGAATGACGTATGAAAGGGTGAAAATATGAAGAGTAATGGCGAACGGAAAAATAAAAGTGTCCAGGGGCGGGAATAATTCTTTCTTTTCTTTTTATTTTCCGTTCGCCATTACTCTTCATATTTTCACCCTTTCATACGTCATCCAATCATATATAGACCATTACTCTTCATATATTCAACCTTTTCATACGTCATCCAAAAAGTTAGAAATAGTACATATTTCTCTTTGAAATTAATATTGATTTTTCACAAAAAAAAAAGAAACTTATGCGGTGAAACTTTGAGTGTTGCTTTATAATCATACGCCGCAGTCCTTTATAATGTAAAATAAGATTATATAATAATAAATATATATAAATAAATGTAAAATATATAATTGATAGATATACATATATATAAAATATATACAAGGTCTTCATCGGTGGCGCCCACCGCGAGAAAGATTCCGAGAGAGAGAGATAAACCTTGAATAAATTTACTAACTTTATCGAAATAATTAATTAGGAAATATAGGGTTCTACACTAACCTATATATCGACTTAATTAATTAATATCGGTTAATTAATAATTAAGAATCAATATTTTCTACCTAAACTTACAATTTAGTCATATATTGAAATAGTTAGAATTTTACCTTAGAATAGAGAGAAGGAAATATTATTTTATATATATCAAACTAATATTTTACCCTACTTTTAATAAAATAGCCCCCAGGGAGAAAGTTTAAATAAAACGCTCATATTTTATTTCTGAAAAACCAACTTGCTTTACGTTTATCTTTTTAAAATATATTTTAAATTGTTTTAAAACCATTTTGGGTACATAGATATTCATATTTGGAAAGTTTTATATTTGTTTTTGAATTTTTATTTTTTCAATACCAAATTTGAAATATATAAAAGAATTTTTTTATTATCTTTTTTTACCCCCCATACAAAAGATATTTCTTACATTTATTACATTTAAGAGAAAATTGTTGAAACCATTTCGGTATAATTCATTTTATATCTGATATAGAGAAATAAAAGTTTACCATGTTTAAAAATAGTGCACATTTTCGGTTGTAATTGAATAAAATCATTTGTAGATATAAAAACACTAATATTATTAGGTTTGAAGTCAAATTATTAGAAAATTGAATTATACTTGTGTAAAAGTAAATATAACTTTTTATTTCAACCCTTTATACGGTTAGTTATATATGTATAAATATTAATGAGCGTGTAAAATACCAAATTATTTTTAATCGATGAAAAATGTAATTTGCATTAAAATAAATTTATTAGCTTTGAGAAAGAAAACAAATTTACGCGCCTTTTAGAAATATTTATTTAATAATAACAAAAGATTATTTCAAAAGGTCGCCATTTTTTTATCTTTTGATAACTATAATTGAATAATTTTAAAATTGTTTTTTGTTTTAAATTGATTTAGCGTATTTAATATTTATAACTTCTATTTATTTTATTCTTTTGTATTTGTGTGTTTGAAGCTATCACATTCTCTTTACGGCACTGTGAATAATAATTTTTAAAAATACAATTTTTTCTTCCATCTTGTTATAGATTTATACAATTACCTTCAATTTAAATTCGACGCCAAACTTACAAAATTATATTTTCAGATAAAGGGGGAGTTACAAGATAAAAAAAATTCTAACTTACTCTTGATGAAAATTTAATTCTTCCAGAAGATAAAAATGGATTCGAAGAGAAAATTTTAAAATGTGATAAAAGTAATTCTTTTCTTGATAGAATTGAAGAAAAAATTTTTCAGAACGCAATTTGAATATATATATTGAAAGATTATCAAATTGTAAAACATTCGAAAATAGCTCCGTATCAATTCTTTCTTATTTTCTATTTTTATTATCTCATCTAGAAAATTCTCTAGAAATATTCTGAAATATTTGATCATTCTTTTAAAAAAGGCATACTTTTATAGAATACTTTTTGTTCAACTAAAAATTGATAATAAAATTATAATAGAAAAACCGTAAAGTTTATATATATATATTTTTAACATTTAAAATGTATAGATTTGAAAAGAATATATATTTTAACAGAAAGGCATCTCCTTATCGTTTAAATAAAAGTTGCTGATGGCTTGCGCCATCTACCGGAATAAAAAAAAACAAATGGTTGATTTTCAAATATTACAGAATTATTAATAATTAAAATTAAACTATTAGTTTATATTTATTCCGATAGATGGCGCAAGCCATCAGAAAATTTTAGTTACATGATCAGGGGATGGCTTTCTCTTAATTTATCAACCTGAATTATACAATTGCTTTATTGGAACCCTCATGATATTGGTGATCACAATTCTAATGGTCACTTGTCAGTATTAAGGTAAAATGGTCGCTAATTTGGAGATTTATGACTTCAGGTGATTCATCCTAAAACTGATGGAACTTTTCAATCGGATTCCCCCAAGACAATCGATACATAGCTATGTTGTTGTTGTCATGTCCAATGAAGAGCCTCAGATGTTTCCATACATCTCTATCACAGCAGCAGCAATGTCCACTATCTTGGGTGTGTAAAGCTGCAGCTCTGGGTCCATGTCAATTTTCTGCAAGGCTGCGGCCATTGCTGGGCATGAGAATGTGTGAGTAGGTGTTAGTTCCACACCAGGACAGTTGTTAAATGTCCTATAGGTTCTTGTGCCATCTGGATATATTGTCATTCCTTTATAGTGTTTTGATACATAGCTATAATCTGATGGTAAAACGTTGTTTTGTTTCAGTTGGATCATTTATTGAGGATTTTGGTGGGAGAAATACCACGGTGGTTTTCTCATTGCCTTCCACATCTATATAGGTTTTTTTTTTAGAAAAATACAAAATTTTGTATCAAAAGCTTTTCCTGTGGAGGAGCGTTATCCCTATAGCTCGAAAAACGTTTATTAAAAAAGATACACATTCTTGGACGTTACTTTAATTTTCTAAAATTGCTAGCAAATTATTCTATTCTAAACATCCACATAGCATTAACTTAATAGTAGATTCATCGAACTTTAGAAGCCATTTCCAATTTCAAAGACAAGTGTACCCTTCTTCATAGACACCTTTTAAAAGTGGTGTCTAACTTGTCATTACTGTTAAAAAGACAGACCAATTGAAGAGGAGTGACTCATTTAAAGAGGATATATGGTCGTTAAAGAAGCGTTGTTATTATTTTAGAAAGTACGTCAACAGTTATCAAATACAACATTTTATTGTGGAGGTAGACAAACTAAGTCTAACTCTTACTCCCATCTCCAGGAATGTCGAATCTTTTCGGCGCTCTAGCTAAATTATTTTATTCATATTTTAAAAAAAAATACATTTTAATGATTGCGCTATATATATGTAATATATATGTAATATTGTTGTAAATGTGCCGACGTATGGATAAGCTGGCAGTCGTGTACGTGAGGCGAGTGTTGATGTTCTTCCCACACGCGGACAACAAGAAGCAGAGGCAGGGCTAGATGTTAGCACCGAGAATGATCGGGGACAGCCCACGGGACAGAGGTAGAGGCCATGACACAAACTTGGATGCCTATCACCGAGACATGGAGAGAGAGTGTGTGAGAGAGACTGAAGCCGCCTGCCGATGGCCACACCCTAGAACATCTGCTGACCCCCTGCCAAAACCTGTCCTGTTTACAGGGGTCGTCTATAAAGAGTCCCTGGGGGCCCCACATGGGCGTTAGCTTTTTCCTCTTCTGTCCCCAGCTGCCACCAGCTGACCGACCACTCTTTGGATCTTTATTTTGACGTCACCATTTTTAGTTTAAATACAAATAGGGGGTTTAAATACAAATAGTTTAAATACAAAATATGGGGTGGTAGTAAATAGAGAAATGGTTTCCATTTTAATAGAAGGTGGGAATTTATAAGGTATCGGCTCTAACTAATTGGAAGATATGTGACATATACTAAAAGTGTCATTATTATACAGTTTAAAATATACGATATATATATGAAACAAAATTAATATATATAATTTTGAATATACATTATCATAATAGATCTTTGAATATTTATAATATATAAAGAGAAAAATATTGAAATTATTTACAAGTCATAACAAGCGTAGAGAGGACGTTTACACTTCATAAACTGTATCTAGATATGTTGAGAACAACCTTGTGATTATCATTACTAAATTGCGATAATACAAAAGATCAAAAGGAAGCTTCTTGTTGTATCGAGCTATAATTGAACACACACAGTTATTATTGAACATATGTAAATAAGAACAATTAATTCCATATAGATATTACCACGTAATTGTGTATAGATTTAACAATAACAAGTATTTCGACCAATTAAAAAAACTATATAGTTGTGTGTTTACCTATGGAGCATATGTAAAGGAAATCAACAACCAATGAGAGACCAGGAAACTGTGGACCAATCGCCCTACACCGGATATAAGAAAGTGCAAGTCACTCTCTGTAGAATACTAAGTAAGGAGGAAATATCCGGCGAGTAAGCTGGGTTGAGTAATTAATCCACAGAGTATTTCCATATAAAGGCGTCAAGTACTTATTTATCGTAAATATTGAGGCTGCCTGGCCGTCATTCATATTTCTTGAAAATGAAGATACTTCGGCCAGTAAATCTTTTTATTACCTCGACGTTTCGACAAAAATATTTTGTCCTCGTCAGGAGCAAACAAAAATTAAACATTCAGCAAGGCGTTAAAAATCTTTCTAAAGTTCCAAGGGCGTTCTCACGCGATATTCAAAATATTTGTACAACATCTAAAGCACGAGTCAAAAATAAAGATTTAACTCACAAAAGACTATGATCTTTGAAATAAATTATAATATACATATATATAATGAGAAATTATAAAAATAAATATAAAAAATAATAATATTTACAAAGATTTTCCTATAGTATATATAAATCGATATCTATTACTTACAATTTATACCTATCCTTTTAACTACTTTTTAAATTTAAAAACGAATTGTATTGTAGTGGAATATCTTCAAATACATTTATACTTCTTGCCCCCATTTCCCGTGATACCCATCCCTCTAAAAATAATCTTTCCTTTTTAAATTTGATATTCCTATGAAATATCTTAATATAATGCATGTTCCCCAATTTAAGCAAAATTGGGGAACATGCATTATATTCAGGACATAGGCCAAATTGGAATGATATTAAGATATTTCATAGGAATATCAAATTTAAAAAGGAAAGATTATTTTTAGAGGGATGGGTATCACGGGAAATGGGGGCAAGAAGTATAAATGTATTTGAAGATATTCCACTACAATACAATTCGTTTTTAAATTTAAAAAGTAGTTAAAAGGATAGGTATAAATTGTAAGTAATAGATATCGATTTATATATACTATAGGAAAATCTTTGTAAATATTATTATTTTTTATATTTATTTTTATAATTTCTCATTATATATATGTATATTATAATTTATTTCAAAGATCATAGTCTTTTGTGAGTTAAATCTTTATTTTTGACTCGTGCTTTAGATGTTGTACAAATATTTTGAATATCGCGTGAGAACGCCCTTGGAACTTTAGAAAGATTTTTAACGCCTTGCTGAATGTTTAATTTTTGTTTGCTCCTGACGAGGACAAAATATTTTTGTTGAAACGTCGAGGTAATAAAAAGATTTACTGGCCGAAGTATCTTCATTTTCAAGAAAGTACTTATTTATAGCTATGATATTTATACCTATTTTAATTTTTAACAAAGTAATTTACTGGCAATGTGTTTCTTTTCAATAATATCATCAAATATTATCTCTACAGACCTTACTGCAATGATATAAGTTATTGAATAAGAGGCCTTGATTCATCAGTAGTGAACCCTCTCAGCGGTTTCGCCAAATCAATCTCAAGACTGCTCTACTATTGTATTGGATTGGGATATACCCTGTATTTTCTATGAAAGGCGGCTTAGGGGTGTTTAGTGAACTATGGACATAAGCTTATAGTTCTGTAGAGGTACCTACATATAATTTCAAGGTATTGCATTGAGCAAAGCTCTTTCAGAAATATGGTTCCATAACAAATATATATCAGTAAATTAAATTTATAAATTGAATTGCCATCTATCGCTTAAATTTGTAACAAATAAATTTACTGGCAATGTGTTTTTTTTCAATAATATCATCAAATATTATCTCTACAGATCTTACTGCAATGATATAAGTTATTGAATGAGAGGGCTTGACTCATCAGTAGTGAACTCTCTTTATAAATATGATTTATACCTATCAATAGAATCAAATCTCCTGGACATTTTAGCATCAGGCAGCGTTTTGTTCATTACATAAGTTCTCCTGTAGAAGGAGAGATACCCGAAGGCTTGAGATGGTTTTAAAATAAAAAGAAACGCATTTTCGGAAACACACATACACCTTTTTAATTATTTTATATTTATACCTAGATTGGCGATAATTGACACATGATTAACACTATAACATCTAACATGTGATAGAGAAATAAAAGAATAAATCTAAACAGAAAACGAAAGATCAAATTTATTTAAATTCTTAATTTGAAAATATATTTTCAAAATCAGTTTAAAGCGGCTGAAAGTTGAGGTAGGTAACAGGTAGTAGCTGGGATGGGTATGAATAAACGACAGCATATTGAATTATTTCTGATATATATTATATTGCCACTTGGAAAATTAGTGAAAACACTTCGGGAGAGAGAGAGAGAGAGAGAGAGAGAGAGAATTGACAATTAAAAGGTTTATTGACCTCAAGTCAACAGTTAAACATTACAATATTAAAAAAACAAAAAATAAAAATTCAGAATCTCTAATCGTTTGTATCAGACGAATACCATGGGGATTCGTCTCGTTCAATGTCGCATTCTGTCCTGAAGTCGGACAGCCTCTTGCCTAGGTCGGAGTCTTTGTCCCCGACATGGGCGATTGCCTTGTCAAGGAATTTCTTCAGAGCAGAGATCTGCTCGGGCGAAAGATATGTGAAGACGTCCTCCCTCATGGTTGGGCATACAACAGCCTTCTCTATTTCCCACCTGTGATAATCCATATATAGGGGTTCCAGGAAGGAGTCAGCGTCTAGTACCTTGAACAGATCCTCAACCTTCTGTAAAGTGAGCTGAGGAAGCTGTGTGGTTTGTGGTTTAGGGACGGAAGATCCCATTGTTAGTGCAGTCTTGGCCTGATCTTTGGCAGGGTCCGCTGTTGGTGAAGTAGTGGTCGAGGAAGGTGCTAGTATAGATGGTAACACGCTGGTGCTCGGCGCCGGAGTAGAAGGCTTGGTGGCTGGAGTGTTCTGGGAAAGGACTGGGCAGCTCTCCGCGGGCGAAGACGCGGCAGGATTGGGAGGTGTCACATGGATTGTCTGGATGGTTCCAGAATTTCCCTCAGCCGATGTAGTCGCTGTGAAGCTGTGGGAGGGCTGGGCAAGGAGGGTGGAGGTGTCAACACCGGTCCACTTCGGGTGCCCTGGGGGCAGGTGGCTCGCCGATGTCCCTGGCGGTGACATCTACTACACCTAACGCCGTAGGTGACGTAGGCGGGTGTGGACTCTCCTTTGGAGATGATCACCAGCTTGGCAGGGAGCTGGTGGAGTTTGCGTCCTTCATTCAGGAGGACGAAGGCCTCCCTGTTGCCGGTGGTCCAGGTGTATCCGTTACAGGACACCACTTCATAGGCCAGGGAGACAACCCGGCAGTAAGGTCGCAGGGCCTCGATGATGTCCTCCTCCCTCACTGCGATGGGCAGGTTCCCGAGGATGATCTTCTCCGCCTTCCTTCTGTATGGGAATGCCCTGAGGAAGGTGTTGTTTATGGTGAGTCCATTCTCCACCAGGCGCTCCGCCTTCTCAATGCTGGCCAGTGCGACCATAGCATGGCCGGACTTCTTCATCAGCTGGTAGACGGAATCCTTCCCCAGCAACTCTTCCAAGGCCTTCATATAGTGGACGTGATGGAAATCCGCGCACCATTCGACATAGCAGCATTGGTCGAACGATGTAGCTTCTGATCTAGCTTTGTTCAGCGCCTGTTGCTGTCTGGTGTTCCTGACGTGGGTCACAGACTCTTTTGTGGTCCTTCGAAGCTGTCCAGATGGTTTTGGAGAGCTAGCGTCCGGCCTCACAATCTGGGCCCGCTGACTTTTAGAGTCAAAACGTTTCCTTTTTTTTCCGGTGTACAGATTCGAAAGGTTCGGTGTTATTATCCTTTTCCGCGGCCTCAACTTGCGCCGCCCAATTTTCACTTTTTGCCGCGGCCGGATTTACATATCCGCCGTTTTTCACGAACGGATTTGCATGTCCGTCGCTCACACCTGGATTCAAACAATTATTCGTCGAATTTTTATCGTCGATAAATCGACTTCCATTTCAGCTACCTCGATGGGAATCATACCGCCGTGTAGATCCTTATCCTGGCTCGCCGCCAGTACTGCATATGGGTTGGAAAACTCGAAGTTTTCCATCTCCAGATAGAAAAATGCGGAGCTCGCGCGCCGCGCGGCCGCACGGCCGAGAGAGAGAGAGAGAGATATTAAAACCTATATATCTTACAATCTATTCACAATTTGTTTGAACCACCGATCCAACAGAATCCAATATCTGCTAGTAGACGACATCTACAAACTACAATTGGAGTTACTGAGACTCTCTCTAGAATTCTATTTCAAATGTTTACCATCTACCCAACCGCCTACCAACGAAGTATAGATGAAGACCAGGGTCTTCCGATAGATGGCGCAAACCATCAGAAATATTTAGTTACACGATCAGGGAGGATGCCTTTCTCTTAATTTATCAATCTGAATTAAACCGTTTCTTTACCGAACAACTTATGATATTTTTTGATCACAATTCTAATGGTCGCTTGTCAGTATTAAGGTAAAATGGTCACTAATTTGGACATTTTATGACTTCAGGTTCTAAGTTCAATACCGGCAATACTTCTCAACCAGATCTTACAATATCAACATTAATTAATTGCATTTTAATAGTTATTATATTTATAAAAAGGCATCTCCTGATCGAGGAACTAAAATTTGCTGATGGCTTGCGCCATCTATCGGTATAAATATCAACTATTTGTTAATATTTAACCATTCAAGAAGTTCCAGAAGTTTCAGTTGAACGATCAGGAGATGATTTTTTCTTAATTTATCCACCTGATCCCACAGTATAATTCCACTTTTATAAACGTAAAAACTAGACGTCATCTATTGACCGTCGTCGCAAACTAACGGCCTCGGGTCGGTGACAAAGCCACAACATAGCCCTAGTTTGGCCTAGCCACTTTTCCAGCTGACCATCTCTCTGGCAGATTGTCAAGATTCCATTAGATCCCGTGTGGATCTCATGGAATAAAGTCTGCCCTAGGCTGACGAGGGCGATTAGCTCGAAACCATGATCTCTAGGTGGACGCTTCTCAGTTTGCCAAGGCTGGTGTTGTGGCTTTGTCACCGACCCGAGGCCGCTAGTTTGCGGCGACGGTCAATAGATGTCGTCTAGGTTTGACGTTTGTTTTGACAGGAGAGGCAACCTTTGCTTTTATATATGTATTAAGATGAGGCATTCGCGCGCCATCTGTTATGAAAATTTGAAGTGTTATGGTATGTTAAACTGGCGAAACCGCTGGAAGGGTTCACCAATGATGAGCCAGGCCCTCCCATTATTTTATTATTACAGTAAGGGCAGTATAAAATTGATTTATTTTAAAAATAATCATACGAGTTAAAATTAGTTCCAAATTTTCATATATGTATTTAATAGGATTCTATATAGACAAGACATATACAAATAGGTAAAGAGGACAATATGTATATAGGTAGACAACATACATGAACAATAAATCCAGGCAATCTCTAAGAGCAAGAATCTATACCCTATTTTATATTTTATCAAGCGTAATACATGTTGTTTTATATATTTCTTAAACAATGCAATATCTCGATATTTTAAAATAATCTTATGAAAAAACAACGCAATATACCGACAGACAAATTGAGTTATAAATATTTAAGTTGAGAAATAATTCTCCAAGAAAATGTGGTGTGCCAACATTTAAAATGAATTCAAATCTCAGAAATAAATAAAGGCTCAAGATTGTCGGATTGAATTTAAAACCACGTTTCTTCATGGAAATGGAATATGAGATAAGAAGCCAGATCTTATGAATATTTATATGCGTATAGACATATATATATTTGTGTTCTCACAATATCTATTTATTTGCATAGTAAGCCAATAGGGGAGACGATTTACAAATTTATACAAAAATATATTTGATCGGAATAAATAATACATCAGGATAATGTTTATTGGAGTACAAACATGGCGTAATGCAGTATTCTACATATGGTATCTATATAATCTTTATTTGCACATCTATAATAGAGATTTGCATATCCTTTTGTATGCCACAACATACATACAAAATACCTTATATTCAGCACTACAATACACGCTTAAAATATAATTCCCACTTTATTTGCATATAATAAAAGAGAATTACTGATATGCAACTAAATATTGCCAATGGCGCGGGCGCCAGGTATCAAAATAAAAATAAACGAATTGTAATGATTTTTATTTCTGAAATATTTGACCAATATAGCTTTTCTTGAATTGACAATAAAAGCAAATCGCTTACGCGTTCCGGGCTTTTGGCTTCTGTCAGTGTAGGGTGGATATCTATGTATGCATTCAACGCGCAAAAAGAGTTTATTCTCTTATTTTTATAACAAAGGATGCTTTTTAAAGGCCGAATATGTGAAAGTATGTTTAAAAAGAGCTGATAAAAATAGAAATAAAGAAGAGAAGGGTCAACACGTATGTAGTCCAGAGGGTGATAACGAGGTTAAGGTGAAAGGTTCTCGTCCTAACCCAGAGATGGCATTACAATCGGTAAAAGATTATGTTTCCTCCCCGCGCGCGCATGTCGTTAGTTCGTAGAGTTTCAACTAGCAATAATCTCTCACTGGTTGGAAAATCTTCCCAGGCTACATTAGTTCGTAGGACAAGTTTCAACTTGTTCGCTAAAGTAGTTTGTATAAGCGAGTCTTTGCAGTACACGTCTTTGTGTGTTTCGCTGTGTATCTCGCGTGTTTCGTTAAAATGAATAAACTAGGAAAAATCGTACAGTTATTAAATTATTCGTTTTGGATAAATTAACCCCTAAAGAAATTCATCCGAAGTTGACAAAATATTACAGGAAAACTGCCTTTTCAATATCAACCGTTAAAAAGTGGATATCGCTGAATTTAAAGGTCGCACGGTGCTCGAAGATGATCCATGTGAATGACAGCCAAAAACTACACCCACACCGGAACTATAGAAAAAGTGCACAATATCGTGTTGGACGATAGGCGAGTAAAGATGTGTTAGATTGCTGAGGCCATGGGCATATCGGAAGAATGGGTGCGGAACATCTTGCACGAGGAATTACGGATTCGAAATCTCAGCGCAAGGTGGTTGCCGCATTTGCTGAATGCAGATCAAAAGCAAATACGAAAACCGATTCAAGAGGAAACCGACCGATATTTTGAGCCGATTTGTCACCACGAATGAAACATGGGTCCGCCAGCGCCAGAAACCAAACAGCGGTCGAAGCAATGGGTGGAAGCCGGTGGCCCAGCGTTAAAGAAAACGAAGTCGATTGCATCTGAGGGAAAGGTGAGTTTTGGGATGGAAAGGAATCCTGTTAATTGATTATATTGAAAAAGGCAGAAATATTACTGGTGACTATTACTCTAACCTTCTTAACCAGCTGGATGTAAAATTTCGCGAGAAGAGGCTTAGGGAACTGCGGGATTTGAGGTAGGATTTGCTCGGCCATCCACCCTATTCTCCTGATTTGACACCCTCATACTTCCATCTTTTTCCACACCTAAAGAAATCTGTTTCTGGAAAGCACTTCGCGTCCAGTGAATACGTTGAGAGGGCTGTAGATGAATATTTTGACAGCGCCTTCCAGATTTCCAGGAAGAAATACTGGTAGCCCAATACTGGTGGAGAAACACTGGAACAATTGTGTTGAAGTCAAGAGGAGATTATGAAGAAAGAAAAAAATGTTTATAAACTGAAAATCAGAGTCTTTCATTGTCAGACAGATAACCTTTCACCTTACCCCCGTACAAGAAAGGATAGTGGCTAAATTTCGGAAATTAAAATAATCTACCTTCTGTTGCTATTTATTCCAATAGTGTTCTCTCTCACTCCACCTAAACATCATCAACTATAATTGTATAAATGAAATGCTAAATCGATGTGTGTTCCTCTTCCCTTCATAATTTACTGAATCAATCATTAAGATATTTAACTTGAGGATAGATGTAGATACAAATCAACATACATTCTCTATATACAAATTAGTCCAATAAATATTAAATAGTATATACAGTTTAGGGAAAATATTACATCCAATGAAGAGTGTCTTAAATATATATTTATATGATACAATCATCTCAAGCTTTCGGGCTTTGGAGCCCTTCTACAGCAGTAAGGTTAAATTATAATATATTTAACCTCTCTCTCTCTCTCTGTTCTTTCTGAGCCTTGAGATGAGGGGAGAACGTGACTTACTGTCTGGAGGAGGACTCTCTGTCGTTGGGGGAATCTCCTCGACTGTACATAACTGTATATATTTTACTCTTTTACTTTATCCCTCTTTTATTTTATCCATTTTTACTATATACTATATACATTTTACTATATATACTACTACCATTGACTTGTGTATGAGGTCAATAAAATATTTTTAAATCTCAAATCTCTCTCTCTGTTCGGCGTCGGCCTCCATCCCGAGGCAATGAAATTAACAAGCGTGGCGAAGGCTACCATCTACAAGTACCATCTTGGTCTTGAGTTGGGTAATGCCAGCCTACACATCAACCTGTCCACTCTGTAGGAAAGAACTCTCGCAGTCCATCGGTGGCGGAGTCTTTCCCGCGGTGGGCGCCACCAATGACGACTTGTATATATATTTATATATATATATATGTCATAAAAAAGACGTATTCTAGTTACGCAAACAGTTTTTTGCATACCTACAACTAACAATGTTATTATCTATTTACAAAAAAAAAAGCAAATCAGGTTATATTCCTTTTGTTAAGGATTCCTTTTTATTTAAAATTTAACTCTGTGATTATAGAATTTTAATTCTTTTATGAATAATAAAAATCATATTTTTATTATGTCATATATGTATATTTATCAATTACTTTATATATTTATATCTATTTATTCATGTATTTATCATTATATAATATTATTTATTCATATTTATATTTATTCTGTATTTAACCTTATATAATCTTATATGGACATTGAAATAAAGTAGTTTCAATCTCAATCTCTCTCTCTCTTATTACTGTAAAAATATGCTCTAAGGCCCGAAATCTCGAGTCAATTATATTATTTATTTCGCAAGACACTCTTTCTTGGATGGAAATTTTCCCTCTCAAATGATTTCATACAAGGATTATTATTTTTTTGAGGATAGGTTAGAGTTAAAATGATAATAATATGATGATATACTAAGGATATATCTCATCATCACACTCTCTATTTTTATTTCTACTACTAATACAAAAATAATACTATTATTATATTATAATAGTAATTCAAATTTGTTAAAACAATATTCATTGGACAAACATTCACCCGATGAAAAACTCGGACCGAGAGCCATCTTCATCTAATTTCTATATAAAAGAGACACAAACTCTAAAATTACATTAAAATTTAATTAATTTTCTAAAGTCTGCTTGTATGTAGAAGTTTATTTCACGGTTTTTATTGTTTATATTATGGAAATAGAACAAAATTTTCTCCCAAAGTGGAAGCGTAGAATAAAGAATAGAATAAGGTAGCTTATACCCCAACAACTCACACAAGATAGCAGAGCTAAACAGCAAAGATGAAATTACGAGAATTTGACCAATATCTGTGGACAGCAGCACTTCATCAGGGCAAGTGTAAGGTAAACAGGATGACCAAATATTTTATTTATTGAGGAGCCTGCATCCAGAATTCCATCGTCAACCGTTGCCATGACAACAGGGAGTGTCTTGGATGCCTCGATAATTGCCCCAATATTCCCTCCATTGTTTACAATATTAGCACAGTCTACCTGTGCAACTTTTTTTTATGCAAATCCGCCTATTAAAGCATGATAATCACCCACGCAGAGAATTCTTGACTAAGTATATCAATATATGACCGTTATAACAATAGGTTAAAGAGGATTTCTTTTTAATATAATCAATAATGGTACAATTAATAGAAATTCATCTCCTTTGCTATCGTACAACTGAAGTTCCTAATGGCTTACGCCATCTGTCGGAATAAATATCCACTAATCGTTGAATTTTAATTGTTTCTAGACTATAAGACAAATACCCTTTCTTAATTAATCAATAATATCTAACCAAGCACGCATTTCATAGTGTTGGCCTGAATTTGGTATTTTGCCAATTTGGGAATAATAAAAATCAACGAATAGTAAATATGTAGATATCGGGCTATGACTAAGAGATATATGCAAATATGTAGGGAGAATATACTTAGAATAAAATCTAAATATGTAAATATGTCGAGAGAGGGCGGTATATGCCTAAGAGTTATATGTAAATATGTAGAGATAATATACTCAGAAGAAAAACTAAATGGGACTCTATATGTAAATATGTAGAGAAAGGTCTTAGCCTAAGAGTTAAATGTAAATATGTAAAGATAATATACTTAGAAGAAGAGCAAGATGGGGTACTATATGCAAATATGTCGAGGGTGATCGATGACTAAGAGTTATATGTAAATGTGTAGAGAGAGGTCTTAGCCTAAGAGTTATATGTAAATATGTAAAGATAATATACTTAGAAGAAGAGCAAGATGGGGTACTATATGCAAATATGCCGAGAGTGATCTATGACTAAGAGTTATATGTAAATATATGGAGAGAATATACCTAGAATAATAACTAAACGTGGCCTTATATCTAAATATGTTGAAAGAGCGATTTATGACTAAGATATATAGGTAGAGGTAATATACTTAGAAGAGCAAGATGGGGCTTTTATACAAATGTGGCAAGAGTGGTCTAGGACTAAACGTTATATATAAATATGTATAGAGAATGTACTTAGAATGAGAGCTGAATGGGGTACTATATGCAAATATGTCGAGATACATATGCCTAAGAGCTATATGCAAATATGGGCTCAGAAAGAGGGATGAGGCCCCCCAAGAAGAATAGTAAAGGATGATAGATAGACGTTCACTGGGTGAGCGGTTTAACAGGATTAACAACGTATTATTAATGGACGACTTCATAATGCAATTTTCACGCCGGGAATAAAATGTTTAGCTCCACTCTGATTGGCCCACGGGATCTAATTAGAGAATTTCTAAACGCTCGCTCTCTACTCTCCACAAAGATCCTCTTCTCTATATATAGCAATGTTATATTCAATATATAACACAACTCTTTCATCTGGTTTAAATAGAAACATTCGTGTGATTTGGAGTTTCATTTCTTATAGTTGATAACGCGTTATTGTTTTATGTTTAATTTATGTCTAACTGGCTACTTATCTTTATTGTTTTTGGAAGAGCATTGCTCGCTTCAAACATTTACATGCAATTCTACTGTCCTAAAAGCTAATGTCCATCGTTTTCTTGAATATCATTTCTAAGATTCCATCCTTCTGTGCAGCATATATAACCAAAACCGTCTAATACAGTATTAGAGCTCTAAAAAGCAGTCTGTTAGATTGAATCTGCCTAACCGCTGGAAGGGTCCCCATTGATGAGCCAAGCCTTTTCACTATTTTTCATTGCAGTAAGGATAATAGAGGGTTTCTTTCATTTATTTTTGAAGAATATATTCATTATTTGTAGTCTTGGCTTCTTATACAATGTGTGGAATTAAAAAATCCTCTTTGTTCTCAATGTTGTTAATTATTCTTGATTCTGTGAATATAAAACAGAATATGTTTCGGTCATACTTTCATTTAATATAATTAGATATCATAAAGATAGAAGTTGCCTGGCCGGCATTCATATTTCTATGTAAAATAGACACTTCGGCCAGTTGGAGTTTTTTTTATTTTTCTCAACGTTTCGACAAAAATCTTTTATCTTCGTCAGGAGAAATAAATAAAAATAAAGCATTTGGCAAGGCGTTGAAAATTGTTCTGTCTTAACACCTTGCCAAATGCTTTATTTTTATTTATTTCTCCTGACGAAGACAAATGATTTTTGTCGAAACGTTGAGAAAATAAAAAAAAAAACTCTAACTGGCCAAAGTGTGTATTTTTCATAGAAATAATCTGAATATTGACCATAATAACTCCCAGGTACTTACCTTGTGTATTTCCTCGATATAATATTACAAGAGAAGGAATCGCCAGATAACATTTCAAATAAGGAATCAAAGTTAACGGCGACGTGTTTATTTATTTATACTGTATAATCTTGGCAAGCTTTCTGATTGTGATATCCTTCAACAGGCTACTATACAAGAAACTAGATAATAATATATAACTACATGTAGATATTTACATAATTTCCATATACGAATTATATAGAATAAATAGATATTTTTTTTTAGTGTTAAATACAAATTATATATAGACTAACTAAATTTTCTGATTAATTCAAGTCGAAGACTTCACCAAACATTTTATAAAAGTTTTCTTTCAACTTTTCGACGAATCGCTGTCGACATTTTCAAACTATAGAAAGCTTATTAGTGAAGTACACTCACAGACAAAACTTAAGAAAGTGGAATGTTTTTGATGTCTCAGGTAGTCTGTTTTTTTTAAAGCTGTTCACATTTAGTTATCTAATGTGTCTTCATGTGTCTTCAATAAAGGTCATTGTAATATATTTCAGAGTTATTATCTGAATCCCGATATACATGCTAAAAGGTAGAACTTCCTTTCGTTTTGTCCATGAGTGTATCTTTCAGAGTTATTGTCTGAATCCCGATATACATGCTAAAAGATACAACTTCCTTAAGTTTTGTCCATGAGTGTATATTTCAGAGTTATTGTCTGAATCCCGATATACATGTTAAAAGGTACAACTTCCTTAAGTTTTGTCCATGAGTGTATCTTTCAGAGTTATTGTCTGAATCCCGATATACATGCTAAATGGTACAACTTCCTTAAGTTTTGTCCATGAGTGTATCTTTCAGAGTTATTGTCTGAATCCGATATACATGCTAAAAGGTACAACTTCCTTAAGTTTTGTCCATGAGTGTATCTTTCAGAGTTATTGTCTGAATCCCGATATACATACTAAAAGGTACAACTTCCTTAAGTTTTGTCCATGAGTGTATCTTTCAGAGTTATTGTCTGAATCCCGATATACATGCTAAAAGTAACAACTTCCTTAAGTTTTGTCCATGAGTGTATCTTTCAGAGTTATTGTCTGAATCCCGATATACATACTAAAAGGTACAACTTCCTTAAGTTTTGTCCACGAGTGTATCTTTCAGAGTTATTGTCTGAATCCCGATATACATGCTAAAAGGTACAACTTCCTTAAGTTTTGTCCATGAGTGTATCTTTCAGAGTTATTGTCTGAATCCCGATATACATGCTAAAAGATACAACTTCCTTAAGTTTTGTCCATGAGTGTATCTTTCAGAGTTATTGTCTGAATCTCGATATACATGCTAAAAGGTACAACTTCCTTAAGTTTTGTCCATGAGTGTATCTTTCAGAGTTATTGTCTGAATCCCGATATACATGCTAAAAGGTACAACTTCCTTAAGTTTTGTCCATGGGTGTATTCTCGCTTTAAAATGTGCATTTTAAATACAAAGATATACACATATTATGCATTAGATAATAAAAAGGCATATATTAGATTGAATAAAAGATGTATATGTCAATATCTCGTTTGGCTGAACGCTAACTTTTGTAAAAGCAACTACATTTTGTAATACCTTGACAAAGGTTGGCGTTCAGCCAGCCGAAATATTGACAAATAAATATTTTATTCAATCCAATATATGCCTTTTTACTATCTAATGATTTAAGTATGGATTGCTCTATTTTCAAAACAAATATATATATTGTGATTAAAAATATTCAATAATTGTAATACTTTCACAATTATATATCTTAAATAATAATAAGATAATGTGATTTTTATTATTCCATTTATTAATTGAAAAGGGAAAAATATCAATGGGATAAAAGTTTCTTTTTCATTTTGAAGTTTTGCAAGTTTTCGAGCAGGTTTTGCTCTTCAACGGGCAAATACTTCTATGTACAATATTAAAATGATCTTTCTACAAAAATAATTGAAAAAAAAGTTATTGACATGTGAGGGCATGCGTCAGACTGTTCACAGTTAAAACAATAGATAATAGGATGAAATATATATATGTTATATAAAAATATTATTTTATTTTTAAAATTATATATTTCATAGATACAAATACTCTGCTAAATCGACCGCCAGAGGTCACGCTTCCACTATATAAACTCATATTTGTTTTATCCCAATGGCCGGCTCAAAACTTTTGTACATTATATAAATAATCTTTTGTTTTTCTTATTATACTCGCCTTAAGCCAGGCAGCACTTCTATCAAATTGTTTTTTTTTATATATATATTCCTTTAGCACAATAAAAGCAACTACTGAACAAAACGATTATTATTTTTAATTCAAGATTTTAACCACGACTGCATTACACCATAGCATAATCTCAACAATTCTAAAATACAACAGAAATCTCATTTCTCTTTACTTTATATAACATATATATTGTATATACACACAAACAATTATATTGATAATTTTGTAATTAAAAATATGTTTTACTAATCATTATTAGTTTTTAATTGAGAGAGACAGAAATATACATTATTAGAGGATAGATGAATTAGCTACGTTTATTATGGGTGAATATTGAATGGTCATATTTTCATTTGTTTAAAGAATTGATTTGGTCAAAATGTTTTTAATTTAAATTTTCTGCAAACTGTATATTAAGTTTTTTTTATTTATTTTATAAGAAATATATAGCCATACTCTCTATTCAATCAATATATCATATAATATTTATAAGAATATGTCAAAATTCTCTCTCTGTCATCGAACCAGACGACACTCAGTGGGATTATTCGTCTGATGTGAATAATATTTGATTTTACATTTTTTCTTCTTTTAACCCTATATTATCTTATACATATAATCGATTAATAAAATTATATCCAATCTCTCTCTATCATATAATATTTATTAACTTAATCAAGAGAATATATTCAAATTAGTTTTATAAAATTTTAATGTTTTCTATTTCTGATCACAGAGTTGTTTTTTTTTTAAATCTCAGAAGATCATCTATAATAAGAAATATTTTGTTGTTCATTATCGAAATACTAAATAAAAATTATAGTCTCTGATTTCACTACTATACCTCTATATATTAGCGATAATTTATGAAAATAAATGAAAAATAGATTATAATTTTTTTTTTTAATTTTAAATTCGGGTATATCTACTATTATCTGTGATTTTTAAACAAAATATTTTAATTATTTTTCTTACTTCAATTAATATATGGTTCAAAATTATGCAAGATTTCCATTTAATAATTCTATCAGAGATGAATCTGATCTAAATTAAATAATAGCATATATATATATATATATATATATATATATATATATATAGAATCTATTCGGCCACACCTTTGGTCAAATCTCTCTGTGAACGCTATAAAATATTTTATTCTTTTTTTTTTTCTTACCACAAAGTAACAAAATAAAAAAAATCGGCCACATCTAATGTAACCTTATTACCGGAGACACGAGTGATGTTTTTCCTGGCAAATTTCCCAATTACCAAAAATAGGCTTAATCCAACAAAAACACTAGAAGGTCAACAAGTCCAGGAGACATCATGACCATTTGGGAAATTGGTCTGGCACGATTGGAGCAATATCTGGTGAATAGGGAGGACGTCAATTTCTCTTTTCCCCAACACACTCGGGTATCTCGATTATCGCGTTTATATGTATATATTTATTTATATATGTATGTATGTTATTTAATATATATATATATATGTATATTTATATATGTTTTGAAAATAGA
The DNA here is from genome assembly GCA_030710605.1 of Cordylochernes scorpioides. Lineage (NCBI taxonomy): Eukaryota > Metazoa > Arthropoda > Arachnida > Pseudoscorpiones > Chernetidae > Cordylochernes > Cordylochernes scorpioides. The sequence goes on along the minus strand of CP092871.1, from coordinate 91,102,299 downwards.
GCAATCCATAAATAAATCTTTAATTAAAAAGGCATATATTGGGTTAAAATATCATTTAGTTGGCTGAATGCCCACCTTTATCAAGGTGTTATAACATTTTAAAGTGTGTCAACAACAATATGTGGCGCTGAGTTTGTTGTTGACACACTTTAAAATGTTATAACACCTTGATAAAGGTTGGCGTTCAGCCAACTGAAATATTGGTAAAATAAATGATATTTTGATCCAATATATGCCTTTTAATTAAAAGTTTATATATGTATGTATGTTATTAAATATATATATAAATATAATATTCAAACTACTTTTGACGCGTCTGATTCTTTTAAAAAATAAAGCAAATTTCTACTGCCCTTACTGCAATGTTAAAATAATGGGAAGGCCTGGCTCATCAGTGGAGAACCCTACCAACTGTTTCGCCAGTTTAATCTGATAAGCCAGGCCCTCCCATTATTTTATCATTGCCGTAAGGGTAGTATAAAATTAATATATTTTTCAGAAAATGCTTCAGAAAATTCAAAAAGATTTTATAAACAATAAAGAGCTATTACAAGGTCAACGCAAAAGCTTCGGCTGTTACACCTCATATATGTGGAACATAGAAAAAAAAAAGAAAAAGAAGGAAAGAGAATAAAATTATTTTTCTACAATAAATATATTACCACGTGGAAAATTAGGGAAGACAAAAACTTCAGGATGAAACAACAATTTATTTCAGGCAAGGACAAACTATGAATGGTAAACAAAAGATAAACCACGAGGGAAATTTGCATAGTAGCAAAAATATAAACATATAAATGACCGCTCTGTTAATAAAAATAGTAAAAATTAATAAATACTTTGTAACATTATTTTCTCTTCCTTTTATATACTTTCTATTTTCCCTTTCTCCCTTTTTCCATATTAAACTGTATAAAATTTTTAACTTAGCTACTTAATGTATTCATTCGAAATTTATATGGATATTATGATAAATCATAATTTGATTGTGATATATATTTTCAACGGCGCTAGAACAGCATCGTAACCCTCAATGGACACTTGCGCTAAACGAATGAGCACATTTATAATAAATTTGAATATATACCAGGAATATATATCTAAAGTTATGATATTTTATAGTTTTATAAAAGAAAGTAAGAGCATAAATACCTTATAGCATTATAATATTGAAAAAGAAAAACACCGACTATATATATATATATATATATATATATGTCGTAAAAAAATATGTATTTTAGGTACGTTACCAATTCATTCATGCAGTCGTGGATTGAATTGAAAATGATAACTTTATATCCAAAATTGAATTTATTTTAATGATTATATTTTTAAGAACAAACAGTTTTCATACATACAATTCTATATGATATTCTAAGTATAAACAAAAAAACAATATTGCGTTGTACTCCTTTTGTTAAGGATTTTAAAAAATTAACTCTGTGTTAATTCTATGATTATTTAAATTATAATTATATTAATGAATAATAAAAATATGATTTTTATTATGTCATATATATGTAGTACATATAAAAATATCAGTGTTGAAGTAAATCCCAACTTGATATTTTAAAAGAGATAAAAAGCGAACGAAATAAATAAAATTGTAATTTTCAAGTTAATAAAAGACAACAACAGGGCTTTACTATCATGTATGGAACGTTATAAAAAGGTAATAATTAAATCTATTAATTATTAAAGGAGTTTAATTAACGTGTAAAATGAACTCTGGTATTTGTAGGCGTAGGAGTTTAATTTCAAAACTTGTTTTTGTTTCATCTCTACCTAGGGCTGTAGAGGGAATAAATAACCTTTCATTCTACGGCTTGTGTGCAAATATGTATGTTTTGCCTCAAGTTAAAAGGCTTAATTTGGATAAAAAAAAAACAACATTTGATTTATTACAGAATCCAATATTTCGCTAGGCTATACGCCTATCTTCATCAGGGTTTCTCGTTATTTTTGCATATATGTAATAATATATTTCAATATGCATTATATTTCCATATGTACCATAATTATAAAAAGTGTAACAGCGCCTGAATGTAGATAGAATTCAACGCGCCAGTTTGGGCATCATGTAATACAAAATAAAGCAATAAAGTTTTATTGATAGATCCGCGCCCAAGACAGAACGGGATCCTATTTCAGAAGTCGTTAGTTTGTTTTACTTCTGCACCTCACTAACAAATGGCCGTAAAAGAACATATCATCTCTCCCTCTCATGTATTTCACACCCTCCTGGACATTGTCTACGTCTTCAGCGCTGGCTTTTATCTTAGGTGACATCCAACCTGCCACGTCATTTTGCGTTACCCATTAACTCCTGAAACCACTGCCCCCATGACTGCATAGTGCCTGCCTACTACATATATATTTGGTATGGTCGTCAAGTTAAGGGACGAAAAGAGCGTCAGGTTAACTTTTGACAAGACCCGGACTGGTACCAATCTCTTTCCACCCTGTTTGAACCATTATAGGCATTTAAACGTATTATTTTATGTACATATGTATTTTAAATATAAACTAAAAACGTTGTAATGCGTTAACAGAGGTTTAAAAACGCCTTGAAGAATTTATTCTTCGAACATGTATTATAGCGTCATTTATGTCTGGCAAGAATTAAAAAAAATCGTTAACTATTTGAAATGTTTTCAATTTGCATATAAGGCAAAGTTTAACAATCGCCAAACAGATGAATAAAATATGTAGATGTCTGTTTCTTATATCGATAAAGTTATATTGCGCATTTATCTAGGCAATTAAAATAATTCAAATAGATTAAGTCAATGATTACAGAAAAAAAATATATTAATATTGTTACGTCGATGTCAAAAATAAAGTCTGGGACGATCTGGTAAGGGTGCAAATAGAGAGGGAAGGACGACCAATCAGAGAGAACACGGGTATCGAGAAGGCAGAGAGAGATTCCTGCAGATTCCGCACATATTTGAACTGAATTCTAATATTTTATTTTAATTGAGATATTAGATTAGAGCTAATCCGTATCCCCTGTGCTCATTTTGTCATTGTGAGCGTAGCATCGGAGTAAAATATAACAGAAAGTTGCAGGATGATGGTATTCATGTACCTAAAGTAGCACCTTTCCCTTTATAAGTGAATTAAAAACATTGCATATTGGTCTATCACCCTAGAGTGCAGAACACAATGGTGGTGATGAAGAATGTATAATACACCAGTTTAGTAAAATTCAGACAAAAGATAACCTGATAATCATTCAAATGGTATAGGTATACCTGTATTCATACTGAACCATTCTTATCAACACTAACTTTTTGTACTGGGAACCGAACCAGAATACATTGTTTTAATGCATTTTTTATGTGAGAAGTGCCTCTTTACATATGGTATTAAATATATATATTCTGTACATGTGTATATAAGTTAGCCTATGAGGCTCCCTCATAGACAGAGAGACATCATTTAGACAGTAAGGAGGTTTCAACTATCAATATAGCCATGTGTCAGAGATATAGAGGAATTGCTAGTTAACTAGTAGAGAGATATAAGTAGTTAGAGAATTCACCAACTATATTTGGCCGCGACGATTGTTAATCAACTTTCCATTATCTCTAGTTGCACGACGAAGTTTCCTTCAGTGGCTAATCTTTAAACTGTTCTCTTCGCCTCGGTTATTGTAAGGTCGAGTGTGTGTGTTGGTGATGTACCGTCGAATTTAGTAGTTTTTCTTTTATTGAGAATTTTACAGAAATGAAATATTTGTATTAGAGACGTTATAAATCTATTTATATGTGGAATACGGATTTATAAGAAAAGACGGAAAGATAAAGTATAAGGTTGGGGGAAAGGTGAACTGAGAGCCGCTGTGGAAGCTCAACAGTTGAGAGGTGATGTCGGGATCTACACCTTTCTCTATCTCTGATTGGATTATTGATCTGTCATCGATCTTGGCAGCTCCACTTCTAACCCCGCGGCCCTTCACTACACTCCGTACCTGCGGCTCTTCACTACACTCACACTATTAAAATAACACTACATAGGACACCACCAAATCGTAAACCCCCTTGTATTAAGTAAGGTCATTGTTCGAAATGATGCCATACTCCCTAATGGCTATCTGTCCGTTTTGTCAAAGTTTGTTGTAACGTAACAATAGAATGGGAAACATCGCGGTCTTAGAGAGCATTCAGAATTATTCCTCTGAATGTAATTTGAAAAAGAATATCCTAAAAATACTTTTGTATATTCTATAGGTAATATTTGGTAATATAACCTTCCTTCAAGAGATACCAAATGCCATTTTACAGCAGTATAGCACCCAACCTCACACAGCACCCATCAGCCAACATGTCCTGTATGAAACCTCAGTGCTTCCATAGCCACCACCGTCTCTCCTGATCCCTCGCCTATAAAACACGTCTGGACCTAATTGAACGTCGTTTGCGTGCATTGTCACAGCCGTATTCAGAAGATGAACTGTGGCTGATGGTTGACAGGGCAGCCATTCCTCAGGACACCATAGAGTCAGTACCAAGACATGTTGACATAGCGGTGGTCCCACAACATATAGAGTGGACGGCGATGTCGATCAGTGTATATTCTGTTCTGATAAATAATTTATTGTATTCGTTATTGGTACTCTATAAATATTTTCACCATATTTTTTGCCCACTAATTATTGGTGTTATAAATTCAGTGTTACGTAGTGTTTTGAAAAAAGTTAGAGGATATCTTTGTCTACCGAAACTCTACAATTACTGGGTCACTTTCACTATATATAACCAGACATATTTTTCTGAGAAAGTTTTAGAACATTGAATTCAACATTTTATAGCTAATAAAAACTAAATAATTTGCAAAATTGGTAATTATAAAATGATGATAATAATGATCTATTTAAGAAAGAAAATAATACATCTTCTTATCATGCAAGTGAAAGTTGCTGATGGCCTGCGCATCAGTAGCCATCAGCAACTTTCAGTTTTACGACAAGGAGATGTCTTTTGTCTTTCTTGATTCATATACCTTATCCCAGTACAATATCACATTTGTACCATTTGTTCACAATGATATATTTACAAGGGAAGGAATCTGCCAGACATCATCTTGAAGAAAAAATCAAAGTTTACGTCGACGTGTTTCTTTAATTATTTGATTCCTTCTTCAAAATTATTTATTTGTTAATAAATACTCCAATATTATCAAAATTGCTACTACTGGAACCAATAATTATGATCATAATAATTTGGGAGAATATTCACCAGGGAATTATATGAGCTGAATCGTGTCATTTGGTTAAAACCTTTTATACACTCATGGACAAAACTTAAGGAAGTTGTACCTTTTAGCATGTAAATCGGGATTCAGACAATAACTCTGAAAGATACACTCATGGACAAAACTTAGGGAAGTTATACCTTTCAACATGTATATCGAGATTCAGACAATAACTCTGAAAGATACACTCATGGACAAAACTTAAGGAAGTTGTACCTTTCAGCATGTATATCGGGATTCAGACAATAACTCTGAAAAATACACTCATGGACAAAACTTAAGAAATTTGTACCTTTTAACATGTATATCGGGATTCAGACAATAACTCTGAAAGATACACTCATGGACAAAACTTAGAGAAGTTATACCTTTCAACATGTATATCGGGATTCAGACAATAACTCTGAAAGATACACTCATGGACAAAACTTAAGGAAGTTGTACCTTTCAGCATGTGTATCGGGATTCAGACAATAACTCTGAAAGATACACTCATGGACAAAACTTAAGGAAGTTGTACCTTTCAGCATGTATATCGGGATTCAGACAATAACTCTGAAAGATACACTCATGGACAACACTTAAGGTAGTTGTACCTTTTAGCATGTATATCGGGATTCAGACAATAACTCTGAAAGATACACTCATGGACTAAACTTAAGGAAATTGTACCTTTTAGCATGTATATTGGGATTCAGACAATAACTCTGAAAGATACACTCATGGACAAAACTTAAGGACATCGTACCTTTTAACATGTATATCGAGATTCAGACAATAACTCTGAAAGCTACACTCATGGACAAAACTTAAGGAAGTTGTATCTTTTAGCATGTATATCGGGATTCAGACAATAACTCTGAAAGATATTACAGTGACCTTTATTGAAGAAACACGAGATAACTAAGTATGAACTAAAAGTGCCTCTTTCTTCTTCTTAAAAAAAAAATTGACGACCGACGAAATCAAATACTCTCTACTTCCTTAAATTTTGTCCATGAGGGTAAATAAATCGAACAATAGATATCAAACACAACGCATATATTGAATTAAAATTTTCCCTATAAAAATACTGTTAAATTATTCCATATAAATACTGTCAAAATGTTGGGGAGAAAAATTATTTCCCAAAATATTCAGAGAGAGAGAGAGTCGACGTAATTGTATTAAAAATTATTGTTGAAAAAAAGGAAATTAAACAAATTGAATTTAAGCCCTCAAGCTATTCTACAAGAAACAAGAGAGTTTTAAAAAAAATAATAATAAAAGAAAAATATTTGTAGGAAAGTTTATAATGAAATCAAAACAAGAGATTTTAAATGGTAAAATGAGAAGAAGACACGCAGAGAGAGTAAAAGTTAATTTTTGATTTACTTGGTGTTTAAATTTGTTTTGTTTACATCTGGAGCGAAATAGTTTAGAAAATATTTTGTTTAATTTAACTTCTCGCCTCACGGCTGAAGTAATAGTTGGAATTTCTATTCCTTCTTTCCCAAGTTGGGAAACTTAGAATGGACACATCTATGTTGTACACAAATTATATATTAAAAAAAAAAGACATATTCTTACCGCTCACATAATCATTTTAGATTGCAGAGCGCCATCTAGTGGAGTAAAATCAACTAAATGTTGATTTAACTTGCTACCTGATATTTGGTCAACCCATTTTTCTTGATAAATCAAGAAAAGCCAACCATGTACGCGTTTCGGGCTGTTAGCCTTCGTCAGCCTGATGCAGGCTGTATATTTTTCATATATGTATGTGAAAAAAAAAATAATAAAATGATAAAAAAAAATAGGTCAGGTGTTTGGTATTAAAATCAATAAAGACATATCCGGACCAGGATTATCTTTTTTTTTTTTTGATTGGCAGAGCGCCATCTAGAGGAACAAAAATTAACTACACGTTGATTTAACTGTTCTCTGATATTCAGTCAATATATATAATGACAACAATCAAATAAAATTTTCTCGGACACCCAAATACCTTGGATATCTTATCTTGGATCAACAAATACGAGGTGTGTTCAAAAGGTATCGCGAATTTTGAATTTTCGCGGGTTACGTATATTCGAATTTCGATCTTTTTGTGGCTTTATGTTGGTACTCATGTCTCTCACTTATGCTGACAAGCTCGGCCATTTTGAATGTTCACCTAATTGTTGACAGCTGCTTTGCTTGCAGGTGTTTTGGATCGTCTTCGATTTTTACCTATTAAAAAAAAATGGATCGAAGAACCTGTATCAAATTTTGTGTGAAAAACGAAATTAAGTGCGCGGATGCATTCCGAATGTTGACTGTGGCATACGGAGAAGCTACCTTGGACCGAAGCAACGTTTATCCGTGGTACAAAATTTTCTCAGAAGGCCGAGAAAATGTAAACGACGAAGAGCGTGCCGGACGCCCGAGCACTTCAACAACAGACGAAAAAAATAATGAAGTGGAGAAAATGATATTGGCCAATCGTCGAATCACCATTAAAGAAGTTGCTGAGGATCGCCGGTCGCCGCGAAATTCGTACCAAAATTGCTCAATTGCGACCAAAAACAGCATCGCGTGAACATTGCTAATGAGATGTTGGACTCTGTCCACGACGACCCAAATTTGCTCCAGAGGGTCATAACTGGTGACGAAGCGTGGGTTTATGGTTATGAAGTAGAAACCAAAGCTCAATCATCTGAATGGAAGCTGCCGCACGAACCAAGACCGAAAAAAGCGCGCCAAGTTCGGTCGAATGTGAAAGTTTTGCTGACAGTTTTCTTCGATTGCAGGGGCGTGGTGCATCATGAGTTCTTGCCACAGGGTAGAACGGTTAATAAGGAATATTACCTGCAAGTTATGCGCAATTTGCGCGAAGCAATCCGCCAGAAACGCCCGGATTTGTGGAAGAACAAAAATTGGCTTTTGCACCGCGATAACGACCCTGCTCACACATCGTTGCTTGTGCGCGACTTTTTGGCCAAAAACAACACACTAATGATGCCGCAGCAACCGTATTCCCCAGATCTGGCCCTGTGACTTTTTCTTGTTCGCTAAACTGAAGAGGCCCATGAAAGGACGACGTTACGCTACGCTTGACGAGATAAAGACGGCATCGAAGGAGGAGCTGAAAAAGATTTTTTTAAAATGATTTTTTGAAGTGCTTCGAAGATTGGAAAAACCGTTGGCACAAGTGTATAATTTATCATGGGGATTACTTTGAAGGGGACAAAATAGGTATTCATGAATAAATAAATAATTTTTGAAAAAACACAAAAGTCGCGATACTTTTTGAACACACCTCGTATATTTATTAACAACCTGCGATATTTCGACAAGACTCATTGCCTATCTTTTTCTAGAAACAGATCTTTAGAAACCTTCTATCCACTGGTGTGTATTAGACTCAACACCATTCATTTAAAAACATCTAATTATCATACCAACGACTGGATAGAAGGTTTGTTATGATTTTTAGAAGGTATAACAACAATCAAAAGATAACATCTTTTGTCATCGCGGTAAACAAACTACGCCTATATCCCAAAAAGGTATTTTTTTACAAGGGTGACGAATCTTTTCTTCGCATTAGAGAGATAAAAGAACATTTAAATATATATGTCATAATATATGCTCTTCCAGGAGTAATAAAGTAAACCTACAGTCAACGAGAGAGAGACGTCGATAGAAGGCAACTAAGTTACGGCCATTTTGAACCACTGGCCCCATTCCGGAGGGGGCTTTTCTTGGAACCCTCAGACCTATTTTTGGACAGTCGGGGGGTGGTGGCAACACACAAACGGTCGTTCAGCGGCCATCTCCTCGCGCTCACTCTCTCTCGCTGGTTTCCTGGATTTCCTCTACCAAACTTGTTGTTTCCTTATTTCTCTCTCCCCACATTATTATCATATTGCCACATTGAAAGTCGACAGGATCATATCACATATATGTACTAAATAAGGTACCTCTCCCTTTAATTATACATAATAACAATGCACTATGATCACCCTAGTAAGAAACTTTACTAGTGATGATGAAGATTAAACCACAACACCAGTTTTCATCGTCGAAATTAAAGTATTAAAGCACAAATGCTTCTTTCAAACACAAAACAAACTTCTACTATCCTTACTGCAATTAAAAAATATTGGAAGGACTTTGCTCATCAGTGGTGAACCTTCCCAGCGGTTTCACCAATTATATTAATTAAAGCTTTAATACTGTATTGGACAATTCTTATTATATATGCTACACTGTAAAGGGTGAAATTTTAGAAATGGTATTCAAGTGAACTATGGACATAAGCTTTTGGGACAGTAGAATTATATATAATTTATTCACGCTTTAATGCTTTCATGTCATATATATAAATGGAACGTTATTGACTTAACATGTTTATTTGTACATGATTACCTGATATTATATCAAAGAGCTACATCTAGAACATTCCCCTAAACCAGACAAAATCCAATAAGAAGATTTGACGAAAGAGTGACCAAATAGGCCTCTAATTGTAGCTGTAGGCAGAGATGAAAGGGAAACTACCCACGCAATCTACGTAACTCGTGACTGCACGTAATGGAGTTAAATGGCAGACACAATGGTACTTAGTTGAATGTCCAGTAGGATGTTACAGTACGATGGAATGTGACATGGCACGCGATACACAGACACATTAGTGTCATCCTCCATGCATGTCAAAATTCACCAAAAACATTTATTATTTAAGAAAATGTTTCCAGAAACAAATTACCATAAAAATAACTGACACATATATACACAAGTTTTATAATACATTCATGGACGAGACTTAAGGAAGTTGTATCTTTTAGCATGTAAATCGGGATTCAGACAATAACTCTTAAAGAAACACTCATGGACAAAACTTAAGGAAGTTGTACCTTTTAGCATGTATATCGGGATTCAGACAATAACTCTGAAAGATACACTCATGGACGAGACTTAAGGAAGTTGTACCTTTTAGCATGTATATAGGGATTCAGGCAATAACTCTGAAAGATATTACAGTGACCTTTATTGAAGACACACTAGATAACTAAGTATGAACAAAACTGCCTCTGTCTCCTTAAAAAAAAAAAAAAAAAACAGACACTCGGTGTCATCAAAATATGAAAATTCCTTAAGTTTTGTCCATGAGTGTATAGGTCTTGAAAGTTTCTATTTTCTATGCCGTTCCAGGAGAAGAAGTAGACCTTTTGATCCAAAGCCAAGACATTTAATGGAGAGACCGTGTGGCCCACCCTCAGTAGAGGAAGCCACTGAAGGAGGGAGATATGGAGAGACCAGGTGGCCCACCCTCAGTAGAGGAAGCCACTGAAGGAGGGAGATATGGAGAAACCGTCTGGCCCACCCTCAGTAGAGGAAGCCACTGAAGGAAGGAGATATAGAGAGACCATGTGGCCCACCCTCAGTAGAGGAAGCCACTGAAGGAAGGAAATATGGAGACACCGTCTGGCCCACCCTCAGTAGAGGAAGCCACTGAAGGAAGGAGATATGGAGAGACCATGTGGCCCACCCTCAGTAGAGGAAGCCACTGAAGGAAGGATATATGGAGAGACCGTGTGGCCCACCCTCAGTAGAAGAAGCCACTGAAGGAAGGAGATATGGAGAGACCTTGTGGCCCACCCTCAGTAGAGGAAGCCACTGAAGGAAGGAGATATGGAGAGACCGTGTGGCCCACCCTCAGTAGAGGAAGCCACTGAAGGAGGGAGATATAGAGAGACCGTGTGGCCCACCCTCAGTAGAGGAAGCCACTGAAGGAAGGATATATGGAGAGACCATGTGGCCCACCCTCAGTAGAGGAAGCCACTGAAGGAGGGAGATATGGAGAGACCATGTGGCCCACCCTCAGTAGAGGAAGCCACTGAAGGAAGGATATATGGAGAGACCATGTGGCCCACCCTCAGTAGAGGAAGCCACTGAAGGAGGGAGATATGGAGAGACCATGTGGCCCACCCTCAGTAGAGGAAGGCACTAAGGAGGGAGAAATGGAGATACCATGTGTCCCACCCTCAGTAGAGGAAGCCACTGAAGGAAGGAGATATGGAGAGACCGTGTGGCCCACCCTCAGTAGAGGAAGCCACTGAAGGAAGGAGATATGGAGAGACCTTGTGGCCCACCCTCAGTAGAGGAAGGCACTGAAGGAGGGAGATATGGAGAGACCATGTGGCCCACCCTCAGTAGAGGAAGGCACTAAAGGAGAGAGATATGGAGAGACCATGTGGCCCACCCTCAGTAGAGGAAGGCACTGAAGGAGGGAGATATGGAGAGATCATGTAGCCCACCCTCAGTAGAGGAAGACACTGAAGGAGGGAGATATGGAGAGACCATGTGGCCCACCCTCAGTAGAGGAAGGCACTGAAGGAGGGAGATATGGAGAGATCATGTAGCCCACCCTCAGTAGAGGAAGACACTGAAGGAGGGAGATATGGAGAGACCATGTGGCCCACCCTCAGTAGAGGAAGTCACTGAAGGAGGGGGATATAGAGAGACCATGTGGCCCACCCTCAGTAGAAGAAGGCACTGAAGGAGGAGAGATTGACTGTCCACTATGCCCACCTACAGTATCTATAAAGCTGCTGTAACCTCACACCCAAGTTTATATCTCTGTAGATCTTGTTAAGAGAGATTGTGTTATCCACTTAACACCACGTACACTACTGTAATCTTACGCCGTGCTCATTAGTTCAGCGTTGTTAATCAACAAAATAATGAGATAGCAACAAGGTTCAAGTTTCACACAAACGTAATTAATGAAGGAGTTAAAATTTGAAACATTTCCCTCAGCCTAAACTTGAGTGATTTAGAATGGAAAGACGTAATGGAACAACTTTTACTATTTAGAGAGCCTGTGGCGAAACTCTCAACATTCTGTCCACCTGTTGATTAATATAAAGAAAGACAACCTCCCTCGTCAAAATAGAAGTCGAATATTAGGCGCCCTCTATTGACTGTCTCTACTTAACTATCGGAATCGGGTTGGTGGCAGACTCTCAAGAATCACCCTATTAACCTTTACAGTTAAACACCTATTTACCAAATTCTAAAGTTTATATGAATTCTTCGTTGTGCTTATTAAATCAAAGCCATCGAAAGATGGTCATTAGCCCGAAACCATGGTCATCCTGGTGAATTCTTCTCAATTTACCAAAGCTGGTGTTGAGGCCTTGTTACCGACCCGAGTCCGTTAGAGTGAGAAAGCGGGCAATAACCTAAATGAAGCTTAGCGTCATTTTGACGGTAGAGGCGACCTTTCTTATAGGTTAATATCCTCCCGGCCAAATTTGCATGTTCTACTATTGGCTAGTTGATTTATTTGACAACCTAGCCGACCATTTGTGCCCCCATTTGCATATATTCTAATCTTCCCTCTTCTTTCGGATACAGCACCTCATAAAATATCATGCAACAAGCCATCCCCTCTTAGGACAAATCTACGACTCTTCTCTAGTTGATTTCAATATTGATAATTTGTCTTTTTTTCTTCTGTAACAATTTTTCTTTATTATATTTTATCTGTACGCATCAAATTTCTCTCTTTTTCCGTTTCTCCCCTTCAATTCCACATTTCCATTGATCTAAGGTATTTTCCAATATATGAAATTATAACATTGCATAGATTAAAATACCAACGTAGCTCAAAGATTCGAAAATCACAAGAGAAGGAATCGCCTGACATCATCTTGAAGAAGGAACAAAAGTTAATGGCGACGTCTTTCTTTTATTAAAGCTGTAAATTCGGCAAGTTTTCGGACTTTGATGTCCTTCAACAGGAAACTTTCCAAGAAACTAGAAGATAATTAAAATATACAGTTATCAGCGTCATAATCAAGCAACAATTCTTAATCAATTCTGTCACAGTTTGCTTTGTGAATGGAATAAATACCCAAATATGGCCATTTCTCATAACCATCGGTGGTTCAGTGGTAGAATGCTCGCCTGCCACGCGGGCGGCCCGGGTTCGATTCCCGGCCGATGCATTTCTTTTTTTTTTTTTACAATTTTAAAAACTCATTTATATATTATACAAGAATGACATCCACGGCGCCAATTTATGATTGTAACGAATAGTATTTGAATAAAAGCATTTAATCGGGTAAAACCCGGGCGTTCCCCGGGTCATTCGGCTAGTATTTATATATATACAGGAAAATATTTACATTATTAGAAATTTTCTTGGTGAAATAAATGATTATCTTAGTAAGTCGACCTGCAAACCGTGATATCGGACTATGGACTTTGGTAATTCCGGAATGACTTCCAGACTTCTCTCGCGACATCCGGACCTTCCAAATTTCCCAAAGGAGCGTGTAACTGGCGAAACTACAGTGTCAATTTTATGCCGAAAATTTGATTAAACACTTTCGTGGAAGTGGAAGAGATTTTTAAAAAGTGTGGGCTTAGCAAGGAGCTCAGTCTAATGACGAGGAAGGGGGTCAAAACTTTCTGGACAACACCTTCCTTTCCCCGTATTCTTCTATGAACATACTATGGCTGAAAGTATATATCATATTATACACTCATGGACAAATCTTAAGGAAGTGAAAAGTCTTTGATTACGTTGGTCGTTTGTATTTTTGAAGGAGATAGAAGCAATTTTGTTCACACTTGGGTTATCTCGTATGTCTTTAATAAAGATCACTGTAATATCTTTCAGATTTATTGTCTGAATCTCGATATACATGGTAAAGGGTACAACTTCCTTAAGTTTTGTCCATGAGTGTATCTTTCAGAGTTATTGTCTGAATCCCGATATATATGCTAAAAGGTACAACTTCCTTAAGTTTTGTCCATGAGTGTATCTTTCAGAGTGATTGTCAGAATCCCGATATACATGCTAAAAGGTACAACTTCCTTAAGTTTTGTCCATGAGTGTATCTTTCAGAGTTATTGTCTGAATCCCGATATACATGCTAAAAGGTACAACTTCCTTAAGTTTTGTCCATGAGTGTATCTTTCAGGGTTATTGTCTGAATCCCGATATACATGCTAAAAGGTACAACTTCCTTAAGTTTTGTCCATGAGTGTATCTTTCAGAATTATTGTCTGAATCCCGATATACATGCTAAAAGGTACAACTTCCTTATGTTTTGTCCATGAGTGTATCTTTCAGAGTTATTGTCTGAATCCCGATATACATGCTAAAAGGTACAACTTCCTTAAGTTTTGTCATTGAGTGTATCTTTCAGAGTTATTGTCTGAATCTCGATATACATGCTAAAAGGTACAACTTCCTTAAGTTTTGTCTCCATGAGTATAAAATATTGCCAAGAAAATGTAGAAAGATGACGAATGTAATCCAGAGAGATCTCGAAGCTACTGTAAGACGGAGGTAACGACCGGTAGTAAAGTAATGCTGCAGAAATTCTAAACTCAAGCCGCTAATGGAGACCACCTTTTAAAAGAGTCCTCCAGTCGCGGGGTTACAAATTGCGACTTTTCACGGGAGAAGGTAAATTTAATAAATCTTCTCATTTGTGGCGGTAACGTAATTACTTGGGATTGGGTTATCTTTATTAAACTGACTTGTGACATGTTTCCTTCCTTCTTGGAATCCGAGTGAATTTAACTTATAAAACTCCATTACACATAAATATAAGGCGCCATCTGTAGGTATAATTGTAAACTATTCTCAGCAAGATTATTTTCAAATTAAAATGTCAATTAAAAAAAATAATAAATATTGGGGAAGGGCCTGGCTTATCACTAGTAAATTCTCCAAGCACAATTTCGAGAATTCACTCGACTAACAGTTCTAATATTGTACAGTTCATATGTAAATTTGTAAATATTTTTCATTCAAAGTTCTAGTTTTATTTGTTGTTTTGTTTCCTCTGTGTATTAGGCCCAAATATTTAAATATTGCGCCTGGTTGATTAATAAATATTGTACAGTTCTATATACTGATTGATATTATAATCGGTACATATGTAAAATTTAAAAAAAAAAGACAATTTTCTGAGGGAAGAGTTTCTTTTTTTTTATCACGACAATACAACTTTTTAGCATGTATATCGGGATTCAGACAATAACTGTGAAAGATACACTCATGGACAAAACTTAAGGAAGTTGTACCTTTTAGCATGTATATCGGGATTCAGACAATAACTCTGAAAGATACACTCATGGACAAAACTTAAGGAAGTTGTACCTTTTAGCATGTATAACGGGATTCAGACAATAACTCTGAAAGATACACTCATGGACAAAACATAAGGAAGTTATACCTTTTAGCATGTATATCGGGATTTAAACAAAAACTCTGAAAGATATTACAGTGACCTTTATTAAAGACAAACCAGATAACCAAGTGTGAACACTCTCTGTCTCCTTCAAAAAAATAATATTAATAAAAGCACGACCGGCGACATTAAATACCTTCCATTTCTTTAAAATTTGTCTATGAGTGTATATAGTTTTGATTTGCATATATTCCACCAACAATTCATAAATTCCCATTTAGGCCAAAATTAAACAGACGAGATTATATAAAAGAAATGTAAACCTGAAATCTGAACTATACATGAACATCTTTTTTACATATTTACATAAATACATAATTAGTGTGATATAATAAATAAAGGTAGTTGGTGAATGGGAACTATTCATTGGAACTTAGCTCAGCTGACTTAGCGTACTTAAGTAATTTGAATAAATAAAAAAAAACTTTTTATCAAATTTCCCCCTAATCAGTTCAAATTTCCAATTAGTAACAAATAGTTTCTAATTTGTTTTTATTCCTTAGAGCTATAGAGTATAGCCTTTCACAAAATTGTATTTTGATCTTTAATGAGAAATGGAAAACAAACAAAAAACTTATTTTTAATATAAGAAGAAAAAATTAGTTTTGCAGTTTGAATTCCTAAATATTTTGTTATTGGGATGCTATAATATTTCCTTGAGATGGCCGTCGGATTGTTGAATTGAATATTTAAAAAAACATTGAAGTGCATATTGATAATTTCCCCCCTATATCTTATATGATTATTGAAATAATGATATTTTTAATAAATGATTATTTATCATAAGCTCATGGAAAAAACTTAAGGAAGTTGTATCTTTTAGCATGTATATCGGGATTCAGACAATTACTCTGAAAGATACATTCACGGAAAAAAACTTAAGGAAGTTGTATCTTTTAACATGTATATTGGGATTCAGACAATTACTCTGAAAGATACGCTCATGGAAAAAACTTAAGGAAGTTGTATCTTTTAGCATGTATATCGGGATTCAGACAATTACTCTGAAAGATACACTCATGGAAAAAACTTAAGGAAGTTGTATCTTTTAGCATGTATATCGGGATTCAGACAATTACTCTGAAAGATACACTCATGGACAAAACTTAAGGAAGTTGTACCTTTTAGCATGTATATCGGGATTCAGACAATTACTCTGAAAGATACACTCATGGACAAAACTTAAGGAAGTTGTAACTTTTAGCATGTATATTGGGATTCAGACAATAACTCTGAAAGATACACTCATGGAAAAAACTTAAGGAAGTTGTATCTTTTAGCATGTATATCGGGATTCAGACAATTACTCTGAAAGATACGCTCATGGAAAAAACTTAAGGAAGTTGTATCTTTTAGCATGTATATCGGGATTCAGACAATTACTCTGAAAGATACACTCATGGAAAAAAATTTAAGGAAGTTGTATCTTTTAGCATGTATATCGGGATTCAGACAATTACTCTGAAATATACACTCATGGACAAAACTTAAGGAAGTTGTATCTTTTAGCATGTATATCGGGATTCAGACAATTACTCTGAAAGATACACTCATGGAAAAAACTTAAGGAAGTTGTATCTTTTAGCATGTATATCGGGATTCAGACAATTACTCTGAAAGATACACTCATGGACAAAACTTAAGGAAGTTGTATCTTTTAGCATGTATATCGGGATTCAGACAATTACTCTGAAAGATACACTCATGGACAAAACATAAGGAAGTTGTATCTTTTAGCATGTATATTGGGATTCAGACAATAACTCTGAAAGATACACTCATGGACAAAACTTAAGGAAGTTGTATCTTTTAGCATGTATATTGGGATTCAGACAATAACTCTGAAAGATACACTCATGGACAAAACTTAAGGAAGTTGTAACTTTTAGCATGTATATTGGGATTCAGACAATAACTCTGAAAGATACACTCATGGACCAAACTTAAGGAAGTTGTATCTTTTAGCATGTATATCGGGATTCAGACAATTACTCTGAAAGATACACTCATGGACAAAACTTAAGGAAGTTGTATCTTTTAGCATGTATATTGGGATTCAGACAATAACTCTGAAAGATACACTCATGGACAAAACTTAAGGAAGTTGTATCTTTCAGCATGTATATTGGGATTCAGACAATAACTCTGAAAGATACACTCATGGACAAAACTTAAGGAAGTTGTAACTTTTAGCATGTATATTGGGATTCAGACAATAACTCTGAAAGATACACTCATGGACAAAACCTAAGGAATTTGTATCTTTTAGCATGTATATCGAGATTCAGACAATAACTCTGAAAGATATACTCATGGACAAAACTTAAGGAAGTTGTATCTTTTGGCATGTATATCGGGATTCAGACAATAACTCTAAAAGATACACTCATGGACAAAACTTAAGGAAGTTGAACCTTTTAGCATGTATATCGGGATTCAGACAATAACTCTGAAAGATAGTGAGGTGATATTTATTGAAGACACACGAGATAACCAAGTGTGAACTAAATTGCCTCTGTCTACTTAAAATAATAGACGACGGGCGACATCCCATTTCCTTATGTTTTTGTCCATGAGTGTAGTATTCGCTAATGGCAAATTAGTGAGAAAGCTGCATCAAATCTTTTGCGATATAGGTGAAGTATTTTCATGGATAAAAAATGTTTATTTTGATGACGATTAAGAAAAGCGAATGATAATTTCGTTGTATTAATAAAGAGAACCTCCTCAAATGAAGACAAGGAAAATAAATGAAAATATAAGTCTAACTTATCTCATATTGTTGTAAAAGAATGTCTAACAATTTTAAGAATTAAAAAGAAAAAGCTACATACTCTAAGCTGAAATATTAAGTAATGTACAACAATGAAAACAATGAAATGACATTAGTTCGCTATGTTTTTATTGGATTTTAAAACTATTAGCAAGAAAAATATCTTCTTTTTTTTTCAAAATAAAACAATTTTTCATTGTCCATTCTGTGATGCAAAAATATTAGGAGGGCCTGGGTCATCAATGATGAATATTTCCAGCAGTTTCGCCAGTTTAATATGAGGATTCACTAGTGATGAGCCAGGTTCTCTCAATATTTTCACATCGCAGTAAGGAAATTAAGAACTTTATTTGAAAAATAAATCACATATTGCTGTTATAGACACCGAATAAATTAAATTTAGAAATTCTCAATAAATAGTTTAATTTATTATATATAGATGGCGCGGCAATACACAATGATTACAGTAACCACTAATACCGAGACATAAGAGCTATATAGCTAAAACTAAGCAGAAGTACAAAATACTATAACACTAATGATCCGTAAAACGCCATTAAAACTTTCCCGCCAAAATCCGAAAGGTTCAATAAAAGTTTCCCGCCAAATTCCCAACCAATTCCCAAATAAACATTCCCAACTTAACATTCCTCGTTTGGTTTTATTTTCTTCTTTTACTGCCGAGAACCCTGAGAGAAATTCCTTTCTTTAGTCTCACCATATACTTCTTTAGCTATCGGCATGGATAGTGTCTCTATAAATATATTTATTATAATTATTATATATATTCTCCTTTATATTACACTCTGTCCATTGTTATATTTTACACATATATATTAAAAATAAAGAAGGCGTCTCTTGACCACGAGCACATGTGCTTTTTAGATGGCAGAGCGCCATATATAGATGGAATTTTTTCCGGGAGGATATTGATCTAAAGAGACAAAGATCGCCTCTCCCGTCCAAATAGATGTCAAAACCAGACGCCATCTATTGACCATCGCCGCAAACTAGCGGCCTCGGATCGGTAATAAAGCCACAACACCTAAACACCTCTATGGCAGATTGTCAAGATTCCATTAGATGTGGATCTCATGGAATAAAGTCCGCCCTAGACTGACGAGGGCCATTAGCCCGAAACCATGGTCTCTAGGTGGACGCTTTTCAGTTTGCCAAAGTTAGTGTTGTGGCTTTGTCACCGACCCGAGGCCGCTAGTTTGCGGTGACGGTCAATAGATGGCGTCTAGTTTTGACGTCTATTTTGACGGGAGAGGCGACCTTTGTCTCTTTATATATATATATATATATATATATGAATACATATTATGATAAGATTTCCACAAGATCGTAGTTCATCTTTCTGAAAAGGTTTCGATACATTGAAATCAACATTTTGGGTGTATTGATATATTACCAATTTTCATAATATGAAGCCATAAAATACTGATAATAACAAAATAATAATGTTTTTATTTCATACCTTTTGTTACGTCTTCGACTACTAATTATTATTAAATATTAACAAATTTTATAAAATAAATAAAGCCTCCAGGGTTAAGTTTCTTGTACAACTTTTTATTTCAAGGTTTCGGACTTGTCAGTCCTTCAACAGGATTATCACTTTAACAACTTAATAATAAATACATTTTTTTATATACGTTATTATATACATATTTTAAATACTTATTATATATTGAGAGAAAAATATATTACATTATTTCTGTTTGAAAATCAAAATATTTTGAAAATATACGTGCGTGGTGGATGATACATGCTGGTTGAATGATATCTCGAGACTTTACAAATTTGCATGTACTTTTCATTACTTAAAGTATCCTTAAAAATCCAAATATTTACGTAGGTAAATAAGTTGATGAAACCCAAAACCTGCGAATTAGTGTTTATTATCGTTACTTCACATAGAATAGATTTTTAAAAATATATGAGAAATACATTATTCATATTGGCATTCAGACATGACTTATTAGCTCATCAGCTGTTCACCACTGATGAAACTCCGCCTTTGCCGATCCCAAGCCCGGCTGAAAAAGGAGGAAGGGGAGCAGTAGCAAGCTCACTAAAAAACCTGGGCTCAGCTTGCCCGGCTGAAAGTACCTTGTAAGGGCTCCTGATCCAGGGATACAGGATGAGCAGCGTTTGTACTCAATGTTAGGAGTGGCTGTACATGGCGTCTGTTCCTCATGTCAGAGGCGGCCATTTCTTTTGGAGCTAAGTCGGCCTGCCACTGAGTAGTGCTTCCAGTCTTAATGACAAAGGCAGACACATTCTACTTCACCCAGTCATGATGGATGTCAAACAGACACCATCAAGGGTCACAACTTGATACCCTAATATGATTGAGTGGAGATAAGAAAGAAGAAGACCACTGATGAGCCAGGCCCTCTCATTATTTTTAGCATTTTAGTAAGGAGAAAGTAGAAATTGACTTCATTTCACAAGAGGCACAGACGTTCTATAAATAGATCACATTTCCACTCATCATTTACCTTTATCAAGTTAAAATTTTATTACAGTGTATTCTTAGCTTTTCTTCTGGACGTTTTCGTTAAACAGGCTAATGTGTGTTCTTTATGTACATAATTGGTTTTTTTAATTAAAAAAGACATATATTGGATCAAAATATAATTCATTTTACTAATATTTCAGTTAGCTGAACGCCAACCTTTATCAAGGTATAATAACTTATTTAATGTGTTTCAATACATAATTGAATAATTACAAGTATAAACAATACTTAATATTATACCGCATAAGTTTCTTTTCTACGAATAATCAATATTTATGTTAAAGAGAAATATTTACTATTTCTAACTTTTTTGAATGAAGTATGAGAGGGTGAAAATATGAAGAGTAATGGCGAACGGGAAAAATAAAAGTGTCCAGGGGCGGGAATCGAACCCACAACCTTCTGCCCACCGGGCAGGTGCCATGTCCACTAGGCAACCCCTTTAAGTATTGTTTATAATCACACGCCGCAGTCCTTTATAATTACAAGTATGTTTTCGATTTTAAAAAAAGTTAAAAATAGTTTTAAAATGTTCTAAATTTGAACTGAAATTGAGTATAAACTTATATCGAAAAAAACTAATAATCTTCAATAAAATAGTTCAAGATATTTCTTCCATTTCTTATTTTATTCTGACACAAGAATACACGTCAGAAACTCAATAAATATCTATAGAGATAATGTATAAAATACCATACGATCAATATCTCTTCTTTTTCAAAACTCTTCAAAACGGAACATTATTATATGTTATATCGGATAGAAGAATACATATATTATATAATGATGAATAGAAGAGATATATTTACTATTATTACAACATTAGATTAAGTCATGGAACCATATCCTTAACTTAACCAATGGAGAGTTTCTCCAAGCACATCTAATTCATTGATTTCTCATCTAGGAATAAAGCGGTGGGGGACCATTTGACCGAAATTACTTGGAAATTTTCTCAGAGTTTAGAACTTGATGGTTACTCTGTGGTTTAGAGAAAATTTAGTAGTTGCCCCCTCTTTGTTTTAGAATACATTTATTTACTTTAGATGTGGTTAGTAAATAGGAATTGATGTTTGAATTTGTTCTCTTACAGGATTAGTATGCCTCCATTTTGGGTACGAGGTTGATAAATGTTATTTTGCTTAATAGTATAAACACATTTATTTTAAACAAAATAAAAATTATCAGAACTTATAAAAAAAAAAAAAGTTTATTTACCTTCTTTAAAATATTTACATAAAAGCAATTTAACAAAACAAATTCAATCCAAAAATTAAACAATTAAAATTTACATATCACTCGACAGAATGTGTTTACTCTAGTCTTAGTCAAAACCCAATAAATAAATATATACACAATTTAATTATTTTTATACGTCTGCGTAACTCTAAGTCCATTTACATCAATAAACAAAAATGCATTGTTTTTTTAATGCATTTTGAAAAGGAATGTACATTTTTTGGAACGTAAATAGAATCTATTCTCAATTTCGCATTGTATTCTGGCTTGGAAATGAGTTTTATCACTTTACCAGCTTTTAAACGCCCCGTTTTGTGGCAAATTCGACCGAATTCATAACATTCCTCGTTGGATATAAATCGAAACCGAAATCGAAATCGAAACCGCGCCTGCACTGATGAGCGCCATAGCCAGAAACAAAAGTATACATTAAGAGAAAGACATCTCCTGATCGTGCAACTAAAAACTTCTGATAGCTTACACCATCTGTCGGAATACATATCAAATAATCGCTGATTTTTAATTATTCCACAATTAGCCAAAGATTCCAAAATATCTCGCCATATTTAATAGTTTAATAATATTTCGTGATACTCCTGTTGAAGGACTGACAGGTCCGAAAGCTAGAGAATAAAAATTTTGAGCAAGAAATTTAGCCCTGGATACTTTATTTTCTTTATAATATTTAATAGTATTTTTAATCACTTATATATAAACTTATTTATAAGAGAGAGAAATAAAAGTATTTAGGCATGAATGTTTCCCTTTACACATAAAACAGACTTCTACTGTCCTTACTGCGATGGTAAAATATTGAGAGGGCTTGGTTCAAATTCTGAAGACAGTAAGGATAGTAGAAGTTTGATTTATGTATAAAGGAAACATTCATGCTTGAATGTTTATATTTCCTACATGTAGATGGCGCGTTATTGCCTTTTAATTAAACTTATTCATCTCTCTTGACATATATTAAATTGTTTTTTATCATTGAGTGGATGTCTTGTGCATCGCTCCGAGAATTCGACGTCACAATAATGCTATAAAATTATCCTCTATGATTATTATTTTACAAATAGTTATATTACTCATTTGCATGCTTCTTTGCTATAGATATGTAAATAATATATGTATATATATTCACTTCAGCCATTAGTATCGCTCATAGTGTCGTATTTATACTTTATCTTGCCTGTTTAAAGGTTTTTGCCCGAAAGCTTGCGTCGTTAAATAATTAAAGAAACATGACTTCTTTCATTTTGTTAAATCGCTATATAAAATAGGTAAATACAATTTTCTACACTTCCAATACCTATAATAAACTTTCATTTAAACGACAAGTAGATTATCTTTTAATTTCATATCTTGATATATTTCTTATCTACTTCTATTTTCTATCACTTAAATATTGATTGAAGAATTTTAACTTTCAATCAACATTTAGAAGTTACATTTATATAGATAGCTTGCGGTTGTAATACCTGTTGTTAGTAGTGTTCATCAAGTCGACTTTTGTTAACTATATGGACAAATATTTCCCAACTCGATCTGTTGTCCATATAGTTTTCCTATCAGCGCTTTATAGTTAATTTTAAAAGATTTCCTATGGCCATTTTTTTCATATAAATGATCATTTATACACTCATGGACATAACTTAAGGAAGTTGAAAGTCTTTGATATCTCCAGACGTTTTTTTAAGGAGAGAGAGAGGCAATTTTGTTCATACTTGGCTATCTCGTGCGTCTTAAATAAAGATAACTGTAAAATATTTCAGAGTTATTGTCTGAGTTCCGATATAAATGCTATAAGGTACAACTTCCTTAAGTTTTGTCCATGAGTGTATCTTTCAGAGTTATTGTCTGAGTTCCGATATACATGCTAAAAGGTACAACTTCCTTAAGTTTTGTCCATGAGTGTATCTTTCAGAGTTATTGTCTGAATCCCGATATAAATGCTATAAGGTACAACTTCCTTAAGTTTTGTCCATGAGTGTATCTTTCAGAGTTATTGTCTGAATCCCGATATAAATGCTATAAGGTACAACTTCCTTAAGTTTTGCCCATGAGTGTATCTTTCAGAGTTATTGTCTGAGTTCCGATATACATGCTAAAAGGTACAACTTCCTTAAGTTTTGTCCATGAGTGTATCTTTCAAGGTTATTGTCTGAGTCCCGATATTGATGCTAAAAGGTACAACTTCCTTAAGTTCTGTCCATGAGTGTATCTTTCAGAGTTATTGTCTGAGTTCCGATATACATGCTAAAAGGTACAACTTTCTTAAGTTTTGTCCATGAGTGTATCTTTCAGAGTTATTGTCTGAGTCCCGATATAAATGCTATAAGGTACAACTTCCTTAAGTTTTGTCCATGAGTGTATCTTTCAGAGTTATTGTCTGAGTTCCGATATACATGCTAAAAGGTACAACTTCCTTAAGTTTTGTCCATGAGTGCATCTTTCAGAGTTATTGTCTGAGTCCCGATATAAATGCTATAAGGTACAACTTCCTTAAGTTTTGTCTATGAGTGTATCTTTCAGAGTTATTGTCTGAGTCCCGATATACATGCTAAAAGGTACAACTTCCTTAACTTTTATCTATGAGTGTATATTGGGAATATTGCATTCTACTCAATGTGCCCATGGGATACTGTGTTTTTCAAGAGAATAACGACATTTTGAAGGATTCCATTGAAAAAACAAACGAAGTTTCAATGTTGGTAAAAGCTGTGATACCCAGAAGGCATGGAATATTGGCTTGGAGAGCGAGAAGAATAAAATGAAGTGCTATTTCCAATGTGATTTTTCTGGTATTGACAGTTTGTAAGTTTTACATTTGTTTATAAATTGAAGCATTCTGGTATGTATATATATGTATTCACAGAGTGTGATGTATAAGTGTGATTATATAATCTAATATGCAATTATTTCATTTTTTTAAAAACATATATTTTATTTTCATTCATTGACTGTTCTACATTTTTTGACCATAGATATAGAACATACCACTTTGAATATTTGTTGTAAATATGTATAGTTAACCTACCTTATTTTTAAAATCACGAATATAGAATTCATTTTATAAATTCTATATTACTGTGATAAATAAATTTATGTCTAATTTGCTTCAAGTAATTCACAATAAAAATTGATTAATAGGTAAATAATTTTATTTCCTTTTTCACGACTGCAACATCAATTCTCTATCTTTTTTCAACAACGAATCAAAATAATTCATAACATATATATATAGCAACATTATACTTTAATATAACAGCAACATATCATTTATAATGTATGCCTCAATGCATATATGTAGGAATATATATTTCTCTATGTTATGTTACCGAGTTATTATCGCGATGGTTGACCCTTTTCTACTTCTTAGCCCCCGCTAAATGACGCATGCGTAGTTCATATATCATCAGTATCGTTTTATAACGCAAAGATGAAAGCTGGTGTAGAGATTGGTACCGCTTCTATTGACGATTGGTCAGTGTGACGCATGCGTAGTTCATATATCATCAATATCGTTTTATAACACAAAGATGAAAGCTGGTGTCGAGATTGGTACCGCTTCTATTGACGATTGGTCAGTGTGACGCATGCGTAGTTCATATATCATCAGTATCGTTTTATAACACAAAGATGAAAGCTGGTGTCGAGATTGGTACCGCTTCTATTGACGATTGGTCAGTGTGACGCATGCGTAGTTCATATATCATCAATATCGTTTTATAACACAAAGATGAAAGCTGGTGTCGAGATTGGTACCGCTTCTATTGACGATTGGTCAGTGTGACGCATGCGTAGTTCATATATCATCAGTATCGTTTTATAACACAAAGATGAAAGCTGGTGTCGAGATTGGTACCGCTTCTATTGACGATTGGTCAGTGTGACGCATGCGTGTACTGACTAAATGTTGCACGAACTCGCTAAGTGTTTAGGATTAGAAGTGGCGCCCGCGTGTGTGTATTTTAATGTTTGTTGAATTAATACAAATGTTTAATTCAACCTGAAGTCAAAATTTGTTAATAATGTACAAGTTAACAAGTTATAGTTATCGATTTTAGTGATGAAAATATTTACTCATGGACAAAGAAGTTGAACCTTTTAGCATTTATATCGGGATTCAGTCAATAACTCTGAAAGTTATTTGATACACAATGACCTTTATTGAAGACACACGAGATAACCAAGTGTGAACAAAATTCCCTCTGTACCTTAAAAAAAAAAAGACGACCAGCGACATTAAAGGCTTTCCACTTTCTTAAGTTTTGTCCCGCAAGTATTAGTTCATATTAAAGCTATTATTATCAAATTACAATTATAAATTAAATTACTATCTTATTGACGAAATTTGTAATTTTATATTTTAATATATTTTATAATAACTTGCTAATAATAGATTTAACATGAAAGAATATTTGAGGAAATCATTACTCGATGTAAATATACCTGCCTCTTCCATAGTAAATGCGCGGTATATAAGATAGAAAATCCAATACATGAGTAGAGCTATATGGATATTCATTTAGCGAAACCGCTTAAGAGGGTTCACCAATGATGAGCACAAACCCTCTCATTCAATAACTTTTCATCGTTACAGTAAGGTCTGTAGAGACCTATTTGATACAATTATATCAAAGTAAACCCCCCGATTTACACGGTAGATACGTTCCTGAGAAAAACGTGTAAATCGAATAGTGTAAGAAGCACAATATTATCGATTAAAAGTTGTTTTTTACTATTTATGCTTAATGTTAACTTTGACTATAAATTATATATATAAAATATCTAGATGAGATTTGTGCAGTAATTCGGTGGAGAATAAATCTTTAAAATTAGAAATACAGACACAGTGTGCGTGTGCAGCAAGTCAGCACATAAGCTCGGGATTCCTCGTGAGATGTGTACACAGCGCATGTGTTCAATCACAGTAGCATTTAGTATATGGCGGTAAAAACAACAAAAAAAAACTTATTTGGAAAACCGTGTAAAAGCGAAAACGTGTAAAACAAGTACCGTGTAAATCGGGGGATATGTGTATTTATTATTTTATTAATAGATGATTAATTTTGATATTAATTAAACTGCCGAAACCGCTGGGAGGGTTCATCACTGATGAGCCAGGCCCTCCCATTAATTTTTCCATTGCAGTAAGGGCAGTAGAAATTGTTTAATTTCAAAAAGAATCTTACGCGTCTAAAATAGTTTCGGATTTTTATATATTTTTTACTCTGCGTAAATTTCCCTCATTGCTTCTCCTTTATTTTATCTTTTTAATTTTTGTCTGTGTCTTAAATAAATTGTCATGTCATTCTGAAGTTTATCTTTCCTAATTTCCTACATGATAATATATATATGTCATAATTTGTATATAATTAAATGCAACCCCGACCCACTATGTATGTACCATGTATGATTTTCAAAGATTTAATAAAAGAATAAGGTAACTGGAGGAAAGAAAGTAACAAAAGACATAGGAAGTAGATCTAGAGGAGAACATATTTATTAATAACGTCGCAGTTAACCTTCTGACCCCGGGTCCCTGCGAGCTAAGTTTAAACCAACACTTCCTGGCAGAAACCGGACGTCTCTAGTGACCGCAGAAGTTATATTAGTCGCGAAGCACTCAATACTTCCTGACAAAGCAGGACGTATCTGGTATCCGCAGAAGTTATATTAGTATAGAGACGCCCAACATTTCCGGACAGAACCGGACGTATTTTGATAACGCGGGAGTAAATAAAGTCGAAATAGCACACGACACTTCCTATCAAGCAGACCATATCTTTCACCAAAGAGAACCGCGGGCCAATCAGAAGACAGCACCTTAAGTAGGTCAACCAATAGGAAAAGATCATGTGACATCTCTCGACCAATCAAAAAGAAACTGAGTCTTGGTGTTAAATCGAAAAGTAAGAATTGTTAGTAACGTTTTCGCTCTCATAGGAACAACACCTACAGTTGTTCACTTGCTCTCGCCGAGTTCAGACCCAGTCATCGACTCGACCCCACCAAGGTAATGTCTGCTCACTAGAGACCTCTCTCTCCGCTCATTTCATCTAAATCCAATCATCGCCATGTGATCAGATAATTAATAAGTCAAATCGCTCAGCTCTTCTCAAACTTTCTTTCCTCCAATCCAGTTGCCTTTCATTTTCAAACCCCATCACGTGTCCTGATTATTCCAAACTGTATGCTGCCACTTCCACTCAAACGACTGCGCTTCAACCAAATCTCACCATTCGCATCCAACAACAAGAAATTCCGCAACGATATTGTCACAGAACGGTTAAGTCGACAGGATTCTACAACAGTGTAATACATCAAATATTGCAGTGTAATAACTTTGGATTATATTACATAAGTCGACAGGATAAAGAGATGGAATTAAATCAGGATCCCATAGGCGTAAAGTCGGACGGCCCGATGGAAACAACAACGGAAAGAAGGCAAGAAGTAAGAGAGAGCGAACCGGCAGGAGAAAGACAGGAGGTGACCGGCCGAGAGACAACTGCGCCCCTAGCGGACGCCGTCAACCAGCTATCAGCGCTCCTGACCCGAGTAAAAATTTCTGATGGAGCGGAGTCGACGATCCCGCCTTTCGATGGCACATACAACGCGACACAGTTTTTCCAAGCATTCGACCGAAAAATGGAAGACGCATCCATGGGAGAACAAGAAAAATTACTCCGCCTGCCAAACTATCTGGCGCGACAACCCCTGGAGCTCTTCAGGAAACTTCGGATGGCCGACCGGAGCTACTTCCAGGTGAGACAAATCCTCCTAGATCTCTACCCTGAGTCAAGCGAAGCGTCCTTTGCGAAATATTTCGCCATGAAACTTACTGGACAAGCCAACCTAGAGACCTACTACCGGGAAAAAACCGCCATGGGATTGCAACTAGGACTTCCACAAGAGGTGATCCTCGAGACACTGACAGAAGGACTGCCATTCAACGACCAGCGCCTAGTCCGCGTAGTGCTTCCCGAGAACCTAGGAGAGTGGTTCCGACTTGTACAGCGGATCCACGGGCCCAGTGTACCGACAACGCGACCCAGAGAAGATCAACCACCCACAATGTCGGGTCCGTACCACAGCACACCCCGACGCCCAGGTGCATGGAATGCACCTCTTCCGCCGTCCAACTGCAAGTTCTGCGGCGCGAGACACTGGCACAGCGAATGCCGACGTCGACCAGTCCCGACGACCCACGAGAAAGTCCGGACAGTGCAAACGGTCCCAAAATCATCAGTTCCGATTCCACAACAACCAAGTCAAGACAGAGACACCCCAGCCGAGCAGCCCTTTCGAGACTGAGGTAGGCTCCCTAAACCAACTGACTGTCAAACTTTTTCTAGCCCCTAATGTATCATGCCCCTTTTTAATTGATACAGGCGCCAGCCTGAGTATAGTGCCATATAATATTTATCATATGCTAAAAACCCACCTGCCTAATTTAACACTTGAGGGACATTCACTACACCTCCAAACCCTAAACGGATTTGCAAAAACCATGGGTAAACTATCTATCCCACTGACAATAGGACAAATATCACGAAAGGAGAATTTCCATGTAGTGAATGCACCATTGCCATTTGGAATTCTTAGTATCAATAGCCTCCATAAATTCAGATTAACCATAGATTTTAATAAATGCACTATATTCCAGCTGGGCGCCCCATTGTCTACCCTTTCCTACCATTTTAATCATGTGTCCAATGTATGCACATACTGGCAGTGTCAGGCGATGTCACAAAAAATTTTCCCCGCATCCCAACTTTCCGCCTATGACAACCATTGCGTGCATTCATTGAGAAAAACCCACTTATCTACATGCCCCTTTTTCACTAAAGCCAATTGCCCTTTTTACATGCCCTCAAATAATCAAACCACAACAACTTCAACTTATGAACCTGTCCAAAACGCACCCACACAGCGGGATAACTCGCATACCAAAAACATAGGTGATCACACACCGTTGCACAACTCTCACATGACCAACCCACACAACGAACTCGACACTCACACTAATACACAACAAAACCCTTTACCCCATGCATACTACAACACAACACCTAACACTCACTATACACCACAGTTCACAACACTTCTACAAAGGTACACTCACATTTTTTCACAGGACAAATTCAACGTACCATGCTTACGGATTCCACCAGTAAAAATACCCACGAATTCCGAAAAAATAATTACCATACGTCCATATCGTGTTCCGATATGTGACCAACAAGAAATCCGTCATCAAATCCAACAAATGCTGGAGAACGGCATCATAGAACAATCTTTTTCACCTTTCTCGAGCCCTGTCACCCTCGTCACTAAGCGCGACAAGACCAAACGGTTTTGTATCGATTATAGGAAGGTGAACGAGCTAATCAGCTCTGATGTCCATCCCCTCCCGAGAATCGAGGATATCCTAGACCGCCTCGCACAGGCCAAATATTTCTCCACGGCCGACATATCCTCTGCGTATTGGCAAGTCCCAATACACCCCGATTCTCGACCACTGTTAGCATTTGCCACCTTTGAAGGATTATACCAACCCACTCGATTACCTTTCGGGTTAAAAACCAGTCCTCAGATTTACGAACGAGCCATAAGTCAGGTCCTACAGAGACACGGACTTGACTGTGTGGCACATTACTTTGATGATTTCATCATTTACTCCAACACATTGGAGGA
Source organism: Cordylochernes scorpioides (assembly GCA_030710605.1). NCBI lineage: Eukaryota > Metazoa > Arthropoda > Arachnida > Pseudoscorpiones > Chernetidae > Cordylochernes > Cordylochernes scorpioides. The sequence continues at coordinate 91,071,557 of CP092871.1, read as the reverse complement.
ACATCAAAACCACCTGCGACAATTTTTCGCCTTTTGCGAAGCGGAGAAGTTACAACTTAACTTCGCGAAATGCGAATTTTTTAAGCAATCCATAAATTTTCTAGGTTACACCATCACAGCTGGTACAATTACACCACTTACACGCAATACCGACATTATCCACGCCATTAAACAACCACACAACCGAAAAACACTACAATCCTTTTTAGGCGCTGTGAACGTCTATAACAAATTCATTCCGGAATACGCTCGCTTGCGAGCACCACTCAACAATCTCCTCAAAAAGGACGTCGTGTGGAACTGGAATGAAGCTTGTCAAGAGGCGTTCATTGACCTGAAAGGAAACCTCACACAACACCCCATTTTACACCTTTACAAAGAAGGTCTGCCATGCCAAGTGTATTGCGATGCATCCACCCTCGGTATAGCAGGCATTCTCAAACAAGTTCACCCTGACGGGAACGTATATCCAGTTCAATATTTCAGCCGAACATTGCGCCCACACGAGAAAGACTACTCCATCTCTGAACTTGAATGCTTAGCAATCGTTGAGAGTGTGGAGAAGTTTCGCATCTATCTTATGGGCAGAAAATTTACTATATTTTCTGACCATCACGCATTGCAGTGGCTGAAAACCATCAAAAACCCGTCCGGCAGACTGTTTCGATGGAGTTTACGACTATCGAGTTACGAATATGAGGTCCGCTACATAAAGGGAAAACTACAATATGAAGCAGATCTCTTGTCCCGTAACCCGTTTTGTGGATTCTTGGACGCCACCCTTATCAAGACCCACCAACCTCCTCCATCGAAAGAGTCTAGTTTGACCATTGATCGTAATGGATTACATACAGTTTCCCGAAAAGGTATAACCAAGATTATACTTCCAAAACCACTCATACAACAACTCTTACAAACAGTACACACACAATACAATCACCCCGGTATTTCACAAATGTCACGAATCATCTCCACACAATATTACTGGCAAGGTATGTCAAAAGATATTAAACAAAAAGTTAAAACCTGTCCCACCTGCCAATTAACAAAACGTCCAGTAGGACCCACTTACGGAGAATTAAGTCAACCTCCGGAATCTAAAGAACCCTTCGACCTTTTATCTCTGGACACCATAGCAGGATTTGCCAAATATGGCAACACCAAGATATACCTCCATGTGGTAGTCGATCATTTTTCACGCTACGCATGGGCTTTTCCATCTAAATCCACCAGTATCACCACCTACCAACAGGTACTTAAGCGAGTATTCCAGGATGGTTCTCCAAAACGCCTTCTTACGGATAGAGCCCCTGCCTTCACTTCACCCAAATTTCGTAGTTTCCTACTTAATAGAAATATTCAACCATTGCTCACAACCAGCAACAATCCACAGGCCAACGGTCTATGTGAACGCCTGAACGCCACCCTCACGGGAAAACTTAGGTTATTACACCTAGAAAATCCTAAGGTCGCATGGACCAAGTTGGTCAAGAAGGTTACACTTATATATAACAAGACACCCCACTCTACCACAGGTTTTCCACCCATATACTTAATGTTTGGTATCCTACCCCCAGAAATCTCTAATCATAACACACCGTACCCAGATATCGACAAAGCTAGAAAAATTGCACACACACGCACACAAAACAAACATTTACAAGACAAAAACACTTATGACCAACGACACAAGCAACCACATTTCGAAGTAGGTGATCTAGTATTAGTAAAATTATATCACCACCCAAATACAGGGAAACTTGCGCCATATTTCACAGGACCTCACACAATATTAGAAATTATTTCACCAAATGTGGTCCGCATAGATCGACCAAATCAACCACTTCAAAGAGACACTGACACAATCCACGTCAACAAACTTAAACTGTATACAGAAAAAATCCATTATATATCACCACCCGCCGTTGGCACATATCTTATAAAGCACAACCCCAATTACACATTCCCTTTCAAACATTTAACACCCGAATTATTCCCAACAGAGTCATTAAGGTTCAAACCCACCAGCAGCGAACCTTTCAGACATTTAGACCCTGCCATTTTTGCAACAAGACGATTTGCATCACTCTTCCCCGATGTTAAAAACTGCAAACCTGACAACCAGCTCAATCATATCACACCACTCCCTAAAGATATCAAACAGGAGAACTGCGAACCTACCAATCATTCAAATTCTACACTTAATAAGGTTCAAGCAAATATTTCAGAGTCCCCAGTTACAAAAATATGGACGAACATGGGGCAATATCCTATATTTCATCTGATTTTTATCCTTTGTTTGTTACTTCTGCCATACAACTGTATCCCAATTTTATTCATTAATTACTTGTTTATCTATACCCTGTCCACTCATAAAATTTTCGAACTACAAGAGGCAGTTTTTAATTTTGGGCAAGCAGTTTTTCATTGTGGACAAGCAGTTCTTCATTGTGGACAAACATTTATTAAACTTCTCATAATTTTAGGAACCATCTTCGCAGAAAATCTAAATAAACTCCGAAGAGATAGCAGTAACTGAAAAGATGACCAACCAATGTCGGAGAAGTCGTACTCCAAAAACAAGCCCCGAGCCACACCCCAAAATAAATAGAAGGCAGGAAATGAGAATTTTGAGACACCACGACAGGAAGTGTAGTCCGCGGCGATAAATTCGGCCTCTGTAAACAAAGCGGAGCGCCTCATCCGATCTCCAATTTCATTCCCTCTCTTTTGCCCGACACACCCCACTTCCGTATCTCTAATTACAATGAGAAGGTCCCCTATTGAGGTCAACTGGGAACCTCTCTATGCCACCGATTTTTTGGATTCCAGTTCGAGTCTACATATCGATTTTTACCACCCAATTCCACATCCACAAGACAACACATAGAACTAGCTCACACATTTCTTACACAACAGACTTCTAACATTTTTTCACAACACACACACAAAGACAAAAAATTACACATAAAGGTTATCTAGATTTCCATGTCTCCTGTACCCACAGCATAAACGCACTTGAGGGCTAGAATCACGTTTTTCACCTAAGTGTCGCTACAGATGAGACAAAAAATTTATAGGGCATAATTGAGCAAGTAAAACATTTATAGGGCAAAATGGAGCAATCAATACATTTAGATCAGGGCATGTAGATACCAAAGGGTTCAAACCAATACACCTTATTTTTCATATTAATCATTTTCATTATTTTCTCTCAATTAAAAATGTAAATATTTAATCAATTTATCAATTTATTCAACTTAACATCACTTTTAATCATTAATTATCATATATTTACCACTTAGTTATGTTATCATAGTTTTCAATCAACGAAAACTCATTGGTTTTCTTTCAAAATTGGATATTATATTTCATTTTGATTTACAAAAACATTCTTTTTTTCTCTATCTTTTTTTCACCATGCAACCAAGCATTTACTTTGATTTCTCCCAACTTTTATATTATTTTTTGATTTCCTCCAACTTTTTATTTTACTTTATTTTTGATTTCTCAAAAGCCCTAATAAAAATCCCTCGTTTTCCATTCCCAATTTCGAGCGAGAATATGGTTAGGCATTTTTCTTTTTTTTTCACCATGCATCAAGCATTCACTTTGATTTCTTTCAACTTTTTATTTTACTTTGATTTCTCAAAAGACCTTATGAAATTTCCTCGAATTCTTTTCCAAAATTCGAGCAAAAAAGTAACTAGGCATTTTCCCTTATCACCATGCAACAAAACAATTGTTTTTTCAACCAAACACATTCAATTTTGATTTCATTCAACTATTCTTATTTTATTTTGTTTTGATTTTAAAGCGCCTTATGAAATTTCCTCGAATTCTTTTCCAAAATTCGAGCAAAAAAGTAACTAAGCATTTGTCTTTGTCACCATGCAACAAAATATTTTTCTTTTTCAACCAAACACATTCAATTTTGATTTCATTCAACTATTTTTATATTATTTTTATTTTGATTTCAAAAGCCTTAATAGAACTCCCTCGTTTTCATTTCTTATCTCGAGTAGAATTCGTTTAGGCGCATTTTCCTTTCTTTTTAGCCCACTATGTACCATAGCATTCATTAATTTCTTACAATTAAAAATTTTTGATTTCTATTAATTATACTCAACCTATATCATCAACACCATTCTATTTTACTTTTATATCACCAGCAATGCTTGTATATAGCCCCTCAATACCCACAACTAATTTTCCCACAAAATTATTTTTCACTTTACAGAATTCTCTCAGGCTAACCCCTTCTTGAATTCTTCACATGTAGGGGGCGCATCTGTCATAATTTGTATATAATTAAATGCAACCCCGACCCACTATGTATGTACCATGTATGATTTTCAAAGATTTAATAAAAGAATAAGGTAACTGGAGGAAAGAAAGTAACAAAAGACATAGGAAGTAGATCTAGAGGAGAACATATTTATTAATAACGTCGCAGTTAACCTTCTGACCCCGGGTCCCTGCGAGCTAAGTTTAAACCAACACTTCCTGGCAGAAACCGGACGTCTCTAGTGACCGCAGAAGTTATATTAGTCGCGAAGCACTCAATACTTCCTGACAAAGCAGGACGTATCTGGTATCCGCAGAAGTTATATTAGTATAGAGACGCCCAACATTTCCGGACAGAACCGGACGTATTTTGATAACGCGGGAGTAAATAAAGTCGAAATAGCACACGACACTTCCTATCAAGCAGACCATATCTTTCACCAAAGAGAACCGCGGGCCAATCAGAAGACAGCACCTTAAGTAGGTCAACAAATAGGAAAAGATCATGTGACATCTCTCGACCAATCAAAAAGAAACTGAGTCTTGGTGTTAAATCGAAAAGTAAGAATTGTTAGTAACGTTTTCGCTCTCATAGGAACAACACCTACAGTTGTTCACTTGCTCTCGCCGAGTTCAGACCCAGTCATCGACTCGACCCCATCAAGGTAATGTCTGCTCACTAGAGACCTCTCTCTCCGCTCATTTCATCTAAATCCAATCATCGCCATGTGATCAGATAATTAATAAGTCAAATCGCTCAGCTCTTCTCAAACTTTCTTTCCTCCAATCCAGTTGCCTTTCATTTTCAAACCCCATCACGTGTCCTGATTATTCCAAACTGTATGCTGCCACTTCCACTCAAACGACTGCGCTTCAACCAAATCTCACCATTCGCATCCAACAACAAGAAATTCCGCAACGATATTGTCACAGAACGGTTAAGTCGACAGGATTCTACAACAGTGTAATACATCAAATATTGCAGTGTAATAACTTTGGATTATATTACATATATCATGAAACAAGCTCTATATATTCTTCAGAGCTTTGTCATATAAAAATCACCATAAACAGAAAAAACCTACACACAAAAGATAAGCATTCCTTTATCATTTAATTCTCAAAAGACATTTTAAAATAGCAATGGGAAAGAGAACCAAAGTAAATTATCCAAGAAAAGCCAACAAAAGGAAAACAATTAAATATTTCCAATAAATACGCAGATTATTGTAGTGATGATTACTCACTAATTACACCGCGGCACAATAGGCAATTTACGTGTAAATTGGCTCAATAAAAATGGAGTCCTAACGACTGTTTGATGATACCTCCGCCGTGTGGCGCCACCTGTACACTGCCTACATTATCTCAGCCGAACACGGAAATTCTCATTTAGTAAATTAACTACGTTTATACCAAGATAGTGGACATTTCTGTGATAGAGATGTATGAAGACATCTCTTCATTGAACACGACAACAACAACATTGTTACCATCAGAAACTTTACACACCCAAGATATTGGACATTGCTGCTGTTGTGATAGAGATGTATGGAGACATCTCTTCATTGGACACAACAACAACAACATTGTTACCATAAGCAACTTTACACACCCAAGATAGTGGACATTGCTGCTGTGATAGAGATGTATGGAAACATCTCTTCATTGGACACAACAATAACAACATTGTTACCATAAGCAACTTTACACACCCAAGATAGTGGACATTGCTGCTGTGATAGAGATGTATGGAGACATCTCTTCATTGGACACAACAATAACAACATTGTTACCATCAGCAACTTTACACACCCAAGATAATGGACATTGCTGCCGCTGTGATAGAGATGCATGGAGACATCTGAGGCTCTTCATTGGACCCAACAACAACAACATTGTTACATCATCAGCTTTATACACCCAAGATAGTGGACATTGCTGCTGTGATAGAGATGCATGGAGACATCTGAGGCTCTTCATTGGACACGATAACAAAATTGTTACCATCAGAAACTCTACACACCCAAGATAGTGGACATTGCTGCTGTGATAGAGATGCATGGAGAAATCTGAGTCTCTTCATTGGACACAACAACAACTACGTTTTATACACTGATTGTGTGCCAATATAAGACGCGTAATAGCTGAAAGAACTTATGATATAGGTAACTATTAAAATCAAAAAAGGCATATCCTGACCAAGTTCACATGAACTTTTAGATGTCAAACGCCATCTAAAAGTTCATGTGATCGTGGTCAGGATATGTCTTTTTCGATTTCAATAATAAACATCTGATTCTTTTAAAATTATTTCTTTCCACATATGTAAATATTAAAAATAATGAAGGCAATATGGGTTTACATATAGAAATATATCCTATAAAGTTGTTATAAGTTATATACTCTGTGTGGAAGTATATAAAGAGAGAAATTTGTTCAGTAAGACTAGACCTAGTTGACCACGTTGTCATTATGGTTGTTCTGGGAACTCAGGGTCACTGCACCGTCCACTCGGGGAAAATATAAAATCCCAGGATTTGATGATCTAAGGATAGATCTCTCTGACGCCGTCTCTACGTCATTCGGACTCTTGGTGGACTTTCTCTCTCCTCTTTAGCCTACTGCTCACGATCTCTTGTTTCTGGATCCAATGAGGGTCCTTTTAATCTCAACTGCTCTTGCAACTGCGTACTCTTGCAGGCGTACTGACTTCGGTCTAGATAGCCCACTATCCAATGGTGCTCTTGCAACTCTCCATATCCATAACATATGCCTTAATCAGTTTATCTATATATCTTCAACGACCATAGGTTAGTTAACAGTCTTTTTTTTAAACCTATTAAGCTATAAACCTATAAGCTATTACCGCGACATCAATATACAAGATACAATATACTTACAATACAAGATAGTTGTATTAAATTAATAGCATGAATATTTTATTTTACAAATAAAACACTTCCTATCGTCCTTACCTCGATGGAAAAATGATAAGAGGCTCTCTGGCTCATCATTTATGAACTCTCTCAGCGGGTTTTCCAGTTTATCAGCCATAATACCATAACATTCCCTGCACACGTCTACTCTGGTATTGGTCTATTCTGTTTATATACCCGGGATTTGAATGTAATTTCTTGGTTTAGCTACTCAAAGAATTTAAGGATATAAGCTTTGAGGACAATAGAATATATATCTAAATATATATCGAACAAGGCTCTCCCGAAAATAAACCCACAAAATTCCATTTAGACATAAATAGGTAGAAAGAAAGGACTGCATTAATAAACATCCAACCCTCGGGACAGCCCACTAATGATGACAGCACATAGAAAGGATATCTATTTACAAATAACTTTATTAGGTACCGCTCAAAAAGAGCAACCTAGCTTATGTTATTTATAATGGATAATATGAAAAATAGCGTATTTACGCAAACTTGATCTTAAATACACATTTCTTGGTTTCTCAGGAAGCCTCTGCAACCAAATATTTAATCGGAAATACAGTCTGCACCACGCTGACGCGGGCCATCAACCCGAAACGCGTACGTGGTTGGCTTTTCTTGATTTATCAAGAAATTGGCTTGGCCAAATATCAGGGAACAGGTTAAATAAACGTTTAGTTTATTTTTGTTCCACTAGATGGCGCTCTGCCATGAGAAAACCAGTTTTTATTATTAACAAGTTCATTCCCAATGAACAGCATACTCCAATACCTTACTTCTTTGTGTATCAGCAGGATATAAACTTCCATAGAAGTTGTTCTCAAGAGAAGATGGACATCCAGACAGGTCGAAATATTGGATTGTATGTAAATATAATTGATTCACGAAGAGTATGTTTAAAGAATATTAACATAAATATGAAATAATTTACTCAATAACATAGACCACCATAATCAATAATATCATATCTGAAATATGGTTTTATATTAATGTAAAAATACTTCAAAGTAGTGTTCACATTACTAAATGTTTGTCGCAAAATTTTGTTTAATCCTACTTGTGTGACATATAGAACAACCATTCCTTTTAAAATAAAATGATTACGTAAAGTACATGTGATAATCTGTATATAGCCATATGTAACCCCACCACAATCTATGCAATGTATCGTCAAAAGATTTAATAAAAGTTAGGCTTCGCGAAAAGGGAGAAGGTAGGTGACCGTGCTAGAAGCAAGGTGTGCTCAACTTAGACTCCAACCAAGGTAGTGTCCGCTCCATCATGTGAAAGGCAAAGTACCTCCTCCAGTCTTATCACTCTCCCTTTCGCAAGGTCTATTTTTCTATCCCATCCAGGTGTGCTCGTTCTTCCCCTGTGGAAAACCACCATTCGACCAAGACTGCGCCATCAATCACCAATCCAATCAAATCCACCCAACCCACAATTCACCAGGACTCACCAGGATTCAAACGGGTTGTTACAGAGAGTCAACAGCAATCCGACAAGGTAAACACCAATTCTACAGTGAGTCGATAGGATCTTACACAACTCAACACAAGGATCCGACAGAGAGTCGACAGGATTCACACCGATTCCCACAGTAAGTTGAAAGGATCAATCGAAATATCACATACATGCTATTTATTATATCCTTCCTATGGTAATTTTATGAAATCGAAACTAAAATTCTGTTATTCTGGTTTTTACGACTAGGACTATCACTGGGAAGACTAATGAATATAGATGATTGGCCGTTATTTTTGCCTATGTATGTATGTGTGTTTTTTAAATAATCTTATTTTTGAACGTGGCTGAAATTCACCATGCTAATACCCGAACGAAGCCAGGTCAGTAAGCCAACTATAGTTAAGTAAAATACAAAAAAAAAAAAATCACTTACTATTCTTGCTTGAAGTGTTTTCTTCACCTGTAAATAGCCATGATAAGAAACACACAAGAATACAAATGGAAATAAACATTAGAAAACTAATGAGAGTTAATTGGCAATTAATTATTTCTGATAATAAAGAAAGTGTGTACATTAATGAATCAGTATGAAACAAGACAAAAATATATATTTTTTCGAGGGATCTCATTGCATTTTTCTCGGGTTATAATTAATTTAAAACATATTAATTACAAATTGATATATTCGCGGAGGAAAGAATAATATATTAATATGATTATTCGAGCTTTGATTTGCATAGATCTTCTTTCTTTTTATAGTTAGATAGGTAAACGAAGCGCCCTGTTATCACATAGCTCTATTCCTTCAGTAAGGGAGGATTCTTTCTACACCATACAAACTTTGATAAACAACGTCTGTGTTGGTCCACGTTATAATATATAGAACTTTTTAGACGCGTTTATGATTCTTTTTCAATTAAAACGATTTTCTATTGCCCTTACTGCAATGATAATATAATGGGAGGGCCTGGCTTATCAGTGGTAAACCTTCCCAGCGGTTTCGTCAGTTTAATCAAAGATCCTAGTACGCTTCTTTTACAATCCATAAAAAACATAATTTTTTTTTATATTATTAATATTTGAAAGGTGTTCAAAACAGATTAACTCCTATACTTACATATTTACAATTTATATTTACATATTTACATTTTGTAGTGTTTTTCTGCATTTGAAAGTAACTAATCCTATTTATATCTTATTCATGCGTTATATTTAAGAATTTTTCATGATAATTCAAGTTAGAAATGGTCTATGTTTTTCTTTATGCCTGTCAAAGGGCGTTTTTACTTGAAAGCTAGCACTTCGAATTTTCAAAAAAAAAGAAACTTTTTGTGAAAAATATTCATAATTTATTATAATTAGGCTTTATAGATAAGGGAGATGCAATTTTCAATTATAAATTCTTCAGAATGTTAATAAAACACTTGGCTAAAAATTCAATAAATGTTAAAATTTCTTCGAGTGTTTTAATTTTAATAAGTACAATGGACACCACTCTGTATAGGGCTGATTTTTCTCAACTGTCTACTTTTCTTCTTATATTTATATTGTTCTGTAAAAAGCGCAATTCATACTTAAATCACTAGATAGTAAAAAGGTATATATTGGATTGAAATATTGGCAAATAAATATTTAATTAAATCCAATATATGCATTTTTACTATCTAATATATATATATATACACCTGAACTTCTTATCTTTAAATTTGAAATATCGGGATATATCTTAATCTTTTATTATCAGAATTGTTAAAAAAAATGTATAAGAAAGTGATAAGAGCAGCCCTTTGGTCCACACATTGAGGCATATAAACAACTAAAAATAGCGACAATTAAAACTTGCCGAAACTTTTCAATATAATTGAAGGCGCATGCGCGAAGAATCAGACGAACTATAAGGACCAATCACAGCTTTCCACAATATGTACATACTCAAGTTACATAGATATTTTAGAAAATGCACATATATTGAGGTTTTTATACACTAGCTTAGGTTAAAAAAATACAGCAAGATGCTTCTCTGCAACCACGTCACTTTATCAACTACGCCTTTTTAACGACCACGTCTCTTTAACGACCAGGACTCTTCAAACACATCATGCTCTTAGGAATGATTTACCTATAAAATAAATAATTTTAAAATTTATTAACACTAATTTCTTTTTTATATCTATACGCCTATAGACACACATAATAATATAACATACGATATTCTAAAATATATTTTGATATCATTAATACGATATTTCTATCAAATGAACAAAAAGAAGGCAAATAAATTATAGATATTTATGACGCACCAATTTACTATTTTTCCAATAATATAAATTATAGTAATTTCTAGGATACTTTGAGAGAGGTGAATCCCTACAGTGATTTCATCAAATATTAATGTTGTCATAAAGACACACTATGCAAATGGGAGGAAAGATGGGTGGGTGGAATTACCGCCATTTTAGAAGATTATTCATATAATTACATAGCTTTATCATAGTCCACAAATCTGTATTTACATATAATGGGTTTATTTATGATTGCTTTTCTCTCTAAAAAGTCAATTTTATAAAGATATACATGTTTTGTGTACATTTCTATTTGTAAAATCTCTGATTAGAATCTTTCTCTCTATCTATGTAATTTATTATCGCGAGATGAAAAATAATAAAATAAGCTCATGAATGACTTTAAATATTTATTTATTTATGATGCATTAGCGCGCCATCTGTTATGAAAATTCGAAACTATTATAGACGCCTATGATTATTTTTTAAATAGAACAATTTCTACTGCTCTTACTGCAATCCTATTAATTTTTCCATTGCAGTAAGGGCAGTAGAAATTGTTTTATTTTAAAAGAATCATACGAGTCTATAATAGTATCGAATTTATTTATTCAGTTGTATGAAAAAGATTTTGGATATAAAATGAAGGTTACTATGAACATGAGCCAAATCGACCCAGCAGTTAGAGCAAGAGGGGAGAACTGAGTTTTTCCTCCTTCCACGTGGCGCCACTGTTTTCCCTGACCTGTCCGTCCAGTCAGGTTAAAATGGAATACCAGGAAACTCTGTCCTCCTGACAATATGTGTGAATAGTGGCCTTCAAATGCTATGAACTGTATAAATTTTTCTAAAAATAATAGGTACACAGGTAAGGGACATTGAGAAAAACCTCAATGTATTTTATGTATGTTTAAAATTCAATAATATTTCTATAAATGGTTCTTCTGTTGTAATTTATATTCGAGATCATTGTTATCTATGCTAAATTACCTATATTATATATATATTGTAACCTTATATTAAACTCTGTAAAATATATCATTTTTTAAATTCTAGAAGCTTTAAAGGAAACCTTAGCTTTCTTGGAGATATCAAACCTGCTTAATCCTAGCCTCAGAATAAAAAAGTCATTAATCTTTAATTTTATCCAACTTGTACCAAAATCCCCAGTTAATAGGATTCTATCCATCACATCTTACACCATATAGAACAACCATCAATACATTTATTGATAGAATGTCCAATCTTTCACAGCTACAGAATCAGTAATCATTCTTATCCCATTGAAGAAATGTACGAATTTGTATATAATAAAGACACCTATATAAAATTCAATAATTTCTGTAAATTCATTTTAGATTTTCTTTTCTGTTTGAGAAAACCAACCTTCCAGTTTTAATTTTGTTTTTAGTCTTGTTTATTGAATTGTGTATTGTATTTTGGCGCAAGTATCCCAAGCTGGGATATGTCGTCCGATATGTCAAATAAAAAAATATATATATATAGAACAACCATGTAACAACCTTGTAACCTTTGTAGATAGTTTCAGTAAGACTTAGACAGTAAGAGAACTTTTATCAAGGCATTATATTTTTGTATAAACAAACTCAGCGCCGCATAGTGTAATAATATCAGTTGGAATATTTTTTTAATACAAGGTAGGTGGGGGAAATTTGTGCATGAAAAAAATTATTATAAAATGTTTTGTTTATACAAAATTGTAATGCCTTGATAAAGGTTGGCGTTCAGCCAACCGAAATATTGGCAAATAAATCTTTAATTCAATCCAATATATATATTTTTATTATCTAATGATTTAAGTATGGATTGCTTATTTTCAGAAAAAATATATATATGTAGTAACTTTGTTTTTGTATAGTTAGGGGCAGGTCTTGTTCAGATCATCGTTAAGAGAGAAAGTTATGTGCACATATTTTTCTATTAGTATGTACATAGTTATTTTCTATTGATAAATAAACACTAGTGAGTGTGGAAAATAGATTATTGTCATCCCAGAGATTAGAGAAAAATTTAGAGAAGGAGGATATAAAAAGAGAAATATTTATTATTGTAATTCAAAGTTCTCCATTGTTATTTTCAAACCTTTCAAAACCACAACGTCATTCCTAATAAATCTAAAGTTTCTTCTTTCAAAACTTTGTAACCGACTTTAGAATAATGGGCTAAACAATTAAAAATGTTTATTTAATGATATTTAAAGCACAAAGAGTTGAAAAGGGCTTTAAACTTATTTGAATTTTGTTAAATTCAGTGGTGTGTTTGTAATAAAACAACCGACGCTCGGTTAAATTCCCAGTATTGTTTCCAAATAGAATTAATTGATTGAGTTGACGCGAAGGATTCTGGGAAATATTAAACCGCCAAACGATTTATAAATTTTGGCGCCATTTCTGTTGTTGCTTCTGGAAAAACGACCAATAGCATTTTTTTTCCCTCCCGTAATCATTTCTATACATTTTTCATCTACTTTTCAAGCATTGTATTTACCTTTTTTTTTAAAGGAAAAATTATATTAACCTTTTTATATATATTGGAACACACGGAAACTTGATTTTCGTCTTTATATATTTACGCTAGCTTAGTAGAGATAATTTGATTTAGAGAACTCATTAATCAAAAATGGAATTAAATAATAAATTAATGTAAAATTATTTTTAAAAAACCATTTTATTAAAATGCACTAAAAAAGGAGAAAACATATTAATATTTCAGACACCGCCATTTAACAATCAGATTTAAATGAGTCAAAATAGATAAAAGTAGTATAGAGATCCATCATCGTATGTTGAATGAAGAGATAAAATATTTAGTTGAACATAGAAACACTTACTAATCAATGTGAAAAAATAGTACAAATGTGATATTGTACTGGGATAAGGTGCATAAATTATGAAAAAGTGCATCTCCTTATCGTGCAACTGAAAATTTGGCCAATACTGAAATAATTAAAAATCAACGAGAATAGTTGAAATTTATTCCGATAGATGGCACAAGCCATCAGAAACTTTCAGTTTCACGATAAGGAGATGCGTTTTTCATAACTTACTAATCAGTTGCTTCTCATTAAATTGCATTAAATTCGAAATTCTTTATGATCGTCCTCGTAACTTTTATTTTGACTCGTAAAGATCTACTCTGTAATTGATCACTGGCGGTAGCTGAAAAATTTATTTTCTATTTTTTGTTTCATTTAATTCTCTAAAATACTATCCCTCTCCGAGCAAGTTGAGATGGCCTCAGCATTGAAAACAATCCCTAGTACAAACGAGATCTGTTATAAAAGTATCCTACCTTATTATTATTTTTTTGTGAAACCTGGTGTATATCAATGAAGCACGTTTTCATGAGGCGACCTTAAATCTTCATACACATTCTTGAATATTTTTTCGTCTGTCAATAAGCGTTAGTTGAAGGCAAACAGTATTTGAGAGATTAGGTTCCAGAATTCAATGTATGCCTGTTTTACCCCTCGTCCGAAGAAGGTCGGATACTTTTCTAACAGACCTCGTAGTTTCAACCTCATGGCACGTATCAGACAATAAAATTACTTAGTAATTGTAGCGATAGTGGTGATTATCTTCTTAGACCATGTTCAGAAGTTCATTCTTCTCTTGTTTTTGAGAAGAGTAAAATTCATACGGAGTAATTGGATGCGTTTTATGTTGATGGGAATATCTGAGGCACACAAAGGTATAGATCTAATGAATCCACACAATGGATGGAAGATTTTTCATTTATTTATTAATCAATCAGGCGCAATATTGCAATATTTGAGCCTATTCCAGAGCAAACAAACAAAACAACTAAAAATTAAATTTAGAATTAAATATTTACAAATTTACATGTATTAATCGACAAAGTTCATAAAATTTATATAGACAAAGTGGCTGATATAAGAGAGTTAAATGATGGATGAAAGATAATCAAACACTGAACTGCTATATAGAGTCAGTCACCACTGTAGAGATGTTTGGAAGACAACTGGATGCTCTCTATCCAGTTTGAAACGGCAACAGAAAGGAAATTGGAATATATACTCATGGACAAGGACGACATGTAACTTGTATACTTATTGTGTACTTCTTGTTTACTTCTTTGTACTGTTCTACTATGTCGTTACTACTTGAAAAATGGCTGATTCTCGTCTACCTTCTTATTTACTACTTGTTTACTACTGGGATACTTCTGTATATGTATTAATTGGGTGCTGTTGATGGGAACATCTTACAAAGGTAGGACTTTGTCTGTTAACATTTAGCTGGGCTTAGTAGTACAGCCTTCATGTCTAGGGTACCAGGAGTACAAGACTCCAGACATACTTTGTCTGTTAACATTTAGCTGGGCTTAGTAGTACAGCCTTCATGTCTAGGGTACCAGGAGTACAAGACTCCAGACATATTTTGTCTGTTAACATTTAGCTGGGCTTAGTAGTACAGCCTTCATGTCTAGGGTACCAGGAGTACAAGACTCCAGACATATTTTGTCTGTTAACATTTAGCTGGGCTTAGTAGTACAGCCTTCATGTCTAGGGTACCAGGAGTACAAGACTCCAGACATATTTTGTCTGTTAACATTTAGCTGGGCTTAGTAGTACAGCCTTCATGTCTAGGGTACCAGGAGTACAAGACTCCAGACATATTTTGTCTGTTAACATTTAGCTGGGCTTAGTAGTACAGCCTTCATGTCTAGGGTACCAGGAGTACAAGACTCCAGACATATTTTGTCTGTTAACATTTAGCTGGGCTTAGTAGTACAGCCTTCATGTCTAGGGTACCAGGAGTACAAGACTCCAGACATATTTTGTCTGTTAACATTTAGCTGGGCTTAGTAGGACAGCAGCCTTCATGTCTAGGGTACCAGGAGTACAAGACTCCAGACATATTTTGTCTGTTAACATTTAGCTGAGCTTAGTAGGACAGCCTTCATGTCTAGGGTACCAGGAGTACAAGACTCCAGACATATTTTGTCTGTTAACATTTAGCTGGGCTTAGTAGTACAGCCTTCATGTCTAGGGTACCAGGAGTACAAGACTCCAGACATATTTTGTCTGTTAACATTTAGCTGGGCTTAGTAGTACAGCCTTCATGTCTAGGGTACCAGGAGTACAAGACTCCAGACATATTTTGTCTGTTAACATTTAGCTGGGCTTAGTAGTACAGCCTTCATGTCTAGGGTACCAGGAGTACAAGACTCCAGACATATTTTGTCTGTTAACATTTAGCTGGGCTTAGTAGGACAGCAGCCTTCATGTCTAGGGTACCAGGAGTACAAGACTCCAGACATATTTTGTCTGTTAACATTTAGCTGGGCTTAGTAGTACAGCCTTCATGTCTAGGGTACCAGGAGTACAAGACTCCAGACATATTTTGTCTGTTAACATTTAGCTGGGCTTAGTAGTACAGCCTTCATGTCTAGGGTACCAGGAGTACAAGACTCCAGACATATTTTGTCTGTTAACATTTAGCTGGGCTTAGTAGGACAGCCTTCATGTCTAGGGTACCAGGAGTACAAGACTCCAGACATATTTTGTCTGTTAACATTTAGCTGGGCTTAGTAGTACAGCCTTCATGTCTAGGGTACCAGGAGTACAAGACTCCAGACATATTTTGTCTGTTAACATTTAGCTGGGCTTAGTAGGACAGCAGCCTTCATGTCTAGGGTACCAGGAGTACAAGACTCCAGACATATTTTGTCTGTTAACATTTAGCTGGGCTTAGTAGTACAGCCTTCATGTCTAGGGTACCAGGAGTACAAGACTCCAGACATATTTTGTCTGTTAACATTTAGCTGGGCTTAGTAGTACAGCCTTCATGTCTAGGGTACCAGGAGTACAAGACTCCAGACATATTTTGTCTGTTAACATTTAGCTGGGCTTAGTAGGACAGCCTTCATGTCTAGGGTACCAGGAGTACAAGACTCCAGACATATTTTGTCTGTTAACATTTAGCTGGGCTTAGTAGTACAGCCTTCATGTCTAGGGTACCAGGAGTACAAGACTCCAGACATATTTTGTCTGTTAACATTTAGCTGGGCTTAGTAGGACAGCAGCCTTCATGTCTAGGGTACCAGGAGTACAAGACTCCAGACATATTTTGTCTGTTAACATTTAGCTGGGCTTAGTAGGACAGCCTTCATGTCTAGGGTACCAGGAGTACAAGACTCCAGACATATTTTGTCTGTTAACATTTAGCTGGGCTTAGTAGTACAGCCTTCATGTCTAGGGTACCAGGAGTACAAGACTCCAGACATATTTTGTCTGTTAACATTTAGCTGGGCTTAGTAGTACAGCCTTCATGTCTAGGGTACCAGGAGTACAAGACTCCAGACATATTTTGTCTGTTAACATTTAGCTGGGCTTAGTAGTACAGCCTTCATGTCTAGGGTACCAGGAGTACAAGACTCCAGACATATTTTGTCTGTTAACATTTAGCTGGGCTTAGTAGTACAGCCTTCATGTCTAGGGTACCAGGAGTACAAGACTCCAGACATATTTTGTCTGTTAACATTTAGCTGGGCTTAGTAGGACAGCCTTCATGTCTAGGGTACCAGGAGTACAAGACTCCAGACATATTTTGTCTGTTAACATTTAGCTGGGCTTAGTAGGACAGCCTTCATGTCTAGGGTACCAGGAGTACAAGACTCCAGACATATTTTGTCTGTTAACATTTAGCTGGGCTTAGTAGGACAGCAGCCTTCATGTCTAGGGTACCAGGAGTACAAGACTCCAGACATATTTTGTCTGTTAACATTTAGCTGGGCTTAGTAGGACAGCCTTCATGTCTAGGGTACCAGGAGTACAAGACTCCAGACATATTTTGTCTGTTAACATTTAGCTGGGCTTAGTAGTACAGCCTTCATGTCTAGGGTACCAGGAGTACAAGACTCCAGACATATTTTGTCTGTTAACATTTAGCTGGGCTTAGTAGTACAGCCTTCATGTCTAGGGTACCAGGAGTACAAGACTCCAGACATATTTTGTCTGTTAACATTTAGCTGGGCTTAGTAGTACAGCCTTCATGTCTAGGGTACCAGGAGTACAAGACTCCAGACATATTTTGTCTGTTAACATTTAGCTGGGCTTAGTAGTACAGCCTTCATGTCTAGGGTACCAGGAGTACAAGACTCCAGACATATTTTGTCTGTTAACATTTAGCTGGGCTTAGTAGGACAGCCTTCATGTCTAGGGTACCAGGAGTACAAGACTCCAGACATATTTTGTCTGTTAACATTTAGCTGGGCTTAGTAGTACAGCCTTCATGTCTAGGGTACCAGGAGTACAAGACTCCAGACATATTTTGTCTGTTAACATTTAGCTGGGCTTAGTAGTACAGCCTTCATGTCTAGGGTACCAGGAGTACAAGACTCCAGACATATTTTGTCTGTTAACATTTAGCTGGGCTTAGTAGGACAGCAGCCTTCATGTCTAGGGTACCAGGAGTACAAGACTCCAGACATATTTTGTCTGTTAACATTTAGCTGGGCTTAGTAGGACAGCCTTCATGTCTAGGGTACCAGGAGTACAAGACTCCAGACATATTTTGTCTGTTAACATTTAGCTGGGCTTAGTAGTACAGCCTTCATGTCTAGGGTACCAGGAGTACAAGACTCCAGACATATTTTGTCTGTTAACATTTAGCTGGGCTTAGTAGTACAGCCTTCATGTCTAGGGTACCAGGAGTACAAGACTCCAGACATATTTTGTCTGTTAACATTTAGCTGGGCTTAGTAGTACAGCCTTCATGTCTAGGGTACCAGGAGTACAAGACTCCAGACATATTTTGTCTGTTAACATTTAGCTGGGCTTAGTAGTACAGCCTTCATGTCTAGGGTACCAGGAGTACAAGACTCCAGACATATTTTGTCTGTTAACATTTAGCTGGGCTTAGTAGGACAGCCTTCATGTCTAGGGTACCAGGAGTACAAGACTCCAGACATATTTTGTCTGTTAACATTTAGCTGGGCTTAGTAGGACAGCCTTCATGTCTAGGGTACCAGGAGTACAAGACTCCAGACATATTTTGTCTGTTAACATTTAGCTGGGCTTAGTAGGACAGCCTTCATGTCTAGGGTACCAGGAGTACAAGACTCCAGACATATTTTGTCTGTTAACATTTAGCTGGGCTTAGTAGGACAGCAGCCTTCATGTCTAGGGTACCAGGAGTACAAGACTCCAGACATATTTTGTCTGTTAACATTTAGCTGGGCTTAGTAGGACAGCCTTCATGTCTAGGGTACCAGGAGTACAAGACTCCAGACATATTTTGTCTGTTAACATTTAGCTGGGCTTAGTAGTACAGCCTTCATGTCTAGGGTACCAGGAGTACAAGACTCCAGACATATTTTGTCTGTTAACATTTAGCTGGGCTTAGTAGTACAGCCTTCATGTCTAGGGTACCAGGAGTACAAGACTCCAGACATATTTTGTCTGTTAACATTTAGCTGGGCTTAGTAGTACAGCCTTCATGTCTAGGGTACCAGGAGTACAAGACTCCAGACATATTTTGTCTGTTAACATTTAGCTGGGCTTAGTAGTACAGCCTTCATGTCTAGGGTACCAGGAGTACAAGACTCCAGACATATTTTGTCTGTTAACATTTAGCTGGGCTTAGTAGGACAGCCTTCATGTCTAGGGTACCAGGAGTACAAGACTCCAGACATATTTTGTCTGTTAACATTTAGCTGGGCTTAGTAGTACAGCCTTCATGTCTAGGGTACCAGGAGTACAAGACTCCAGACATATTTTGTCTGTTAACATTTAGCTGGGCTTAGTAGGACAGCAGCCTTCATGTCTAGGGTACCAGGAGTACAAGACTCCAGACATATTTTGTCTGTTAACATTTAGCTGGGCTTAGTAGGACAGCCTTCATGTCTAGGGTACCAGGAGTACAAGACTCCAGACATATTTTGTCTGTTAACATTTAGCTGGGCTTAGTAGTACAGCCTTCATGTCTAGGGTACCAGGAGTACAAGACTCCAGACATATTTTGTCTGTTAACATTTAGCTGGGCTTAGTAGTACAGCCTTCATGTCTAGGGTACCAGGAGTACAAGACTCCAGACATATTTTGTCTGTTAACATTTAGCTGGGCTTAGTAGTACAGCCTTCATGTCTAGGGTACCAGGAGTACAAGACTCCAGACATATTTTGTCTGTTAACATTTAGCTGGGCTTAGTAGTACAGCCTTCATGTCTAGGGTACCAGGAGTACAAGACTCCAGACATATTTTGTCTGTTAACATTTAGCTGGGCTTAGTAGGACAGCAGCCTTCATGTCTAGGGTACCAGGAGTACAAGACTCCAGACATATTTTGTCTGTTAACATTTAGCTGGGCTTAGTAGGACAGCAGCCTTCATGTCTAGGGTACCAGGAGTACAAGACTCCAGACATATTTTGTCTGTTAACATTTAGCTGGGCTTAGTAGTACAGCCTTCATGTCTAGGGTACCAGGAGTACAAGACTCCAGACATATTTTGTCTGTTAACATTTAGCTGGGCTTAGTAGTACAGCCTTCATGTCTAGGGTACCAGGAGTACAAGACTCCAGACATATTTTGTCTGTTAACATTTAGCTGGGCTTAGTAGGACAGCCTTCATGTCTAGGGTACCAGGAGTACAAGACTCCAGACATATTTTGTCTGTTAACATTTAGCTGGGCTTAGTAGTACAGCCTTCATGTCTAGGGTACCAGGAGTACAAGACTCCAGACATACTTTGTCTGTTAACATTTAGCTGGGCTTAGTAGGACAGCCTTCATGTCTAGGGTACCAGGAGTACAAGACTCCAGACATATTTTGTCTGTTAACATTTAGCTGGGCTTAGTAGGACAGCCTTCATGTCTAGGTTACCAGGAGTACAAGACTCCAGACATACTTTGTCTGTTAACATTTAGCTGGGCTTAGTAGTACAGCCTTCATGTCTAGGGTACCAGGAGTACAAGACTCCAGACATATTTTGTCTGTTAACATTTAGCTGGGCTTAGTAGTACAGCCTTCATGTCTAGGGTACCAGGAGTACAAGACTCCAGACATATTTTGTCTGTTAACATTTAGCTGGGCTTAGTAGGACAGCCTTCATGTCTAGGTTACCAGGAGTACAAGACTCCAGACATACTTTGTCTGTTAACATTTAGCTGGGCTTAGTAGGACAGCCTTCATGTCTAGGTTACCAGGAGTACAAGACTCCAGACATATTTTGTCTGTTAACATTTAGCTGGGCTTAGTAGGACAGCCTTCATGTCTAGGTTACCAGGAGTACAAGACTCCAGACATACTTTGTCTGTTAACATTTAACTGGGCTTAGTAGGACAGCCTTCATGTCTAGGTTACCAGGAGTACAAGACTCCAGACATACTGCCCTACCCAGGGTCACCTCCCCGACACGCTGAGGCAGTTAACAGGACTTGGAGATGTGTAATATTAGTAATTATTGCTATTTTAATTTTACTTTTTAATTATTCTAGAAGTGAGTGCTCTTCGTGTGCATGTAAGATTGTTCTAGTCATCTTCTTTAGGAAAAGAAATTTTACAAATATTTATAAACAGCAAGAAAAAAACACCTTAAAAATCTCTTCCATATAGAATTTCTACAGAAAAATAAAATAATGGTAAAATATACACGTCATATATTCACATACATTCTTTTACACCAAAAAGCTTTCTCTGCGAAAGGAATGCATTGTTTAAATTTGAGGCGGGGGAGGAGATAGACCAAAATCTTGTATCTCGACCAACTTCCGGATGTATGTAAGTTTTTCTTTTATAGCTATTTTTAATGTAAAGGAAATAAATAATCAAGAATGTATGTCTCGTTAGTTTTTTATTTTTAACCAACGTCCGCCATTTTTTACAAAGTCCACGTGTAAACAATGCCAAGTGATGATGATTATTGAAATAAAGTTCTATGAAAAGTTAAATATGAGAATAATAATCTTGAGATGTTTACAGCACGTATCATTTACCCCCGCTTTGATGCATTTATTCAAGGAGAATAAATGACTTTAATTGAGAGATGTGAGCCTTTATAGGATCTCCTGTGGGATTTCTTGGTGGGTTGTCTTGATCCGTTGTAGAGAGTTCGTAAGTCACTTTAGACAATTTTCTCAAAACTTGGAATGGTCCTTCGTATTTGGGAGCTGTTTTAATTAGCCTCGGATCATTGTAGGGAATTCTTTTAAGAACGAGATCTCCAACTTTAAATTCAATGTCGGGATGCCTTGAATCATGTCTTCTTTTGGAAATATCACGATGATGTTGAGTTCCTTTTATAGCCAGTTTTCTAGCATCTTCTACCGAGGTTGAGGGATTATCAGCAAATTGTGGATGCACATTGTAACCAAAAAGTAGAAAAGATGGCGGAAAACCTGTTACGTCATGAGGGGTGTTGTTGTAGTCAGTAATGACCTTGGGCAAAAGTGTGCTCCATTTCACTTTCGGTTTATCAAGCAAGGCCGCTCTTAACTTGGTCATGATTGTTCCGTTAACCTTTTCGCACATTCCATTACTCTGGGGGTGGTATGGTGTGGTGAAAGTTTGTTTGATGTTATGAACTTTCAAACACCTTTTGAATTCCTTGGAATTAAAGTTCTTTCCATTGTCAGTGACAATATGTTTTATGGGTAGCGAGACTTGAAGGATTCTGTTGAAACATTGTAGCGTTGCTTGAGCTGTGTTTTTGATAGTGGGAAATGCCCAAACATATCTTGTAAGATGATCAATGAACACTTGGATGTACTTGTGCTTTGTCTTTTCAGCTGATGTTCCCATAACTATTGTATCTGCACTTATTACTTGAGCTGGTTTTAATTCTGTGTCTTGAATTATTAGTTGTCCTAGAGTTGGTTGGTTAGATGATTTGGTCAGTTGACATGTCTTGCATGATCTCACATAAGATTTAATTTCCTGTACCATGTCTGACCACCAAAATAAAGGAACTATTAATTTGACTGTCTTGTTCATGGATGGGTGACTCATGTTATCATGATATTCCTTCAGAACATGTTCTTTAAAAGAAGCAGGCACCACATCCCTGAGTAGTCCTCTCTTCTTGACCATCACTGTGTTTTGATGATCTTGAGGGTCTTCAATGAAGCTGAGATCTGCCTGTCTTTGATGTTGTTGTCTCTGCTGCTGTTGCATCTGGTGCTGTTGCTGGAGCTGATGCTGCTGTTGTTGCTGGATCTGGTTTTGTTGCTGGATCTGGTTTTGTTGCTGTTGGACCTGGTTTTGTTGCTGTTGTTGGAGCTGGTTCTGTTGTTGCTGCTGTTGTTGTTGTTGTTGTTGTTGTTGAATCTGGTTCTGTTGTTGTTGCTGTTGGATCTGGCTTTGTTGTTGTTGTTGCAACTGATTACAGGTTGTGCAAACAAGTGCCATTTCTGCTGATTGCTTAGTGTACACTGTTTTATCTTCAGTGTCAACAATAAGTTCAAAGTCTTCTGCAATATCCAAGCCAATGAGTAGCTGGAATTTTAAATTAGGTATTACATGAAGTTTGACCTTTCTAGTTTTATTATGAATTTGCAAATTTACATGAACATATCCCAAAGTTTTGGTTAATGAGTTAGCTTGTTGAATTTGCATGGGAGAATCTATTAAAGGATGTAAATTCAAACTTTTTATTAAATTTTGACTTATTAAAGATATGGTAGCACCTGTGTCCATGAAGGCTTGTAAAGGATGTTTGTTAACACAAATTTTAAAGTCTATCAATTTATTAGGAGGATTGTTAGTTGATAAGCAAGTTACTTTGTTTCATTACTTGTGGTTGATTCAGTGACTGTTGTAGTGAATTGTTTTGGTTGTGTATTTTTAGATGATCTCTCTGTTTTATAATTTGGGTCATAATCAGGACATTCATTCAACCAATGTTTCACTTTAATTCTTTTCTTCATGCAAATTGGGCAGAAAATGGGCAATTTGAAGCTGATCTTTCCAGTTGAGATAGAGTGCACACTTTGGGTTTAAACAAATTTCTTAGCTTACTTTGTTGCCTGTTATGCTCAACAGAAAGTGCAACTTGTATCCATTTGGTTGGATCTGCAGGTTGTGCTGCTGCAAACACATCCCTCCAACTCAAAGGTAGCCCATCTGTTAGTAGCTGTATTTTCTCTTCCTTTTTCAAGGATGTTTGATTCAGTAAGTCCATTTTTTCTTCAAAATAAGTCTCCACAGTTTCACTTGCAAGGAGATTTCTGCTAGATGCTAATACAATGGGACTATATGTGCAAGGCTTAAATCTGGCAATGAGTTTATCTTTTACAGTTTCCCATTTTTTTATATGTGCATTTGTAAGAATTTCATCAGCAAAATATTCTAAGGCTTCATCTGCTAAATAGTAGATAAGATTGTGTATTTTTTCTTCATCGTTTGCTTTTAAATTTTCTACTTCATAAAACTTAATCCAACTTTCAATTTTTATATTATTCTTACTGCCAGAATATTTTTCAAATCTATGTATATTTGCCATTATAAAAATAAAGATGTTTCTAAATGAGTTATTTAAATTTGAAATATATAATCTTTTGATTAAAAATTTACCTTTTTAATTTTCTTTCGTATCCTTTTCGACTGCGCCAAGTATGTAGCGGATGTATGTAAGTTTTTCTCTTATAGCTATTTTTAATGTAAAGGAAATAAATAATCAAGAATGTATGTCTCGTTAGTTTTTATTTTTAACCAACGTCCGCCATTTTTTACAAAGTCCACGTGTAAACAATGCCAAGTGATGATGATTATTGGAATAAAGTTATATGAAAAGTTAAATATGAGAATAATAATCTTGAGATGTTTACAGCACGTATCACATTGTTTAAATTTGAGGCGGGGGAGGAGATAGACCAAAATCTTGTATCTCAACCAACTTCCCCTTTTTCCGCTAACATTTACATTTTTATTAGACAATTGGTTGGCTGTGTGTGGACAGAATGGTTTTCGATCGTTCGCTTCCAATCGGTTATCGGTTTTAATGTAATTGCTCGATTACACAGTTGGGGTTTAGGTTATAAGGTTTGCTGATAGGTGGAAATGTATATTTACTTGTAAAGTCGCGGTGTAGTAGAAAAATTTATTTTTCAAAAAACATTGATATGAAAAGTGTCGCTCTGGGCCACGGAATCATATTTCATATTGAAGTTTTTTTTTTTTTTTAATTATCCCTAGTACACGTGGTACAGGCCATGATAATCATGGTGGGTAGTTAGCGACTGCTATTACTGTAAGCGCACCACATGTCTACACATGTGAAAAGCAGTTCGACTTTGCACTTACAAATGTGCCAGAGCCCCATTTGGTTACTTGCACTCGTTGATGGGGTTGGACTTTTGCAAGAATCGGGGACCATTGGAGCATTTTTTTTTAAATCAGAAAAAAGTGTCAAATGCGGGAATCGAACCCGGGTCGTAGTGGTCGAAAACCAAACGGTTTAACCAGCCTTCCACCGACCCCCCTCATATTGAAATGAATTTAGTAAAGGAGAATTGTTGAATGTAATTACGCAAGTTCTTAAACGGAGCATACAAATGTCTCCCACCATTCTAAAATCAAATTTGAAATCATTTGAAAATGTCTTCACTAAAGCTTTGGTGGTAAATCCTATATCCCCACGTTTCTGATTGTTGGCAGTTTTGACTTTTTAGTTTTAGGTTAGCACAACCTAATGAAGCCATCACTAAAATATTCAAATTACACAAATGAGTAGAAACCAATTTAGTCTTGTTCACTCAACACTGTGAAGTGGATGCTAAGCATATTATAAACCAGCAGGTTCTTTACAAATTTTGGTGAAATTTTCACTCTTGTATTTGAGCAAATATTCTTCATTTGCCAAGCTACAGTAGCAAAATAAGTTTATGGCAACAAGGCTACTCTGTTCCTAACACTGGACTGGACTCTTCAACTTCATCAATACCTCCTATTTATAGCACAAACTAGCCGAATGACCCGGGGCAACGCCCGTGTTTTACCCGATTGAATGTTTTGATTCAAATACTATTTGTTACAATTATAAATTGGCGCCTTAAATAAATGCATATATTAGTTAATAACTATAGCCTATGTGCTTTATCTGTCTATGTACTGTTGGCTTCCGTAGGCGTCTCTTACTGGGAAAAAGAAAGAGAGGATTCCATTTGGTTATTAACTAATATATGCATTTATTTAAGGAGCGACCCGCTCCAACACAATGGCTACAAAAACGAAAAAGCGAGTGGGGGGGGGGGGGGGGGGGCAAAGGTGGCGTGATCGTAGCCGACCAATAGGAGGGCGCCATTCCAAAAAAAAAAAAGCAAACGGTGACAGAGATGACTGATGAAGAATGACGCTCGTAACTGTATATAGAATAAGTTAAACTTAAACTATGTAAATTGTGCCACACAAATATGCAAAGAGAAAATATACAAAGACACAACAAAAAGAAACATTTTCAATATAATCTATATATTTTATTTCTAGTATCTACTAGAGTGTCTTTTCGTCTATTATATACATCTTGCATACTTCATATTTACTACGTGTATACCTCTTGTTTACTTGGCTATGTATTGTATACTTCTTTACTATTTCTAGCATAATTTTGGTTAGTTCTTTGCCCCTTCTGTTTTTTTAGGGAGACAGAGGCAATTTTGAACACACTTAGTTATCTCCTATGTCTTCGAAAAAGGTTCCGTAAATCTTTCAGAGTTATAGTCTAAATCCCGATATACATGCTAGAAGGTATAACTTCTTTAAGTTTTGTCCATGAGTGTATATATACATATATATGGTAATTTAAGCCAACAACCCCATATTGTATATAACTTATAACAAGATTGTCATGTATAAATAAAACTCTGTAATAGATTAAGAGTTGAGCTAAGCAAGAGATAGAAGTCATAACGTCAAAATCGAGATAGATTTAGACTTCCCACAACAAGGTCTAAAAATGGACCAGACCACCCACACTCTTCACATCTGGTGGAATGTAAAAGCCCCCTTTCTCAGAAACGGCCCCTGTCGCATAAGGTCCCCCGTCTTAACCTATAAATACAGTCACTTTACAGTCACTTGACAGTTAGTTGAGCATCTGTGCGAGCCCACGTCGGTTGTACCTCAGATCCTCCTCATCCATCATGTAGACTAGTAAGAAACTTCTATCTCCCCATCTTTCGCTCCTAGCTCAACTTTTGTCTGTTCACGGAACTTTCTTAGTGCAGCTGTGTCTTCGTTTTTTTGTGTGGACATTCCCAAGCTTTCCACTCTGCCTCGACCACGACTGCCTGTACTTTGTGAGAACTGTAAAAGGTCTTCCAAGGTGCAGAGAGGTACTGGAAAACTCCCCATCCTGACTGCTCCTCTCGGTCAACACAGTATAGCGAGAGTCAACACTTCATCACAAAGTTAGTCGACAGGATTCTACAAGAGTCAACAGTAACTCAACTTATTACGTATACATATATTATATTATATTATTTAAATATCGGAATAATAAATATATTTTTAAATCCAATATATGCATATTTTCTTAATATATATACTGTATATTAAAGAGAGAAAAGTAGAGTTGAAATATATTTCTAATTTTCAACGATAGAGGGCGCTAGTTTGATAATATTTAGGTTGCAGTATTTCATTGGAAGTGAGGGCACCCTACCCGTCAAAATAGACGCGAAAACTAAGCTTCTTCTACTGATCGTCTCTGCAAACTAGCGAATTCGGGTCAATGACAAAGACTCAGCACTATCTTTGGCAAGCTCAGAGGTCTGATCTAGAGACCATGGTTTCGGGCTAATGGCCCTTCTCAGTCTAGGGAAGACTTTGAATTTATGATATATGCGATAGATTGATGAAATTACTTCTCAATTTTCTAAAATGGTGTTTATCTGGCTATAGCCGAAATATAGACGGGACTTTTGCCAGAAGGGGATAGTGATCTATAAAAAAATAAAGGTCACCTCTTTCATTATATATATGGCGTTCAGTTTTAGTATCTATTTTGATGGGAAAGGTTAACTTATTTTTCATAGATCAATTACTGGCATACTGGCAGAATTTCATCGGTACATAGGGTTAGTACTAGCACTTAATATATAGAGTACTAGCCGAATGACCCGGGCAACGCCCGGGTTTTACCCGATTAAATGTTTTTATTCAAATACTATTCGTTACAATTATAAATTGGCACCTTGGATGTCACTTTTGTGAAACGTTCCGCTCCAAATTTTGTGTGTTTTTAAAATATAAAAATAAATATGTAAATTTTCACAACGATATTTGAAAATGATATTATTTTGATTTTCAAATACTATTCGTTACAATTATAAATTGGCGCCGTGGATGTCACTCTTGTGAAACGTCCCGCTCCAAACTTTGTGTCTGAGAAGCGATATTTTTATAGAAAGATGATCTGGCTTTTGTTTTCTGCTCGAATGAATGTTTTTCTGTTAGAATTTTGTTCCTGCGTACAAAATAATGAACTGGTTTTACCCGTGGTCTCTGCTTTTTGGAATTTTTCCCGATATAATTTTGTATCTGATAATCAAACATGATACAGCAATATCGTCATCATCATTTTCTGACTAAATATATTTAGCTTTAATAATTGATTTATATATTTTTTTAAAATAGCCTATCGTCTTCCCCATATTTTTTTACCTATGTATGGAAATTTTGATTTGAATTAGTGAACTACTGTGAATTTGTATACCGGACATATACAAACAAACATACAAACATTCATTTTTATATATATAGATATATCAAAATTCGAAATTATTATAAACGCGTATGATTCTTTTTGAAAATAAACAATTTCTACTGCCCCTATCGCAATGTAAAAATTAATGGGAGGGCCTATTTTTCCATTGCAGTAAGGACAGTAGAAATTGTTTATTTTCAAAAAGAATCATACGCGTTTTATAATAGTTTCGAATGTTGATAACAGATGGCGCGCTAATGTATCCTAATATAGAGAATATGTGTCAATTTGACAGTGTAGACAAGGGTATTCAACTTTATTCAACTATAAATACAAAGCGCGATGTCCCGCCAATGACACTGGCGCCCAAAGGAAAGCAATACAAGAGAGAGAGAGAGAGGGAGAATCTATTTATATATCCAAAAACATATGCACAAAGACATTTACCATATTCTTGAAATTGGTTTCAAACAAGCATACTATATACATAGGTAATTTAATTTAAACACACCTCAAAATAAAGAAAAAAAGGAAAAAAAATCATATATACAGCTCATACAGTTACAATTATACTAGACAAGGGTAGATGTTCAGGTAGGGACTACATGAAAGATGTCGACCATCTATAACACTCTGTGGAAGTGGCGCTTTATGTAATTGTCCCACTTGATGTGAGACAAACAGAGCGAGGACATTAGTCTTTTGTCTTCTTATTTTTCTGTAGAGATAACAACATCTCTCTGACAAAGATTTGATTTTGAAAGCTGCCATGAAACGTTTGAAAATTTGCTTCCCGCATGCAATAAGCTTTGTCCCCAATATATATGGAGAATTGCTCATAGACCCTACAATTTACTTCTATTTACATATTACTTTTGAGAGTATGAAACATGGCATATGCTTTTGCATACCTGGATCTTTTGATGGCTTCTCGTGTGCCCTATTAACTGATTATATTTAATTATTGGCTACTTCTTGATTTCTTTAACGCCTAGAGGGAAGAGGAATTCAAGGAGACTACTGTGGTTGAGGAATATTTACACTCATGGACATAACTTGAGATAGTGGAAAGTCTTTAATATCGCCGGTCGTCATTTATTTTTAAGGAGACTGAGGCAATTTTGTTTATTCTTGGTTATCTAGTGTGTATTCAAAAAAGTCACTTTGTATCAAATATCTTTCAGAGTTATTGTCTGAATTCCGATATATATGCTAAAAGATACAACTTCCTTAAATATTTTGTCCATGTCAAACTGCTTATATACGGGTAAAACATAGCATAGTTTGCAGTGTAAACAAAATAAGATGGGCCTAATGTACCGGTCAGGGATTACAAACTTATCCTGGTAAACAGCAAGCCACAGAAAAAAACATCTGCTACTGAAATCTTCCTACCATGGTTTTCATCAACTAAATTGTGTAAACTTGAAATTCCGTCCACCCGAAGATCCGTGTGTTTTCAAACTATGTGGGGAACCAGTGGAAATGGAGAATATATGATATTATGTAAATATATTATATACACTCATGGACAAAACTTAAAGAGGTTGTGCCTTTTAGCATGTATATCGGGATTCAGACAATAACTCTGAAAGATACACTCATGGACAAAACTTAAGGAAGTTGTAATTTTTAGCATGTATATCGGGATTCAGACAATAACTCTGAAAGATACACTCATGGATACAAAACTTAAGAAAGTTGTACCTTTTAGCATGTATATTGGGATTCAGACAATAACTCTGAAAGATACACTCATGGACAAAACTTAAAGAGGTTGTGCCTTTTAGCATGTATATCGGGATTCAGACAATAACTCTGAAAGATACACTCATGGACAAAACTTAAATAGGTTGTACCTTTTAGCATGTATATCGGGATTCAGACAATAACTCTGAAAGATACACTCATGGAAAAACTTAAAGAGTTTGTGCCTTTTAGCATGTATATCGGGATTCAGACAATAACTCTGAAAGATATTACAGTGACCTTTATTGAAGACATACAAGATAACCAAGTGTGAACAAAATTGTCTCCGTCTCCTACAAAAAAAAAAAAAAATATATATATATATAGACAAAGGGCGGCATCAAAAACGTTCCACTTCCTTAAGTTTTGTCCTTGAAGTGTATATTGTAAACATAAATTACATATTTCCAATTATCGCTATGTAATTTTGATTAATTTGTTACCATTTTGATAATTATATAAAGAAAAAATAAACATATATTTATAAACTGAACTGAGCACTATACCTTATAGAAACTCCAAAGAATATTATGATGAAGAAAGATGATGAGTATGGTGGAGAATATGATGATAACCTCCAGGGATTATAACTTGTGAATCAACATCCAGGATGGCAGACGATACCATTCGTCACGATGCCACACCGGGATTATGAGGCAGCCGACAGTTGTTTGACAGCAGACGATGATGCCACAGAGTGCTCTAGACAATCTTCTATGATAAATGACCACGATTTGAGAATCGCCCGCCAAAGGAAGAAAAATTTTCGGAATAGAGAGAGTTGGCTACTATTAATCCAATAAAAAAAAAAAAACTTCGCAGATGTTTTTCTTGAATTAAAGACCAGACGCTATATCGATACACACAAAAATATATTTGCATATACGACAAAATGTGTATATAATATTCAAGATTTCACTCTATTCCTTAAAGAAGGCGAATAGTTAGAAATATGTATTTAATTGATTCATCAGGAAAATATGTAATTTAGTTGATTCATCAGGAAAATATGTAATTTAGTTGAGAATAGATTGATAAATACAAATCGAACAGTTTGTTGTTCTTTGATAGAGGGCGCAGTCGACTATGCATTTATGATGATATACACTCATACCCAAAACAAAGGAATTGGAAAATGCTTTGATGTCCCCGGTCGTCCGTTTTTTGTTTCAAATTATTTTTTCATATGTATATATGCTTCCCCCATGTTTCCTTTCTTAAAAAGGCATAACCTGACCACTCATATGAGCATTTTAGAGCATTTTGTTCCACTAGATGGAGTTCTGTTTTCTAAAATTATCATGTGTGTGGTCAGAATATGCCTTTTTAATTTATAGAGTACACAAACATATATTTATTAATTTAGTTTACAGGGGTCAAATTGTATATGTATGTTATGAATATTTTGTTGTTGTTGTTAGATAAAGGGTTGATAAGACAAGGATCGATAAGATAATGGGTTGAGGTGCAGTCGTGATAAGAAAAAGATAATTATTTACCGTCAAGTAGCTTTTATTTTCAATTACTTGAGGAAAGATATTACACATTAGTTATTTCCAAATTATATAGAATTTATAAAGTTAATCCTATATTAGTGATTTAAAAGGATTGATATGTTAACTACGCATATTTACAACAAAACTGAAAGTCTTTCTAAAAACGATGATAACAAAAGTAAAATTATCAATGAATAAAATAAAATATATATATTTTTAAATATAGGAATATTTGAGTTTTTAGATTATATAATATGTATATATGCCTTTTGAAAATATAAATTAAATATATATATTAAATTGACTTCACACAGGATCTAAGATATTGGTATAGCTGTCAAGCTCAGGGCCGAAACGACCGCCAGGTTAACTTTTGACAAGACCCTGCCTGATACCAATCTCTTTCCACCCGGTTGAACCATCATCAATAGAGACATATGTGTATGTTTATACATAATATTTGAGTATCTCATAAACATGTGAGGGGTGTAATAAAATAATTCAAAGATAAATCTTAACATAAAGATCAATATCAGATAAACAATTTATATTCCATTCTTCAAACTACTGTTAAGGTATAGCATTTAAAACCTCATTTTGGAAGTCAAATAACCAAAGAACAAAACACCTATTTATCAAATCTACTTACCTAATTGGCATATTTCATCATCTAATCTGTATTAACTTGGAATTCCATCAGCTCCCCATATGTTTGCAGACTGTGCGGATAATAATTAGAAACGCAAATATGCAAATACGTAAACACTAATTATATATTTACATTCATCGCTATGTAATTTAGATTAATTTTGATGTCCTTTTATAAGAATGTTCGCACGGAAATACACATTTATAAAATAATTGTTTTTGGATTGATAAATGTTGTTGAATTTACTAATTTAGGCGGAAAGGGTAATATACTCGTACTGGCGTCATAGTTCAGCTGTGTGGCAAGGGACATATGGATAAAACTATACATATTGATGTCGTCTGTTTTTTGAAGAAGACAAAGGCAATTTGGTTCACATTTGGTTATCTCCTATGTCTTCAATAAAGGTCACTGTAATATCTTTCACAGTTATTGTCTGAATCCCGATATACATGCTAAAAGGTGCAACTTCCTTAAGTTTTGTCCATGAGTGTATCTTTTAAGAGTTATTGTCTAAATCCTCATATACATGCTAAAAGGAACACTTCCTTAAGTGTTGTCCATGAGTGTATATTTTAAGAGTTATTGTCTGAATCCTCATATACATGCTAAAAGGTACAACCTCCTTAAGTTTAGTCCATGAGTGTATCTTTCAGAGTTATTGTCTAAATCCCGATATACATGCTAAAAGGTAAAACTTCCTTAAGTTTTGTCCATGAGTGTATCTTTCAGAGTTATTGTCTGAATCCCGATTTACATGCTAAAAGGTAAAACTTCCTTAAGTTTTGTCCATGAGTGTATCTTTCAGAGTCATTGTCTAAATCCCGATATACATGCTAAAAGGCACAACTTCCTTAAGTTTTGTCCATGAGTGTATCTTTCAGGGTTATTTTCTAAATCCCGGTATACATGCTAAAAGGTACAACTTCCTTAAGTTTTGTCCATGAGTGTATCTTTCAGAGTTATTGTCTGAATCCCGATATACATTCTAAAAGGTACAACTTCCTTAAATATTGTCCATGAGTGTACATCATGTAATTCGATCATTAAAATCGATCGAAACAAATCAACGAAACCGCTATTTTATGGCCATATTGATGGCTCAAAATTTCTCAATAAATTTTCTTTTCGCGATTTTTTTTTTAAATAGGACAAAATAATTCGGTCTAATAATAATTATAATATCACATTTTTCATATGACAAATCACTTAAACAAATAGCGTGTTTTAAATCAAGAAAGGAATCACAGTTGGAGTAAATTAAATTTTTGTCAGATAATTAATCCGGAGCAGCCAATTAAATTAACCCGGGGAGTGAATTTCGTAAGTAAATTCCTCATATGCAATTTGGATCACCGACTCTGGATGCAAATTCCACTTTGTCAACAGGCTCGAATTACATTGCAAACAGTGGGACCAGTTGGTCTCTTTGGTAATTATCTGTGAATTCTTCTAAAATATATATTTCAACAGGAATTCTTTAATTTATATTACATATTCCTTCTATATCATGATATTCATTTTTATTTTTCCATAAAGAGTTTAAAATAAATATTGTAGCGTAGAAATCAAGTCTTTGTATATTTGGAGATGTTAAAGTATTTATTGATGACGTCAGTACGACTTTTCGACAATTATTAACAAAACTATCTAAAGCTGGGAATCTTGAACAAGCAAGCAAAGAAATATTTTTATGATGATTTTACAAATACAGAGTAATATATATTTTTATAATCTGTTGAATATTTTCATTGAATAATATTAAATTAAATAATAAATTATTTATTCGCCACTATATTTAAAAATGTATATTATTTTTAAAACACAATACATTATCTAAAAAAGCATAGGACTTCTCTCCCGTCAAATTAAGCGTCAAAACTAGACGCTATCTATCGTTTGACGGGAGAGGATTCCTATGCTTTTTTATTTCAATTTGCTCCCGGCAAATTTTCCATCTACAATACATTATAAATACCCAAATAAGTATATAATTGTATTAACAAATTATTTTTACGCGATATAAACTGAATATAAAAATTAAATTGACTTCACACAGGGTCTAATATATTGGTATATATGTCAAGCTTAGAGTCGAAAAAACCGCCAGGTTAACTTTTGACAAGACCCTGCCTGGTAACAATCTCTTCCCATTCCGGTTAATACATTATAGTTAAAATTTTTACACAAATAAATTTACTG
Source organism: Cordylochernes scorpioides (assembly GCA_030710605.1). Classification (NCBI taxonomy): domain Eukaryota; kingdom Metazoa; phylum Arthropoda; class Arachnida; order Pseudoscorpiones; family Chernetidae; genus Cordylochernes; species Cordylochernes scorpioides. The sequence continues at coordinate 91,036,794 of CP092871.1, read as the reverse complement.
GCAATGCGTTTCTTTTTAAATCTCTACAGACCTTACTGCAATGATATGATTTAATGAATGAGAGGGCTTGGCTCATCAGTAGTGAACCCTCTCAGCGGTTTCGCCAAATTAATCTCTAGACCGCTCTACTATTGTATTGGACTGGTTTGGTTGGACTTGGTGTAAAAATTTTAACGATAGAGGGCAATAAAATTTAATTTACTAATATATAATGGTTATGAAAACATGTTTTGCGCGGAAGAGCTTTGCTCGATGCACTACCTTGAAATTTATATGTATGTACCTCTACAGACCTATAAGCTTATGTCCATAGTTCACTAAACACCATTTAGCTTCTTTCCATAGAAAATGCAGGGTATATAACAAAACCAGTCCAATACAATAGTAGAGCGGTCTAGAGATTAATTTGGCGAAACCGCTGAGAGGGTCCACTACTGATGAGCCAAGCCCTCTCATTCATTAAATCATATCATTGCAGTAAGGTCTGTAGAGATTTAAAAAGAAACGCATTGCCAGTAAATTTATTTGTGTAAAAATTTTAACGATAGAGGGCAATAAAATTTAATTTACTAATACATTATAGTATTCATTTTATAATAATAAAAAAAAACATTGTAATTATGTTATCTCCAATTTTCTCTAGGGATTCTTATTATAATATTAAACATATATTTATAAATTAAATTAATTTTTATTAATTTATTATTTATATAATATATTTATATATAAAATATGCAAAAATACTTCTTAAAATCTCCTAAATTCTCTTTAACCTTTATTTGTTTGAATAAATATAATCATGGTTCTGTCTTTTTTTCTGATCCAACTATTTACACTTCTCCCCCCCTTTTTTTCTCTATGTTCCGAATAAATGACGCGTAACTGCCGAAGCTTTTGCGTGAACCTTGTTATAGCCCTTTATTTTTTATTAAAAATAAGATTATTTTTGAAATTTCTATTAATTATCCTTCATATATTCATTTTTTCCCCTCATTTTTTAACACTTTTAATTGTTGAGAGATAGAATCAGATATAACATAAAAACTTAACTAAAAGATGTTGATGGCTTGCGCCAACTGTCGGAATAATACCAGTTTAAAGGTATAAATTATATCGTGTGGTGTTTCTTAGATGTTATTTGTACAACATTGAACATATACAACATAGAAATACGACATATATATACATTATCATATATACTCACCCTATGTACATGTGGAACAACCAAAAATAATTACGGCGGGTAGCAAATGAATGAATTTTATTGTAACTGCGCCATATTTCTTGGTTATTTGCAATTAATGGACCTTTGCAAGAATCGGGGGTCATTGAAGCATTCTTTAGGAAAAAAATAGAATCCAATGGAAGATTTGATCCCGAGCTGATACTATCAAAATTAGACGGTTTATACCATTACACTACCCTTACAAAACCCTTGAATATAATTAAGAAAAAGGCATCACCTTATCGTGCAACTGAAAGTTGCTGATGGCTTGCGCCATCTATCGGAATAAGTATAAACTATTATCGTTGATTTTTAATTATTCCAGAATAGGCCAAATACCCATTCTTGATTAATCAAGAAAAGCTAACCACGGACGCGTTTCGAGCTGTTGGCCCTCATCAGCGTGGTGCAAGCTGTACCTTAACGACCAAAAATTAGTCATTCAGGCATCCTGAAAAAACATGAAACGGGTAGTTAAGGCCAGAAGGGCGTGAGACCGCAACACAATGTGAAAAAAATAGTACAAATGTGATATTGTACTGGGATAAGGTGCATAATGCAATATTTATTCCGATAGATGACGCAAGTTATCAGCAACCTTAATTTATGCCCCTTATCCCAGTATAATATCACATTTGTACTATTTTTTCACCTTGAATATAAGCCAAAAAAGGTTTTGATTTCAGTTTTGAAGCATTATTGTCTTTTTTACCTTCACCTAACCTTCCTGTTGTTAACTTCCAATAATAAATCAGTTATATTCACAAGCGCACAATCTAATATTAACCTAAATATTATTTTAATATACAGCTTTAATATAAACACTAAATTCAATTTCTCAATTATTCAATTCATTTAGAACTACATCACTTTCTAAACAGAATGTAGCTTGATTAAATTACAATCTCCAGAAATAAGCGGTTAAAATAAAACCTGATTTTGAATAGGAGAAGAATTATTTAATCCATGTTTTCCATATCTATTTAATATATTTTTTGTCGTTGGCGGGTAAAATTAAATTTTGATTTGTTTAGCTATAAACTCTGAGGTTTATTCAATTTAAACGCAATTATTTCCTCAAACAATATTTAATAAAATTTTGGTATTAAGCTTGTTATTTTAAAGATTTATTTTTTTAACAAGCAATCATTTTCTCTCTGTGAATCACAGAGTTTATTCAATTATCTTGAATTTGTTAATTTTATATTACATAGTTATTATAATAAATAGTTAATTCAATAAATTTAATTATACATATTCTACCATGATTTGTGGGTAAATAGAGAGACAAAGAGAGTAAAGAATTTGATATATACAGGGTGCTTCAAAAAAATGTATACACACTTTGAACTTCCATAGAAAATTTATTTACCGTTCTACAAAGCTAAATTTCAGGAAAATAGAAAACTGAAAGTCAAATATAAATGAAACATAAATAACAAATGTTAATACTGTTCAAATTGGTGACCTGCAGCATCAATACAATTCTGAGTACGAGTCACCACAGATTCTGGACATCGTATCAAAACGTCCAATGAGATTTCTCTACACACTGCTTGAATCTCATTACAAAGAATGTCTAGGTTACGTGGTTTACGTTTGTACACCCCATCTTTTACTGTGCCCCACAAGAAGAAATCCAGTGGTGTAAGGTCTGGAGAGAAATCTCATTGGACGTTTTGATACGATGTACAGAATCTGTGGTGACTCGTACTCAGAATTGTATTGATGCTGCAGGTCACCAATTTGAACAGTATTAACATTTGTTATTTATGTTTCATTTATATTGGACTTTCAGTTTTCTATTTTCCTGAAATTTAACTTTGTAGAACGGTAAATAAATTTTCTATGGAAGTTCAAAGTGTGTATACATTTTTTTGAAGCACCCTGTATATCTATATTCTCAGTTTGTGCCAAAGCTGGTGTTGTGTCTAAATATTTGCCATATCGTCAGGAAATATTAAAAAACATTAGAGGAAGGCGCAATAAATATAATAAAAACTTCTCTAGCCGACCGAAATCTTATATTTCAAAAAATTGAATTCAGACTAGACAACATCTATCTTCAATATACATTTACCGGGACTTACTCCAGAATTCCTCTGCCGTATCACAGTCAAGATTTTCTTCCAAGAAAACAATGTCCCTATACACGCTATGACCATAAATTCGTCCTTCAAGCCGCAAGAAAAGAGACGTAAAGTCGATAGGAAGTATTTTCAAGACGCTGAGCGAATACTTGCCCGAGATCCATGTTAGTAGCAACAACAGTTACAAACTGTAGGTTGCAGTTCCCATAGGGAAGTACCTATGGGTCAGGGTATTTCAAATTTGTGATATACATATTGTTAATTTAAATATTCTGTTACTCGGCATCTTTCTCTTATTAACTCTCTGTTATGTAAATAAATTGGTTGCTTTGCTTATCCCTAGTACACGTTGTACAGACCATGATAATCATGGTGGGTAGAAGTAGGTGACTGTGCTTTTACTGTAAGTGCATCACATGTCTACACATGTGAAAAACAGTTCGACTTTGCACTTAAAAATGTGCCCGAGCCTCGCTTGGTTACTTGCATTCGCTGGTGGGTGTTGGACTTTTGCAAGAATCGGGAGCCATTGGAGAATTATTTTTAAACAGAAAAAGTACCCAATGCGGGAATCGAACCCGGGTCGTAATGGTCGAGAACCAACGGTTTAGATCATCCTTCCACCGACCCCCCAATAAGTTGGTAATATTGTTCTGATCAAATTGAATTGTTTTGTTATCCTTATGTCTCCTCATTTCTCTACGTGACACAATATATATTTATTCTTTTATAAAAATATAATAGTTTATATAGAAAAATACATATATGACTTAAATTAAAGAATATATTAAGAATTAATTTCCAATAAAAATAACTACATATTTAACTATACTTTTAAATTCCAAAGCAATTAAGGAAATCGTACAGAAATAAAAAACATCAACAATTCAAAGCATTCATTTGACGGTTGGAAGAGTAGCGAAATTTAAAAGAAGCAGCCGACTAATTTGGAAGCGCGCCAAATTTTCCCTCCTATAACCAAACGATATTTTAAAAAACTTCTGCATGGAAATTTTAATATAATTCCTAGCGTTCTCAATCTCATTTTTAAATAATTATAAGATGATTTTTACAATGATATTAACAGAATATATATTTAGTAAAGACGAATATGGCTTCGTGGCAATGTTTGAATTTTGCCAGAGCGCTTTAATATCCATATGGATGTTGAATAAAAATATCTTTTCTCTAATTGAGAAAGAAGAAATATAAGTACACTAATGGTAAAAACTTGAGGAAGTGGAAAGTCTTTTATTTCGCTCTACCGTCTTATTATTATTATTTTTTATAGAGACAGAGGCAATTTTATTCACACTGGGTTATCTCGTGTGTATTCAATAAAGATCACTGTAATATCTTTCAGAGTTATTGTCTGAATCCCGATATACATGTTAAAAGGTACAACTTCCTTAAGTTTTGTCCATGAGTGTATCTTTCAGAGTTATTGCCTGAATCCCGATATATATGTTAAAAGGTACAACTTCCTTAAGTTTTGTCCATGAGTGTATCTTTCAGAGTTATTGTCTGAATCCCGATATACATGTTAAAAGGTACAACTTCCTTGAGTTTTGTCCATGAGTGTATCTTTCAGAGTTATTGTCTGAATCCCGAAATATATGTTAAAAGGTACAACTTCCTTAAGTTTTGTCCATGAGTGTATCTTTCAGAGTTATTGTCTGAATCCCGATATATATGTTAAAAGGTACAACTTCCTTAAGTTTTGTCCATGAGTGTATCTTTCAGAGTTATTGTCTGAATCCCGATGTATATGTTAAAAGGTACAACTTCCTTAAGTTTTGACCATGAGTGTATCTTTCAGAGTTATTGTCTGAATCCCGATATATATGTTAAAAGGTACAACTTCCTTAAGTTTTGTCCATGAGTGTATCTTTCAGAGTTATTGTCTGAAACCCGATATATATGTTAAAAGGTACAACTTCCTTAAGTTTTGTCCATGAGTGTATCTTTCAGAGTTATTGTCTGAATCCCGATATACATGCTAAAAGGAACAACTTCCTTAAGTTTTGTCCATGAGTGTATCTTTCAGAGTTATTGTCTGAATCCCGATATACATGCTAAAAGGTACAACTTCCTTAAGTTTTGTCCATGAGTGTAAACATATCATTATAATAATTATTAACTGGGATTTGTTTTTGGTCCTATTTACATATAGCGCATCAATGGAAAATATTATTTTTCTAGTGAAGTTAATAGAGCTATATTATTATTTAGATTTACACATGTGACTTGGCAATGTACGGGTCGAATTAGATAAACAGTGTAAATATATCCGAAGGTATCCGTCGTATATGCGACTTGCTCAAACACTAGTAGTATTTATAAGGCAATAACCTTCCATCCATATATAGGAAGTGGGTAAAGTTTTCAACCAGCAATAATCGCGCCTCGGAAGATCCTCATTGGCTACGATATCGCCTCTGCGCAAGGCTATATATAAGAAAAGGTACCATTAAAACATGAATGTTTCTTTTAAACATAAAACAAACTTGTACTGTCCTTACTGCGATGAAACTTATGTCCATAGTTTACTTAAATACCATTTCTAAGATTCCACCCTTCTGTGCAGCATATATAATCAGAATGATCCAATACAGTATTAGAGCTCTAAGTAGCGGTCTGGTAGATTGAATTCTCTAGATATCGTTCAATCAGCAACGCATCATCCTCCATGCCCGTATATTTTCAAAAAGTTGTTTTTTCACACACAAAGAATGTAATATATTTTATCTCTCTCAATATATAATAAGTATTTAAAATATCTATAAAATAATGTGAAAAAAAAGGCATCTCCTTATCGTGCAACTGAAATTTGCTGATGGCTTGCGCCATCTATCGGAATAAATATAAACTATTCTCGTTGATTTTTAATATTATTCCAGAAATTCCAATTTTTTACATATAATAAATGTTTTAGAGGCGTAATATTCTTTTTAAAATAAAACAATTTCTACTATCCTTACTGCGATGGAAAAATTAAAGGGAGGGCCTGGCTCATCAGTGGTGAACCCTCCCAGCGGTAAATTTTTCCATCGCAGTAAGGACAGTAGAAATTGTTTATTTTAAAAAGAATATTACGCCTCTAAAATAGTTTTATAATTTGATAACAGATGGCGCTCTAGTACATCATATAATAAATGTGTATATAAAACAGTATTTACCATTAAGTTTTTAAAGTGATAATCCTGTTAAAGGACTGACAAGTCCGAAAGCTTGAAAATAAAAAGTTGCACAAGAAACTTAACCCTTGGAAGCTTTATTTATTTTATAAGATTGAAGTGTCGAAGCAGGGTTTACAACTGATGAGATATATTTTCATAGCAGCAAGGACAGGATATGCTTTTTTTTTTGTTTTATTTATATATGGTATAAATATGCAATAAATAAATATATTAATAATGGATTTTCATAAATATTCAAGGCGATTACTTAATATAAAAAGCAAGATAGAGTATTATAAGATAGTAAGTATATAATCACTTACTATTCAAAAACTCTTAACTATTGAACCTTTTTAGGTGGATGGAAGGCTAAAATATTTGATGTAAACATTCCTAAATCCATACATATGTGAAAAAGAAAACAATATTTTATATAATGCGAGAAGTAGTTAAAAAATTTGTAACTATAAACCTCTTAAACACATTAATTATTATAAAATAAATAAAGCTTCCAGGGTTAAGTTTCTTGTTCAAATTTTTTATTTTCAAGCTTTCGGACTTGTCAGTCCTTCAACAGGATTATCACGTTAATAAATTAATAATAAATACTATTTTTTATATAGGCATTATTATTTACATATTTTAAATATTAATGATATTGAATGGGGGGGAGATTAATTATTGTTGTTATTCAAAATGATACTATAGATCTGTATTATAAAAAATTCAGAAGGTGGTATCGATGTTGAAAAAAAAAAGGTACCTCTCCCTTTAAAATTATAATACATTTAATAAACATATTAATAAAATCGCGCAGATGTGTCTTTGTTTACACAACAACCTAATCTATATTAAAATATATTGTAATATGTAAATAGATCAATTAAATTTATATAACCGATTATATATATATCCATTAGCTATAATTTTAAAAAAATCATAAAAAATTAAAAAAAAACCTTCAAACATTTTTACAGGAGAATATATTTCATAATTCCACAAAGGATGATAAAAAAATCCATTAGCTTTTTGAAATGTTAAGAGAAAAGTGAAAAAAACGAAATCTTTCTTTTGGTAAAAAAAATGATTTTGAATTTTTTAATAGAATTTCTTTTCCTTTATAATAATAAACTTGGGTCATTAATTATTTATATATATGTGGTGTATTTTACATTATTCCCATTAAATAGATATAATGTTTACATATTTATTTGAAGGTTTACGTATTTATTCGTCAAATGCTTTTAGAAAATATAAAATATGCAACATTTGACAATATGCAAATGGTGAAATTTGTTTCATTCAGTATATTGGAGTACATTTTTCTTGGATTATTTTAGACAGGTACAAATAAATTGGGTAAATAAATAATTTTAACGCGATTCAACGCCATCTACTGGAATAAATTTGAAATATACATCGATATTACATATTAGCATTGATCCCCTTAAAACATTTTTTAATAAATTAATACCAACAGACTTTTTTACCTTTCGGACCGTTGGAAGTCGTCTGGGTAGTGAAGCTGTTCTTCAACAACCTTCCTTCTATACATTGAGACCCTTCTGTTTATTTTTAATTCAATTCAAACGGTAGGTAAGTCTAAAAGGCTCGTAAATACTCCCAAAACTAATGTTTTTGATGACCATCACCATCTATCGGAGAACGTCGATTTTTTTTAATTCTGCGAATGTTGGTCTAAATGGCATGATCAATATAAATATTATATTATTAAATGTTAATTTTATCTATCTAATTTAATTCATTAAAAAGGTAGATAAGTCTTAATACGCCTAAATACGCCTTAAACTAACGTTTTTGATAGCCATCACCGTCTATCGGAGAACTTTTTTTTTTTTTAATCTGCAAATGTTAGCTCAAATGGCCTAATCATTGTAAATATTTTACTTATTATACTGTGCCATTCCACTCAGAATAACAGAATGTTTAGATCACTACAGTGACAATAATAAATTCTAAAGAATGAGAATAGAATCAGCTAGACAGAAGTGAAAGATAAGGTTAAATTAGTACAAAAAATATATTTTTGCAACAGCGTGTGTTCAGATGTTGGCGTGGAGGAAATATAAATCTCCTTTGCCACTCTGATCCTAATTGTTGATTCAGCCTCTCCACTCTCGGAATAAATAAATGCTTTTATTTAAGAGTTTAGACTGTGGTTAGTACAGAAGTCTAAACAATGACATGGGATGCCATTGGACTGTAGCATGGTCTGATCTGGCTGATCTAGTTAATTCTATCTGATCCCTACCTCCATTTCCTACTTTATTTCCATCCAATATATCCGCTGATTCTATCATGTATCTTTATACTCCAGACATAGAGAATTGCGGTACCATAGCAATTCCTTTTTACATATCCCCATTCAAACATTATGTAACAAAGTATTTATTATTTTATTAGCAGAGTATAATTTTTATGTTTATATTTTGCTATACTCTGTACACTTCCCTCATTGCTTATATTTTGTTTATCACTCATAGTTTGTTCTTGCCTGAAATAAATTGTTGTCTCATCCCCAAGTTGGTCTTCCCTAATTTTTCATGTGGCAATATCTTCCTATAAAATACCTCAGAACAATACATTTTGATTCGTCAGTTCAGTACTGAAGGTAATGGTGGCGATAGCGAATGTTCTACAATACTAGTTTTGGAAATTCCAGACAAAGGCCAACAACCTATATACCATGATTTCGGGCTTTGTTCTTCATCAATACAGAGGCGGTTTCTATTACGGGAGGATTCAGGAAATAGAAGCTGTACTGATAAAAGGCCAAAGTCAGAAACTATGGTATAAAAGTTGACTTCATTCTGAATTTTCCAAACCTGGTGTTGTGACTTATTCTTTACCACTACCTTTACGTTTCGTAGAGTTAATAAACCAAAATTTACATTCTTCTAATGCATTTTTAAAGGGAAAGGTGCCACTTTTGGTATATAAATATATTTGAAAAAATAGTACAAATCTACATCCCAGTACAATGTTAGATTTGTACTATTTTTTCACATTGTGTAGCGTTCTCACGCAATTCTGGCCTTAACTACCCGTTTCATGATTTTTCAGGATGCCTTAATGACCAATTTTTTGGTCGTTGAGGTACAGCTTGCACCACGCTGATGAGGGCCAACAGCCCGAAACGCGTCCGTGGTTAGCTTTTCTTGATTAATCAAGAATGGGTATTTGGCCAATTCTGGAATAATTAAAAATCAACGAGAATAGTTGATATTTATTCCGATAGATGGCGCAAGCCATCAGCAACTTTCAGTTGCACAATAAGGAGATGCCTTTTTCTTAATAAATATATTTGTAAAACGACACTTGAAGTTACACCGCATGAGTTTCTTTTCAACGAAAAATCAAAATTTATTTCAAGGTGAAATATTGACTATTTCAAACCTTTTTTGGATGAGGTATGAAAGGGTGAATTATGAAGAGCAATAATGAACGGAAAAATAAAAGTGTCCAGGGATGGGAATCGAACCCACAATGTTCCGCTTACCGGGCAGATGCCATGACCACTAGGTTTGAAATAGTCAATATTTCACCTTTAAAAATATTTTGATTTTTCGTTGAAAAGAAACTCATGCGGTGTAACTTCAAGTGTCGTTTTACAATCACAGGCCGCAGTGCAATATATTGTAATATAAATATATAATTAGCTAATATATATCCCAGTATAAATAATTTTAAGGAAGTAAATTCTATATATTCAATAAGAAGGCACTTTGTTTCTTTTATTCATATAAATATAGAATATCTCTTACTTAATGGAAAAATCAAAACATTCCCGAAATGCCCCAAATGCGATTCCCAACCAGCCAGTCCATCTATTGAATTGTATCAAATCCTCCAAAAAAAGACCTCTGGGAAAACCCCAGGACTATAATAGAAAAACTGAGACAATGGAACTTAATGGAGATCGTTTAAACGACTTGAGGAGTAAACAACAACAGAACATCTATGGCAAAAATTAACAATGGAAAATGTATTGGAAAAACTTTAGTTTGGGCGAAGTGAGATAAACTGTCTATACACAGCTAGAAGGGGGCGTCAATGATGAGCCAATCTTATTTAATATATAATTCATCTTCCGTTTAACCATTATAAACACTTGTTACAACCAGATGGAAACAAGAAACGTAAACTATTCGATTCATAAATGTTTCCATCATGAGATCATGATTATATTAACCATTTATGATAAAGCACAATTTGGATAATAGATTATAATAAAAGAAAATAAGACCTAATCCAAATAATTTATTAGTGTGTGATGTTTCGGCAACAACATTGTTACCATCATCAGACAAAAGAATAAATGAGAAAACATGTTACAGCAAGTTCTTATATAGTCCTAGAGAAAACATGTTACAGCAAGTTCTTATATAGTTCAAGTTGACTTAAAAAACTATTTTCCTTATCTGTTATCTTGTTTAAACACTTGATAACAGGACTATATAAGAACTTGCTGTGATGCTTTTTCTCATTTATTCTTTTGTCTGATGATGGTGACAATGTTGTTGCCGAAACGTAACACACTAATAAATTATTTGGATTAGGTCTTATTTTCTTTTATTAATCATTTAGTTTGAAACCTCCGTGTCTTGTATGTGTTTACTTTATATATAAACTAAAGAAATTCTAATGCCAATCCCCAACCAAGTTTTTATAAAACTATTTTATATAAAAAACCTAAAATCTTTTATTTTTTCAAAAGTCGAGCTAGTTTTCTCTCTCCTCTCTGAGTTAAAGATTAATTGCATGCTATCTATATGCTAATCATTGCCCAAATTTACATGTTTTCTGAGTATTTAAGCTTTTCTATTAAAACTAAGCGCTTCGAGAAAGTTTGTAAAGTTGAGACAATATATAGTTTACATACTCAAGTTGCATATAGAGGGATATATATCATATATATATATATATATATATATATATATATACTTGAACATTATAAAAGGGAATGTGTTGCGTTGGCTTTGGAAAATACCAGAAACAATTAGGTCGAAAATAGAACAAAAATGATTTGATTCAATGTTTATCTTTTTATATGTACCTAAAAAGGCACCTTTTTTAGGAATACAGGTTGGTTTTTATCTGAATTTTCCTAAAATGGTGTTGTTACTCATTTTTTATCACCATATTTAGGTAAAAAAACCTAAATATATAAAAAATGGGTTATAAATATAATGCATTGCTAAAGGGAGAGGTTCCTCTTTAGGTACACAAAAACCACGCTCTCGCCACTTTATAGTTTATAAATATATATAAAAATACCTCTCTCTCTCTTTAACAATACATTAAAACAATTAAAGGGAGAGGTACTTTTTTTGGAATATGAACACCATCTTCCTGCAAATTTTTGATATATGCATATTGAATATTAATCTCAATTCTTATTTATAACTATAAAAATAAAGATCACTTCTCCCGTCAAAATAGATGCTAAAACTAAGCGCCATCTATTGACCGTCTTCGAAGGACTCGGGTCGGTGACAAAGCCACAACATCAGCTTTGGAAAACTGAGAAACGTCCACCAGAAGACCATTTGTGAGAAATGAAGTTCTATATTCCATATATAGTCGTGAGTGAGATTCTCGATATTCATTTTTTTCTTAAAAAAAAAAGGACATGCACCACAAAAATATACGGCCTTAAATAGTCATTTTTTTATTTTCCAGAAAACCTCAAAGAGAAAAGCCTTTTATGGTCGTTGAGTTAGAGCTTATACCACGACAACAGCCTGAAATGGGGATTGGTTAGTCTTTCTTGATTATTCAAGAAAAATAATTTTTCAAATATTCTGGAATATTAAAAAAATCGACGATTAGTTGATAAGCCAAATTTATTTGAACAACAGCATAGACAGAAAAAGGTACTGGCAAACCACTTCTGTATTAATCACTGCTTATAAAACTATATTAAGAAAAAGGCATCTCCTTATCGTGCAACTGAAAGTTGCTGATGGCTGGCGCCATCTATCGGAATAAATATCAACTATTCTCGTTGATTTTTAATTATTCCAGAATTGGCCAAATACCCATTCTTGATTAATCAAGAAAAGCTAACCACGGACGCGTTTCGAGCTGTTGGCCCTCATCAGCGTGGTGCAAGCTGTACCTCAACGACCAAAAAAATTGGTCATTAAGGCATCCTGAAGATTAATCAAGAATTATATCAAATTAAAGAATATTTGTCTAAATGGTCACCAAAAGTCGCACTCGACTTGATGGACATTAACAACAAGGATAGATTAAACTGGCGAAACGCTGAGAGGGTTCACAACTGATGAGTCAGGCCCTCCCATTTTTTATTATCAATGCAGTAAGGGCAGCAGAGAATTGTTCTTATTTGAAAAAAAAACACACGCCCTATAAATATAGTTAAAACATTATGAATTTGTTTATAACACACAAAGAATGTAAAATATATTTTGTTCTCCCCCTTTCAATATCATTAATACTTAAATTAATTTATATATAAAAATAGTATATATCATCAATTTATTATCGTGATAATCCTGTTGAAGGACTGACAAGTCCGAAAGCTTGAAAATAAAAATTTAAACAAGAAAATTAACCCTGGAATATTTATTTATTTTATAATCTTATAAATTTTAAAAAATGCCGATTTTATATTATCAATAGAAGCCATAAATGATTTTTTTTATTTGAAAAAGAAAAAACGAATCAAAATAATAATAACAATAAAGAAGTAATCTTTACAGAAAATAGGCTCAGTAGAATCCATTTATCTATTCAGAGCTTACAGAACTTATCGGCTCCATAAAGCTAAAAAATAAACTCCACGGTAAAACTTCAGTCATTTACAGCATGTATTTACAACTTAATGTTAAAAAGTGAATTCATTTCTCCCCAAATAAATATCCACACCACAGAGCGAAGCGAAATTTTCTAAAAATAAAAGAATAAAAAAAAGGAGTGAAACCAATCTCATAGAGTGAAGACTCTGTTGACAAAGTGATGTCCTGATGCATTTTTCCGAGCTCCGGGGACAAAAGGAGCATTTATCCATTCCTGACTCGTCTGTTTTTATGGGTTCTGGATTTAGCCCGATGGTAGTTTGGCATTTATTTGTTCGTTTGTTTCAAACACCAGCTGACCGCACTGGGTTTATTTACGTTTGACTCCTCGAAGATGAACTCATTGTCTTCAATAAAATTCTCTTCTGGAAACATCCCTAAATGTATAGCAAATAAAGGAACAAGAATATTTGCACATACGATAGAAAATTTCAAGAACAATTCAACCCAAAAATGAGCCGCTGTAATATAAAAATCTAATTGTTCATACGCCCCTTTCTTCTTAAGAAACGTATAGAAAGACGTAGTTTCAATTTCTTACAAAAAATCACCCTCGCTAATGCACACAAATCATAATAAATAAATATATATTAAAAATAAAAAAAGGTTATCCTGACCAGGAGCACATGTGCTTTTCAGAAGGCAGAGCGCCATCTGGTGGAACAGAAATCAACTAAACATTGATTTAACCTGTTCTCTGATATTTGGCCAACCCAATTTCTTTATAAATCAAGAAAAGCCATCCAAGAACGCGTTTCGCTCTGTTGGCGCTCGTCAGAGTGGATAAATATATATATACCTAAAAAATAATGAAGAAAAAAATATATATATAATGAGCAAAATAAGATTATTTTAGAGCTAAATATTATGAATGTATCAATAAACATTTAAAATATTTAACAGCAAGATTTTAAAACGGAACCAAGTAATTAAATCGGCTTTGACACGTCATGAGCTTGTCAAAAAAAAAAAACTAGGGTAAAGAACCAGATATTCTTCAATCAAATAGAAAAAAGGTAATATAAAAAGTGAACTTTAAAAAAAAAAATTCTTCATGAAAATTTGTGAAATTAAAAATGTTTTATGGTTTTTTGATATATTTTTTTAGTTATTATCAATTTTACATTTTTCTTTATATATATATGTTATGAAAAGATCATTTTCGGATTTATCTAGAAATTGAGACTGCTAAATATTATGGTACAATCCAAAAATAAATGTTTAGTTGATTTTTGTACTACTAGATGGCGCTCTGAAATGCTCTTTGAGAGCGGTCAAGAAATGCTTTTTAAATATTTTTTGTATATCAATACACCTGACCTGCTTTTTATATATATATTATAATATAATATATTAAACTCGATATATAAATTTATAAAAAGGGAATAGTTTTAAAAATTCCATCGAGTTTCTGTTCCATTCCAGTAGTGTTGTGTGATTAAAGTTTATTGCAGCGATGTTTGTAATTTACCATAATGGGGTTGGGTGCTCCAATTTCACGCAACCGATACCTATTTAATTTGACGTTGGGAATTAATTGACTTCTTGGAATGGATCGGGAAAAATTCTCTTCTGGAAATGTCCATTTTACTTTCTCTTTGTAACGTACAAGAGTTAAATGAAATGTTATCAGTCCTAAAGGTTGGGAGGTACACCTGATATTGATATACAATTTGTTAATATTACAATTGTATATATATATATATATATATATATATATATATATGTGTGTACATAAAGAGGTACCTTTCCCTTTAAAAATGTATAATGTGGTATTTGACAATATTGAGCAGAGCATGGAGCTCAAATCTGCATGAATCCATGTATTATATTCGATATATATTGAGATGTCTTATAGGTTTTAAATGAACCCCCACACATGAGGAACTTTCTTTAATTATTCTTAGTATACGTGGTACAGGCCATGATAATTATGGTGGTAGTTAGCGACTACTTCACTGTAAGCGCACCACATGTCTACATATGTGAAAAGCAGTTCGACTTTGCACTTACAAATGTGCCAGAGCCCCATTTGGTTACTTGCACTCGTTGGTGGAGTTGGACTTCTGCATGAATCGAGGGCTATTGGAGCATTTTTTAATTAGAAAAAAGTTTCCAATGCGGAATTCGATCCCGGGTTGTAGCAGTCGAAAACCAATGGTTTAGACCATCCTTCCACCGACCCCCCATTTTATGATTATGCATCATTACGAGACATTATGTTGATCACACTAGTAAAATACTTTACTAGTGATGAAGAATGGGCCACAACAATACAGGTTTGGCAAATTAAGACAAAATCTAAATTTTCTAAAACTGATATTGTGGCTAGTAAAGTCTTTTTACTATGGTAATGAACATCGTTCTGATATATGATAAAAGAGTGAGCTGCCTCTCTAGGAATTTGTATTAAATTTTGCTACAAAATTGGGAAATCGGCTTCAGAAACTTTAGATTTGTTGAAATTGGCATTTGGAAATGAAAATGTAAATAAGCCCACTACATTTAGATGGTTTTCACGATTTAAAAATGGAATGGAATCGGTGAAAGATGAGAAGCGTGTTGGATGTCCAATTCTGCACAGGAACCCTGAAAAGGTGAGCCAAATTTCAAATTTGATAAAAGAAAATCCACAAATAGGGTTACGGGACATTGAGGAAAGGATATCAAAATCATTAGTTGGATCGATAATTAAAGAAGAATTGCAGTTAAAGAAGACACCTTCAAAATTTGTCCCTAAAATGCTCACAATCCAACAAAAGGAAAATCGCGTTGAAGTTGCCAAAATAAATGCTTGAAATGGTGGAAGAAAACCCTAATTGGAAGGAAAAAGTAATAACTGGAGACGAGACATGTGTTTACGGGTATGACCCGGAAACAAAACGCCAATCCATGGAGTGGAAAGGAAAATATGAACCAAGAACGAAGAAATCCCGACTTTGCAAGTAAAAAAAAGTCTTATTGGTCACGTTCTTTGACATAAAGGGAATTATGCATTATGAATATCTAGAGGAAGGTCAAACAATCAATAAGGAGTCTTTTTTAAACATTATGAGACATGTACGTGAATCAATTCGTCTGAAAAGAAGTGAAATGTGGAGTTCTAAAAAATTGGATTATCCATCATGATAATGCACCACCACACACCACTACATCTGTACTGACTTATTTGGCTAAATACGGCATCCAAATACTTCAACAACCTCCCTATTCCACAGATCTAGCTCCAAATTATTTTTTTCTCTTTCCAAAACTCTAAAAGGAAAGAGATTTGACACTAGAGAGTCCATCATAGCGGATTCGAAAAAGGTCTTGAAGAACATCCCGAAAGATGCCTTTTCTAATTGTTTTAAATCATGGGAGAAGAGATGGAAATTATGTATAGATGCGGGAAGGGACTATTTTGAAAAATACTAATATATTTTTTAAATCATTCTATTTTTTCTTTATATTTTTGACCAGTCTCATTATTTATTAAACACACCTTGTATGTGTGTCATATTATCGCACATGTAGAAAATGTGTCTTATATAAATATTTAAATAATGATAATCAGTGTGGAAGTATGAAGAGGGGAAAGTTGGCTAGTAAGATCACACAGCCCAAGTTGAACAGATTGCCTTCCTTCTATAAATGGATGTTTCGGGGGAACTGGAAATCACTACGCCGCCCCACTCAGGAGTCAATGTTTTATCTCATTCAGAATATTATAAAATCCACTGGATTTGATTATCGGGAGGCAGTCCTCTCCAAAGCCACCTCCATGCCGGTTGTTCCCAGGGTAGTTCTCGGATCATCTCTTTCCTCACCGACCTACTCCTCACGGGTTCTTGCTCCTGCCTCCTGTGTGTGCCCTTACTACTTGCCACAGCACACGACTGCATCGCCAATCGCGTATTACCCCCTCGCACCCGTTCAATCTAACAAACATCTATATCAAAATTCGAAAACTATTTTAAACGCGTATGATTCTTTTTGAAATTAAACAATTTCTACTGCCCTTACTGCAATGTAAAAATTAAAGGGAGGGCCTGGCTCATCAGTGGTGAACCCTCCCAGCGGTTTCGCCAGTTTAATCTACCATACCTCTGTTATATTGCATTTTTTTCGATCTTCCTTTTATAGTGATACTGTTGCTAGACTCTTGGAATGGGTGTTTTAGAAGAACTATGGACATGTGCTTTGAGGACAGTAGAATTACATATAATTATAAATATATAATATGCTTCGAGCAATCGCTATTCCGCAAATATCAAATTGTGTCTTTATTAGAACATTTGTAATATGATTGCACTAGCGCGCCATCTGTTATCAAAATTCGAAACTATTTTAAACGTGTAAGATTCATATATAAACATCTAAATACTATTGTATTCAGAAAGCAAATTGTTAGTATAAGGTATGACTAAATACGTTGAAGACACACGAAAAAACCAAGTATGAACAGAATTGCCTCTATCTCCTTAAAAAAAACCAAAGGACCGGCGACATTAAAGAGTTTTCATTATCTTTCGTCAATGAGTGTATATATAAATAAATTTTAAAAATTTAACTTAATGAAATTTCTTTTACTGTTATAAGTTTTATAATTCAATTTTTGTTTTCATTAAGCATTGAAAAAACCGTGTAAAAATATTTTTACAAGTTAAAATTCCCAATAGACAATGTTTCCAGTTTAATGTTAACACACTTACAGAGAGACCTTCCAGAAAATTAATGCTGGCATGTCTGTGAAATAAGTGGGGTGAACTAACCCAATAGACAACCCGGGTTGTCAAACAGCAGGATGTCTCTCCTCACGGTCTAACCTAATTGTCCTGATTGCATGCCAGAGAAATTATTGAAATAGAGTCACTTTGAATATTCATACGCTCCTTTGACATTCTTCCAATTGACATCTTCTTTATTTTAAAGTAAGTCATTCTTAGATTAAAGTGTTTTGAATTAATATGTTTAAATTTCCAAACACTTGAGAAAGTGGAAAGTTTTTGATGTTGCCGTTTGTCTATATACATATTTTTAAAGAGACAGAGGCAATTTTGTTTAAACTTGGTTATCTCTTGTGTCTTCAATAAAGGTCACTGTAATATCTTTCAGAGTTATTGTCTGAATCCATGCTAAAAGGTACAACTTCCTTAAGTTTTGTCCATGAGTGTATCTTTCAGAGTTATTGTCTGAATCCCGATATACATGCTGAAAGGTAAAACTTCCTTAAATTCATGAGTGTATCTTTCAGAGTTATTGTTTGAATCCCGATATACATGCTGAAAGTTACAAATTCCTTAAGTTTTGTCCATGAGTGTATCTTTCAAAGTTATTGTCTGAATCCCGATATACATGCTAAAAGATACAACTTCCTTAAGTTTTGTCCATGAGTGTATCTTTCAAAGTTATTGTCTGAATCCTGATATACATGCTAAAAGATACAACTTCCTTAAGTTTTGTCCATGAGTGTATCTTTTAGAGTTATTGTCTGAATCCCGATATACATGGTAAAAGGTACGACTTTCTTAAGTTTTGTCCATGAGTGTATCTTTCAGAGTTATTGTCTGAATCCCGATATACATGGTAAAAGGTACAACTTCCTTAAGTTTTGTCCATGAGTATAAAACCCACCTCTCTTTTATATTTTTAAAAGAAACAAAATTACAATTTTCAACATTAATTGTTCTACCAATACTCTAAATAATTCTCCATTCCTGATCATGTTAACTTATCTTTTACTTTTAATTCTTCTCCATATCCATATCTAAATTGTTGCCAACGTGCTTTCTCTTATATTTCCCATATATCATATTTACGACCCCAAAACCCCCAGCCGAGTCTTCACCAGAAATATCCACTTCAACTACTGACTCTTAACTCTCTTACTTATCTCTTCTATTGAACCATTGCAATTCTCTAGTGTTTCAAATTAAACATCAGAAAATATATTTAGGTTAATATTCGGTGTAAAATGTTCTATTGTTAAGCAGAGAGTTTCACAGCACATTCTATTTTACATTAGAAGAATTACCAGTATATCAATGATAAGAAGAGACCAAAGAAAAAAACGACGAGATTGTCTTTATTGGAAAGGTATAAGCTTGGCGAGCTTTCAGTCAATAACGTCCCTCAACAGTCTGTAATACAACAACAACAAAAGCCTTTATTGAGGACCTCTCGTCCTATAAAGGATTCGCCAGTTTACAGAGTAATTGAAGAGAAGAGAACTAAGAATACAGAGAGAAATCTATATGTAGTAGGTATAGTATAGTATATTCTACACTGTGACTATATACAACAGAAGCAACAAGCCTTTTACTGGAATCAAAGTCCCATACAGGATTCGTCATTTTAATCCCGACAAAGATTATTTACATATAATTATTTACATCAATTAGATTATGTACGAGTATATAGCTTTCCCTTCTTTTCAGCCGTCTTCCAAAATTTGAACAACGCAAACGCTCCAGCTCTGTTTCTCATCACCTCATTAACAGTCTGTAATACAATAATTCTTGTATTCGTATTACAGCCTGTTGAAGGAAGTTATTGTCCGAATATTTGCCAAGTTTATACCTTTCCAAAAAAGAAATTAATCGTTTTTTACCTTAGGTTCTTCTTAATATTCTATTTTTCTTATTATTGTCCTCATTTCTTTTATAAATTTGTATTTATATCTTTGTAATTACTATAGTTATCGTTTTTACATAGATGTTGTTTAATTTAGTTAGAATATTTATGTTTATATAAAGGTTTAATATAATTTTTCTATTATTGTGTAAATATTCATTGAATTTATTATCATCACCTTTTTTGTTTACAAAAATGTTATATGAAAAATAAAGTAATGTAAAAGAACGAAGTGGTTGCCCTCATGTTTACTGATCCAATGTTTTAATAATCTAAGGTTTATGTTGTAAGAAAATTATACATTGAGAAGAATTATACAGATGTCATTATAATATTCCATTATAAATACCATCTTCATAATCCATCTAGTAGTTTAGTCTTCAACTTATCCTTTGTAACAACGTAACAGAAAAAACCTTTGTTGTTTCCACGTGGCCCTCCAGAACGTGAGCACAACAATTTAAACAAAATATTACTAATTCTTATATCGAAGAACTCTATTTTCAAATTTGTTCCGTGTTCCATTTGTCAACTAAATATTTATTTTATAAAAATAATCAACAAAGAAAAGAGACGATTTGATAAATTGACTTTATAGAAATAATTTGGACGTATGGAAAAACAAAGCTCGTAGGACTGAGATAAAAAAATGGCAATATTTAATACAGGTTGTGTTATCTCAGACTTAATGGACTGTCCTCGAAGATCCTTCCAGGGAACACTTGGGGATATCCACCGGTGCACAGAGGAGGCCCTGGAGTGGATTCGTCACCTCGACATTCCACTCTAGAGAAACTTGCCAACATTGTTGTATTGTGCTGTAAAAAACAATATCAAACGCAATATATATATCTCAGACTTAATGATGGAAAAGTTAGAAATTTTTTTATTCTCACGAGAAAAATCATTTTCCCTGTTTTTTTTTTGGCTCCTTTCCGCCCTTTAAAAAATCTATTATGAAGGCGACGAAATGACCCTTGGATATTGGTTCTTTGGAAGCCTTTCTGTTTAAAATTATCCTTTATTGTGCGCGCCATCTATTGGGCGTTTTAGAAAACACTTTTCTCTCCTCCATCAATATTTATTATCTGTGTGTAATATACGGCGAGAGGAAGAAACAAAGCTGTCTGTTACCATTTATTCTTCGAGTTGTACTTATTTTTTTATAAATTGTGTTTTCAGTTTAAAAATTGTTTGTTTCTGATAAATTCGAAAAATTTTCTCTTTTTTGATGAGAAATAGATTGGTACAAAACACCTTGAACACGACTGATGAATTTTTGAAATATTGGAATATTTTAGCTTACAGACATCAGTCGAGAACCCTTCTAGCAGAATCGGTAGTTTACCCTCATGGACAAAACTTAGGGAAGTTGTACCTGTTAGCATGTATATCGGGATTCAGACAATAACTCTGAAAGATACACTCATGGACAAAACTTAAGGAAGTTGTACCTTTTAGCATGTATATCGGGATTCAGACAATAACTCTGAAAGATACACTCATGGACATAACTTAAAGAAGTTGTACCTTTTAGCATGTATATCGGGATTGAGACAATAACTCTGAAAGATGTTGGATACAGTGATTTTTATTGAGGGCACACGAGATAACTAAGTGTAAACAAAATTGACTCTGTCTCCTTCAAAAAAAAAAAAATAATAATAATGAGACGACCAGCGACATTAAATACTTTCTATTTCCTTAAAGTTTGTCCATGAGTGTAGATTCCGCATCGGTATAAATATTGTATTGGTTATAACTTAATATGTTTGTTGAAAAAAAATTGATATATAAAAAATATTCTTTATAAAAGACGGAAAAATGATATGCAGAATCAAGTAGTAAAATTAATTTAAAAAATCATCTTATGATCGTGAAAGTAAACATAGCTGATGCCTTGCGCCATCTATCTGTACAAATATTAACTAAACGTTAATTTAATTAAATATTTGAATCAACAAAAGTTATATTAATGAGATTGTATGAAATAATAAATACATTAATGATTACAATTACTTATTTCTTGTACAAAAGGAAGCTGTAATAGTTTCTATAAATAAAATATTCCCATAGGTTTTACGTCTTTTACATATATAACCTTCCAGATTGGCACATAACCACAATTAGAGGTCTTTGACACTAGGTAAATAAAAGTCAAACGGATTTTTCAAAGAGAGATCTCCAAAGAGTATCTTCTATAATTATCCAAAATCTTTTCAAATTATCCCTAGTACACGTGGTACAGGCCATGATAATCATGGTGGGTAGAAGTTATAAATTATTTTTACTGTTAGTGCACCACATGCCTACACATGTAGAAAGCTGTTCGAACTTCTGTACTTACAAATGTGACAGAGTCTCCTTTGGTAATTCGCACTCACTGGTGGTGATGGACAATTTGCAAGAAGCGTGAGCCATCAAGAGGCAATTTTTCTTCCATAAAAAAACATTTTGTTTCTTGCCCTTACTGGTGGTTATGGGAATTTTCAAGAATTCAATCATTGGAGCTATATTTCTTCCATAAAGAAAAGTCTCCAATACTGGAATCTATCCCGGGTCATAGCTGTCAAAAACCGACAGTTTATTCAACCAAGGTATAAAATCCATTGTGTGTCCTCCCCACAGTGCGGATTACGACATAATCCCTATTTATTGTAATGGAAGCCACTCTATCGTGTGACTTTATGTCATAACTTTAAACTATAACTCCCTTTACACTATAACTCCCTATACACCTTTACTTTCTTCTACATTATCCTTCAATACAGACTGGAATCTAGGTTACCCTGACGAATATAGATTTTGTTGCACTTATGAAGAAATAGTGAGATATCATGACATTTTCTATGAATTTAAAAGCTATTACTTAGCCCAAATGATTAATAATATGAAATTTTTTACACTTATACCCATTTTGCGACTTTTGGCATTGTTAATGTAATTATGTATTCCATAAAAAGGTAATTTGAAATAAATTTGATGTTTTCTTTTCTTGAATATTTTCTGGCTGTAAAACCTTTTATTTACCTTATTATATAAATTGTTACATTTCGATTTCCAAAAAATAAAGCTATGTAATAGATGTTAAAAAATAGTACAAAAGTAAAATTGTAATAGGATCAGGTGAATAAAAAAAAAAGGCATCTCCTGATTGCGCAACAAAAAGTTGCTGATGGCTTGCGCCATCTATCGGAATAAATATCAACTCTTCGTTGAAATATCAGTTAATATATATTCCAATAGATGGCGCAAGCCATCAGCAACTCTCAGTTGCACGATCAGTAAATGCCATTTTTAAAAATATATAAATAACAGATGTGTCCATTTTATTGTTTTTTTTTTCTACCATGAACTTGATGAAGATTGGTGTTGATATTTCTTCTGATAGGTAACCGTAGGTCTACTGCTGTTCATTCAAAGAAGCTCATCATACCGTACAGTAGAACTTAGTTACATATGTGGTCGCATCTAACATGGAAACCAGACATCTCTGCTGCTAATCTTAATACGGATTCAAATGAATTAGGAAAAAAGGTATTCCCTGATCGTGCAACTGAAGTTGCTGATGGCTTGCGCCATCTATCGGAATAAATATCAACTAATCGTTGATTTTTTAATTATTCAAGAATTGGCCAAATACCGTTTCTTGATTAAGCAAGAAAAGCTAACCATGTACGCGTTTCGGGCTGTTGGCCCCCGTTAGCGTGGTGCAAGCTGTACCTCAACGACCAAAAAGGCTGGTCTTTGGGGCATCCTGAAAAACCATGAAACAGGTATTTAGGCCGGAAGGGCGTGGGAACGCCAATCAATGTGAAAAATAGTACAAAAGTGAATTTGTACTTGGATCAGGTAAATAAAATAAAAAAGGCATTTCCTGATTATGCAAATTAAATTTTCTATTGGCTTGCGCCATCTGATGAAGCTGTTGGCTTATAGCAGTTACTTGTTATGTCGGTACATAAGTTCTTTCTATTCACCCAGTATCTTCATTGAGTTTCTGTGGCGTTCTGTAGGTCTATATAATCCCACAGCAGGCTAGCCTATCACATTGTTGACTGCTGTTGTTCTAGGAATACTATTCACCATATCTGATGGACCTATCCACCACCTGGGAAACTGTCTTGTTGGATTCATCTCCCCAGTACACATAACGATATTCAGGTTGAATCTATAATCTGTATATTGAGTATGAATCTCACCACATACGTCGAACATGGAGGTTGTTGTTGGGTTCTGTGCTGCCTGGAGTACAGGAGCTCCCTCTATGCTTCCTTCCTGCGATGAATCTGTATAATACCGCTGGTCTTAATAAAGTTGTGTGTATAGATCTCACCTTAAAATGTATATTTCTTTATTATGAAAGGACTATATAGTCAAAATAGTAGGCAATCTCTTCCATAACCACCGCAGGCAAATGAAAAGAAACGATATATAAAAAAATTAACCAACATTTTTAAAAATAAATTTAATTAACATCTAATATAGCGTTAATATAAAACCATTTTTGCTGAATAACTTTTCTCGATGCAACTTCTTGAAATTATATGTTTGTCATCTCTACAGACCTATAGGCTTATGTCCATAGGTTCACTAAACACCCCTAAGCTGCCTTCCATAGTAAATGCAGGGTATATCCCAAACTAATCCAATACAATAGTAGAAAGGTCCGGAGATTAATTTGACGAAACCGCCGAGAGGGTTCACCACTGATGAGTCAAGCCATTTCATTCAATAACTAGTACTATTACAGTAAGGTCTGTAGAGATAGTATTTGGTATATGTAAAAAATTAAACAGATTGCCAAAAAATTAATTGTTACAAATTTACTTTTGACTTAAAATTTATTCTCTTAGGCCAAAAGAATCTGTTTTATATTAAAGTGTGTTAAAGAAAGGAAAAAAACTGTAACTTATTGAATGATTTGATGACCTATACATCTAGGCCGTACCATCAGTAAATAACCATGAATGAAGTTAAGGAATTATGCAAACTCCAAATCACCTATTTACATCATCATGAGACGTGGTATTGTGCACGACAAGGTGAACTCTGCACCAATCACTGATGAGTGAAATTAAGAAAGTTTTCTATACACTTAATCCATTTACCGACCAATTTGTGGAAGTGTCAAAGACCACTCACCGATCCAATTGTCAAATGTCACTGGCGATTGGTCCGTTCTTCTTTTTTCTCTCCTAGCAAAACCACAACGCCATCTTGGCTAACTACACTTTAGGAAATAGAGCACATCGCGCTCTCTGTAGGTAGAAGTTGGAACTATTCAGCCCCGCTATTTCTTTATAATCCTCTCTCTTTGTAGAACGGTTTGTTTACAATTAATAAACTGTAGATGAAATAGATTTGGGAAGTCTCACCTCATCAGTAATAAACCATCCCAGCGATAAATTGGTTAAATTGCTGGGAAGGTTCACTATTGATGAAGCCAAGCCTTCCTAAATCTCATTAAACTTCAGTTTAATAATTATAGAAATCCTATCCACAATATAATTAGAAAGAAATAGAGCAATGAATAACTCCAGCCTCAACAAACCATTCTTTAATCCTCGTTATACAGTCCAGCATTCACCTTTATATTTTTTAATTTGTGTGAATTTTAAAATAATATTCATTTTAAAAGAGATGGATTTATTTTACCGAGAGGTGATTGATAATAATAAGAAGAGACGCCTATTTCATATAAAAATTGACGCAGTATCTACCTGCCACCTATAAGCCAGGATCTTCCAATATTGTATCATCGCAATGTGAACAGTAGTAATTCATGAAAAAAAGGCATCTCCTTATCGTGCAACTGAAAGTTGATGATGGCTTGCGCCATCTATCGGAATAAATATCAACTATTCTCGTTGATTTTTAATTATTTCAGAATTGGCCAAATACCCATTCTTGATACCACGGACGCGTTTCGGGCTTTTCGCCCTCTTTTTGGTTATTGAGGTACAGCTTGCACCACGCTGATGAGGGCCAACAGCCCGAAACGCGTCCGCGATTAGCTTTTCTTGATTAATCAAGAATGGGTATTTGGCTAATTCTGGAATAATTAAAAAATCAACGAGAATAGTTGATATTTATTCCGATAGATGGCGCAAGCCATCAGCAACTTTCAGTTGCACGATAAGGAGATGCCTTTTTTCATAATTATGCACCTTATCCAAGTACAATATCACATTTGTACTATTTTTTCACAGTAGTAATTCAGTTTTTTCGAATAAAAGCCGTATTCAACGGTTACAATTCCGGTGAACGACACGTTCTAGTGGAGCCAATAAAAAAGAAGTGTGGCCATATCGACAGCCCTGATGTATATTTCATACGCCACGTTTGAAGGAAGATACCGACCGCCGCCATATTTTATTCAGAACTTCACCTTTCTATCTACACACTATCGCAGGTGGGGTGTATAAAACATTTTTAAAACTCACAAACCTCAATCTTTTAAGCAATACTTTTAGTTTTATTTTTTTGAAATTGAAAGTTTTCGTTAATAGCTATGAAGGTTAGATGTGTTTAGATGAATCACTATTGGTTAATCTTTATAGGAGTTTCGGGAGTTTGATATGCCAAGAAGAACTTAGAATATAAATTGGAAAACAAAACGAAGTGTGAAAGCTTTTTAAATTGAGATAAAATACAATGTTAGATATGATATTTGATAAACTTATTTTACTCAGTATAATTTGTATAACAATTAAATTTACTGGCAATGTGTTTTTTTTATAAAAAATATCATCGAATTCCATATCTCTACATACCTTATATACATACCTTATATACATACCTATATCTCTACATACCTTATATACATACCTATATCTCTACATACCTTATATACATACCTATATCTCTACATACCTTTTACTGCAATGATAAAGGTTGTTGAAAAAGGTCTGTAGAGATAATATTTGATTATATAATTAAAAAGAAACACATTCCCAGTAAATTTATTTGTTAAAAATTTATTTGACAGATGGCAATTGAATTTATAAATGTGATATAATGTTTTTCCTTGTCCTCGACTACAAGGGGAAATTAGGCAGTCTCGCATGACTATTATTTTGAGACGTCAGTTTTGTAAGATTTTCACTGATTTATTGGCCGAAGAGAGCTATGGCTACTTATACTACCAGTTCTACAGTTTGTCAGAAAAGTTCAGAGTTCACTCATAGACAAAACTGAGTAATTTTCATATTTTGATGTCGCCGGTCATCTGTTTTTTTTTTTATAAGGAGACAGAGGCTGTTCACACTTGGTTATCTCGTGTGTCTTCAATAAATGTCACTGTAATATATTTCAGGGTTATTGTCTGAATCCCGATATGAATGTTAAAAGGTACAACTTCCTTAAGTTTTGTCCAAGAGTGTATCTTTCAGAGTTATTGTCTGAATCCCGATATACATGCTAAATAGGTACAACTTCCTTAAGTTTTGTCCATGAGTGTATCTTTCAGAGTTATTGTCTGAATCCCGATATACATGCTAAAAGGTACAACTTCCTTAAGTTTTGTCCAAGAGTGTATCTTTCAGAGTTATTGCCTGAATCCCGATATACATGCTAAAAGGTACAACTTCCTTAAGTTTTGTCCATGAGTGTATCTTTCAGAGTTATTGTCTCAATCCCGATATACATGGTAAAATGTACAATTTCCTTAAGTTTTGCCCATGAGTGTATCTTTCAGAGTTATTGTCTGAATCCCGATATACATTCTAAAATGTACAACTTCCTTAAGTTTTGTCCAAGAGTGTATCTTTCAGAGTTATTGTCTGAATCCCGATATACATGCTAAAAGGTACAACTTCCTTAAGTCTTGTCCATGAGTGTATCTTTCAGAGTTATTGTCTGAATCCCGATATACATGCTAAAAGGTACAACTTCCTTAAGTTTTGTCCATGAGTGTATCTTTCAGAGTTATTGTCTGAATCCCGATATACATTCTAAAAGGTACAACTTCCTTAAGTTTTGTCTATGAGTGTATCTTTCAGAGTTATTGTCTGAATCCCGATATACATGGTAAAAGGTACAACTTCCTTAAGTTTTGTCCAAGAGTGTGATGCTGTAGATGTCATACAAGTACAATACTACAAGATATCAAACTTGTATAGCAGTTAGAAGTGCGCTGTTGATATATCTCCAGTACTGTGCCATAGACTGCAGTACTGTAGTTCAATTTTGAATGATAGATCAAATTGATTTCAATTTATAAATAAATAGTTGTGCCTAATAGTATCATTTATATATTTATTTATTGATCTAAAATCACAAGCTTTCGGGTATCTCTCTTCATCAGTTACTGGCTATAGAATAAGATGAAGTTAGAATATTCAGAGAGATTATAGGATTAACCAAATTGAACCAATCGCTAGACTTACAACCCTCGAACAAACAAGAAAGCTGACAAAATAAGAAGAATATTGTTCACCAGTGAAGTCACCACCTTCCAGTATAATGGGAAACTAAAGTTACTTCTCCCTGAACATAAAAATTCATAAACAAAGTTGCATAAATAATATAGGAGCATACTGCTCGCATAACAATATGTATATATGGACGATATCATAGAATATCTTTAGTCCAAAGTCTCATTAATATGAAACTATATATATATACTGATTAATCCCGTTAACCACTTTAATTAAATGAAATTTTCTCTAATTTTAATTGTAATTTAAATGGGTGTCCCCTCATAAATTTTCACCCGACCTAATTAGAACCAATTAAATCCCACAAATTAAATTAATTACCCTCTGGTTTAATAGCACAAAAGAAAATAAATTACTGAATAAAAACAAAAAAGTAACTGAGAGAAAGTTAAAAATGGAAAGAGTGAAATCTCTAGCGACATTATTTCTTCCATGGTGCGACACCGTTATTAGAGAGTCATCTAAGAACGCTGCTAGCTCATTCAACGTACCGTTGTTGGAGGTGTGATCAAGACAATGTCGAAAACTTAACACCATATATATGTTATATACAAATTATTCAATTTTAAAATTATAATTTCCAGAACAAAATACTCTGTAATATCGACCGCCCGATGTCACGGATTGCCCTATATAAACCTACTCCACGCTGACGAGCGCCAACAGCGCGAAACGCGTTCGTGGATGACCTTTCTTGATTTATCAAGAAATTGGGTTGGCCAAATATCAGGGAACAGGCTAAATCAATGAATAGTTGATATCTGTTCCACCAGATAGCGCTCTGCCTTCTGAAAAGCACATGTGCTCCTGGTCAGAATATGCCTTTTTATTTTTAAACATATTGTTGTAGTTTCCCGTTGGCCGGCTCAAATCTTTCTGTAGATATGTAAATACGTAATATTTTATTTTCTTCATTCTTCACGCCTTAAGTCAGGTATTATTTATCCTCAATTATGTTATCATATCAATTGTATCAATATTGTGTGTGTGATCTGAAATTTCTTTATTTATATTTTCAAGATTTTCCACGAATGCATACCAATACCATTTAGTACTCAAAATTACCAGCGAATAATTCTCTAGCATTTCAAATTTAATACCATAAGATATATATATACCTTTAATATACACTCATAGACAAAACTTAAGGAAGTTGTACCTTTTAGCATGTATATCGGGATTCAGACAATAACTCTGAAAGATACAATCATGGACAAAACTTAAGGAAGTTGTACCTTTTAGCATGTATATCGGGATTCAGACAATAACTCTGAAAGATATTACAGTGACCTTTATTGAAGACACACGAGATAACTATTGTGGAAAAAAATTGTATCTGTCTCCTTTTTAAAAACAGAAAATCAGCGACATCAAAGGCTTTTCATTTTCTAAGGTTTTGTCCAAAGGTGTATAGAGTGAATAGAGACAGTAGGTCATTGTGTCTATTGTGCCTTTCATTGAAGAATGTTATTCAAGCTTTCGAACACAAAGTCGAACACAAAAAAGTAAGATTAGTGTTTCTTCCTTTTAACAATAGAAACACACTGAGCTCGAAAGCTTGTGTTTTATCCGCCAATAAAAGACACGTATTTAAGAAATGACGGTTTAAAATTTGAAAGTAAAAACTTACTTTCCACAGTTAAGTACTCTTCAGCGTTACCTTACTGCAGTGTGAAAAACCTATTTGAAAATATCTTGATTCATCAATAATAGGTACAAACTAGCAATTTTTATCACAGAATTCCGCATCAATTTATAATCTTCCAAGAATATATACATACATTATACACATATATACATATAGACACTATATATATATATATATATATATATATTAAAAATGGCATATCCTGACCAGGAGCACATGTGCTTTACAGAAGGCAGAGCGCCATCTGGTGGAACAGAAATCAACTAAACATTGATTTAGCCTGTTCCCTGAAATTTGGCCAACCCAATTTCTTGATAAATCAGGGAACAGGCTAAATCAATGTTTAGTTGATTTCTGTTCCACCAGATGGCGCTCTGCCTTCTGTAAAGCACATGTGCTCCTGGTCAGGATATGCCATTTTTAATATTGATTTCAACACCTGATCTTTTTATCTTTTATTTTTTTCTTTCGTTTTTTTAATATATCATATATATATATGTTATATTGAAATATATTATTTAAAAATGTTATATTTTAAAATGTTATTTTATTTAAAAAAAGTTATAATTTCATAGATATAAATATTTTGTTAAATCGACCGCCAGAGGTCACGCTTTGCATATAAAAACTCGTTGTTGTTCTTCCCCGTTGGTCGGCTCAAAACTTTGTACATTATGTAAATAATCTTTTGTCTTCTTTGTTCACTCGCCTTAAGCCAGGCATTACTTTTTACCAAATTATGTTTTTATATATTCCTTAAGCACAATTAAAGCAATCTCTTATTAAAACTATTTTTTATTTTTATACTTTCAAGATTTTAGCCACGACTGCACCACCATTACAATAATCCTCAACATGATCATAAATTCAAGCAGAAAATCAAATCTCTTTTTTTTTTAAATATAATATATATATATTTATATATATATATATTTATATATATATATATATATATGACATAAAGTTGAGGAAAGATGATATTCGTGTACTAATAGATGTATTTCAACCTTTAATTGTGTATGCCTTATCAAGAACGTAAAATTTTACTGGGGTTATATTATTAATGTATTATTCTGATGCTTACTACACGTATTAAAGGGGGATATGCCTCTTCGATACATATATACATACATACATATATACATTAATAAGGATGTCCCAAAGGTTCGTGTTTTTCGTGTTTAAATGTTGTTTTTCTTATTACTTATCGTAAAGATAGAGGCTGCCTGGCCGACATTCACATTTCATCAAATTAAAGATACTTCGACCAGTAAATTTTTTATTGTCTCGACGTTTCGACAAAAATCTTTTGTTCTTGTCAGGAGAGAACAACTTCGCAACAAATTCGCTCCTGACGAGGACAAAAGAATTTTGTCGAAACGTCGAGATAATAAAAAGATTTACTGGCTGAAGTATCTTTAATTCTTATTACTTGGCGAATATTATTATTACGGTGAATACATGATAATACATAATACAATTAATTTATACATAATACAAAGACATTATACATAACTGGGAATAATATTATTACGGTAAATAGATAATAAT
Source organism: Cordylochernes scorpioides (assembly GCA_030710605.1). Classification (NCBI taxonomy): domain Eukaryota; kingdom Metazoa; phylum Arthropoda; class Arachnida; order Pseudoscorpiones; family Chernetidae; genus Cordylochernes; species Cordylochernes scorpioides. Next base: position 91,005,200 of record CP092871.1, on the reverse strand, counting down.
ACAATTACTTTATACATAATACAAAGGCATTATACATAACAGAGAATAATATTGGTATTTCAATTTTTTGTAAATGTTTACGCCTCATGTTAATGAAATGATCATAAAGGTAACTAGAGCTAGTGGATACCTATTTGGCCTGACAAAGAAAGCATGGGGTCTGGACTTTAGACGAAGACTGATATTGTATAAGACATTATATCGAAGTACAATTACTTATGGTTATCCAATATGGTATCCATTCATAAACAAAAAGTCTAAAGACAAACTTAATTCTCTTCAATATAGTATTTTAAAACATTGTATACAGGCATACAGTACAACATCATCGGATTGTACACACATACTTGCACAAGTCCCCAAACTTACTGATTATATTGAATCTAACATGTTGAAAACCGAAATAAATTACAACCGATTTGACTCTTCAAGTAGGAATATAATTTCTAATTACATAAGGGAAAAATTGCAGAAATACTATGAGAAGACTAATACCATTTTCAAGTCCTTCTTCACTGATTCCCAAATACCCAAATATGTCAAGCCAAACTTTTACAATGTCCAATTTTTTACTGGACACGGTAACTTTAGATCATATTTGTACAAAGTCAGAAAGACGGATTCACCTAAATGCTCATGTGGTGCAGAAGAAGAAAATCCTGTACATATTTTAACGGACTGTCGACTTGTAGAGGACTTGAGAGTCAAAAATCAAATAAATATAAATTGTCTAAATCAAATAGTTAATAATAGATATATGTATATAAATTTTAATAGATTTTGTAGAATGTTTTTTAGTAATAGATAGCCTGGGCTGTAATATAGTTATATGCTGTAAATAGCTCTAAATTTCTGTTCTTATGTGATTTTCACTAATATTCATTATAGTGTAATTAAATCGTTAACTAACTGACAAATATGTTAATAATTTCTATTATAATAACTAATTTCCTATTAATAATCACTGTAAATAAGCTCCCAATACTTGTGTATGCATGCAAATATCCAAGACGGATATCGCGTGCTTTGTAAATGATAATAAATAAATAAATAAACCTTGTACAATATATATATAGAAGAGATAAGAGAGAAAACAAACATGGGATAATGTTGGGTATATAGGTAGGAATATTTACATAGTTACAGAAGTTATAGACATAATGGACAAGTCGTGTACCAGATTATGATACTCCTAAAAGCTTGGTCACTAAATGTCCAGTAGCCGAGAGTAGAATGGCTTCCTATTGGCTGATTTAGTCAGACAATGGAGATGACGCGCAATCTCAGAGAACGGGTCGTTAGCAGACCGTCGCGTTAAGACAAACATTTCCAAGTGTTTTTTTTTTTTTTTCGCTAATTGCACTTTTTTGTATAAATATATTTTATTTAATTTAACTAAATTTGCATACAAACTCTTTGTACATATTTCAATTGTGTTGATATTTTTCTCTTTTCACCAAACTGAATTGCATACTAATTCTTGTACATATTTAAAATAATCTTTCTAATTTTCTTTCTATGTTTAGTTTACATTTAAAGTGCAAGTGCAATATATATTTTTAATTATTTTATTCCTACTTAGAGCGCTATGTCTCACTAGGGACACTTGTAATTTAAAGGTGAACTGAACATAAAAAGAAAAGAAAAGAAATATTATTTGAAATATGTACAAGAATTAGTATGCCATTTAGTTAGATGAAAAGAGAAAAAATATCAACACAATTAATATATGTACAAAGAGTTGGTGTGCAAATTCAGTTGAATGAAATCAATTATATATAGAGAGGGTGAATTCGATAAAAAGAAACTTCCTTGTATCAATATTAAAGTGAAAACAACAAACCGCCATAAGAAGAAACTTCTCCTTTGAGGCCTGATGTGTGTTTTCAGTTTAATCGAGAGTGATTAATTGTAACTATATTGGGAAATATTGTGCACACAATCCATATATGAAATAAGTTTTGTTACTGGTCATATTTATTATAATTTTGTTATCTATAAATTGATATAGAACAAACCAAAAAAAAAATATATATATACATACACCTATCCCTCGAATTACACGGTAGATACGTTCCCGAGAAAAACGTGTAAATCGAAAATAAAAAAATTTCGCGAAATTTTTATGCGAAGAAATACAGACACAGTGTGCGTGTGCAGCAAGTCAGAACATAAGCTCGGGATTCCTCGTGAGATGTTTACACAGCGCATGTGCTCAATCACAGTAGCATTTAGTATAGTGCGATAAAAAAAAACTTATTTGGAAAACGTGTAAAACAAGTACCGTGTAGGGGTAGGTGTATATGAAGTTTATTTATAAAAATATTATAATACATATATTATTTTAAAAATATATTATAATACAAACACATATTAATATCGAAAAGATAGAGGTTGCCTGGCCGGCATTCATATTTATATAAAAACTTATATACCCAACATTATCCCATGTTTGTTTTCTCTCTTATCTCCTCTATATATTGTACAAGGTTATCCCAAAATTTCGTAAACATTTACAAAAAAATTGAAATACCAATATTATTCGCTTTTATGTATATGTGATGATTTAAGACCATGGAATTGTTGTAAATAGTCTAGATATCTACTACCACATGTTCCACCCCATGACTGTATATAACTTCTTATGTACTGCAAATAGAAAGCCTCAACTAACATCATTCTGTACCGCGTAAGAATCTAATAAAGTATAGCAACTGTACAGATAGAAGGAATGGAGACTAACAGGAGAAAGTTAAGGTTAAAACAAATCAGGCTTAGGTGATAGTAGAAGTAAGGCCTAGCAAAAGAGGCTTAAAGCCAGCACCACTAGTAATAAATCTACAGTCAATTTTACGATCGCGGAAACCATAAAAACTAAGTTTAACGGCCCGTATTTCCTGGGCAAGGCCGGATATATCTTCCGTCAAAGAGATAAGCCAGGCCCAATCAGAAGACAATACCTAAGTAGGTCAACCAATAGCCAACGGCCACGTGACATAGTCCCACCAATTAGGAAAGAATCACCTAAATAGGTCAACCAATTAGAAAGAAGAAAGGTCTTGGTGTTAAATCGAGAACCTAGGTTAGGCAGTCTGCGCTTGGATCCCAACGGTAACACCTGCTCTAAAGATCTCTCTCTCCTCGTCCCATTCCTTCTTGACGTTCAGACGCTTCTTAGTGGAATCTCTGTTTGTTTATTTCACCTTTGGCCCAGCTGTGTCGCCTTCCACCACGACTGCACGGTAGAGTTGACATCGAGGTTCGTCTAGCATCAGGTAACACTGGTCCCAGAGGTCCCAAGATATCACAGACTCCCCCGTCCGAAGAGTCGACAGGATAGTGGACGCCAAGGTACAAGTAAGCAAATAGACCACTGTCTGTACAGAAAGATGGAACAGGGAAGAGAGGAGGATCCAAAGGAACCAATGGAGTCCGATCCCGACTCCGAAAGTGGCGAAAACACTTTTCCAAAGAAAGAAAACACTCTCGGTAAGACGCAGGAAATTGTCCCCAGCCAGGAAGACGTCACGCCCCCGCCGCCGGTGTCAGATGTCCTGGGGAGGTTGACGACGACGCTACATCAGCTTTCTGCCGTGACAGGACTATCGCGAGAGGTGGAATCGCTACGATGGTTCGTACGAGGCGCAGAGCTTCTTCACCAACTACGACGCCCAAGCAGATCGGGCCCAACTACAATACTCTACAAGACTGAGAAAGTCACCAGACCTCCTGCAAGCACCCCTCCGAGTTACCAACACGCGAGCGTATGTTACCTGCTCCCCCGACCTTCTCTAAACCACGAGCCCAGCGCAAGCAGTGAACTCTTAACTGTCCCAAGGAACCTCCAACCATGGCACAAGACCAGGACTATTCCGACATACAAGACAGCACAACAGTAGGTTCCTCCTTCTATAACTTTTGTTGAACAATTGTTCGTTCGAGCTGAACTGTCCCATAATGTAAACCTACCTCTACTACTTGATACAGGAGCATCTATCGCTATAATTAGGCAGAATACTTTTAAAATAGTAGAAACCAGTTTGTAAAAGAAAATACCTGTCCATCCATTTAACTTAACTATTAACGCCATAGCTAACAATATTGTCACCATAGATTATATCTTTTTGATCTTAAAAATAAGTAACATATGGCGGAATCTAAAATTCCATATCATCGATACACCCTTGCCTTTTATCATATTATCCCTTAACTCTATAAAAAGATTTCTACTAATTATAAACTGTCCTCAGCTACTCCTGTATCAAGATAATGTACCTCTACCTACTACCTTTTACCAATTCACTTCGTGCAAGCAACACGTGTCCCATGGACAGGTTAATACAACTGTCCCATTTACTAAATTTTCCCCTCCTGTAACGGGTTGCTCACACGTGGTGAACTCCAACACTCTTATTTAATCTTATTGTAATGTGCCTAATCCCATTTTCAACGCCCCTATGTCCTTTTCTTTCATAGCTTTAGACAGAAATAACCTAAGTCACAGCCTTCCAAAACTATTCCAATCGTTAAATTCCCAAATAACTACACTCCTTCCTTTTACATGCATATTTAAATATCGACAAATCTCTCTCAACAAAATAAACAACACCCTCTCACATCACTTTTTCCAATTGACAACAATTTTAATGCGCGACTTAACACCCAAATCCAATTTCGAGCCACACAAGCTGCATAACGTCGCCCTACTAAACACACACACAAAAAAATATTTTTTTTCACATTAAACGTGTCATATCCACTAACAATATAAAAATTATCGATATGTTCGTACAACCAGCACCCATGACTTTAGTAAATTTGTTATTCATAGTAAAACAGATTAGATTTTGTACCAAACAAAGACTTCACGTGACACCTTTTCATTTACAATTTTTTCGCTTCGTGTCACAGAGCTACACCACAAAACTCTTTCACTTCTCAGGCCCAAGACGCCTTCATCACGCCTGTGACACATTTAACCACACATTGTTCACGTCGATAGTCGCAATTTCACTCAATTCTAACCTGATATCATTGAATAACATTTTTACTAAGTCCGCCAAAAACCGTTCGATTTAATATCAACAGATACAATATCCGAATTTTCGAAATACAAACACAAATCTAACAAATGCTTGAACACACGGAATAATTCAACCTCTGTATCTCCCTATGTCAATCCCATAACGCTTGTCACCAAACGTGACAAATCAAAACGCTTTTGTGTTTACAATTTTAGAAATAATATCTCCGAACGTAGTTCGAATTAACAAATCCAATAAGTTGGAAGAAGCAAGCAACCTCGCAAAGGGCCCCTGACCTAAATCCGGAATCACATTAAAAATAGGTTCGCTCCCCATCGCCCCCCCCCCCCCCGAGCAAACAAACAGCCGACATCTTGTTACATCCGTCGCAACCCCGTGTCCTCTAATGAACTGTCACCAGCTATGAAATCAAACATTAGTGCGTGCCTTTTACTATATATCGTTCTATTCCCTAACCAATTTCTACGCCGATATCCCATTTAGCTACAAATAACTTGTATAATACATCCATTCTACATTTGCTAACATTCCTTTTACGCAGGGAACAAAAAATCGACAACATTAGGACTCAGTAAGTTTCACAGTTGGAAACAATGTGATCCACGAGTCGCATCAAACTTAAAACAAATTCGATAAGTTAGAACAACTTAGGCCAACAAGACCAAAGATATCAATCGAGGACAATTTAAAGTTCTCTCCACCCATCCTAAAAAAACAGGAACATTCATTTGGCCTACAACTTTCCATTCTTTCACGATATATAATTTCTATGTATAATCTTAATTGCTCTTCTTTCTCGATGAACATTTTTTTAAATTTTCATTTTAATATCTTGTATATAATCATTATATAGCTCTTATATTTTTTTTTACGTCAACCAATCAGTTTAGATTATTGTCATTTTATTTTATTTTTCTTTACCAAAACTTATTTACTTTTACTTTATGACTCTATTTTATAATCAACTTTATATTTAATCTTTCATATCTATCTTTCTATCTATCTATCATTCTTTCTATCTATTCTTTCTATCTTTCATATTCCAACGGTAACACCTGCTCTAAAGATCTCTCTCTCCTCGTCCCATTCCTTCTTGACGTTCAGACGCTTCTTAGTGGAATCTCTGTTTGTTTATTTCACCTTTGTCCAGCTGTGTCGCCTTCCACCACGACTGCACGGTAGAGTTGACATCGAGGTTCGTCTAGCATCAGGTAACACTGGTCCCAGAGGTCCCAAGATACAACATATAATATCTTTGATTTATGTGTAAAGTAATGTCTAACTGGCCGAAGTGTCTGTTTTTTATATAAACATATTAATATGTCACCTCTATATGAGCAATTGAACAAAGTTAACGTGGATTTTAATCTTTCTCAAATAAAGCATTTTACTGCACATTATTGAGATGAGAAAAATATTTGAAGGAAATGGCTATCAGTAGAGAACCATATCCCAGCGGTTTCTCCAAAATAATCTACTAGATAACTTTAATATTGTATTTTTGGCTGTTAAAACTTGAGTAGGTTGTACCTTTTAACAAGTATATCGGGATTCAGACAATAACTCTGAAAGATACACTCATGGACAAAACTTAAGGAAGTTGTACCTTTTAACAATAATATCGGGATTCAGACAATAACTCTGAAAGATACACTCATGGACAAAACTTAAGGAAGTTATACCTTTTAGCATGTATATTGGGATTCAGACAATAACTCTGAAAGATACACTCATGAACAAAACTTAAGGAAGATATACCTTTTAGCATGTATATTGGGATTCAGACAATAACTCTGAAAGATACACTCATGGACAAAACTTAAGGAAGTTATACCTTTTAGCATGTATATTGGGATTCAGACAATAACTCTGAAAGATACACTCATGGACAAAACTTAAGGAAGTTATACCTTTTAGCATGTATATTGGGATTCAGACAATAACTCTGAAAGATACACTCATAGACAAAACTTAAGGAAGTTATACCTTTTAGCATGTATATTGGGATTCAGACAATAACTCTGAAAGATACACTCATGGACAAAACTTAAGCAAGTTATACCTTTTAGCATGTATATTGGGATTCAGACAATAACTCTGAAAGATATACTCATTGACAAAACTTAAGGAAGTTATACCTTTTAGCATGTATATCGGGATTCAGACAATAACTCTGAAAGATACACTCATGGACAAAACTTAAGGAAGTTGTACATTTTAGCATGTATATCGGGATTCAGACAATAACTCTGAAAGATACACTCATGGACAAAACTTAAGGAAGTTGTACCTTTTAGCATGTATATAGGGATTCAGACAATAACTCTGAAAGATACACTCATGGACAAAACTTAAGGAAGTTGTACCTTTTAGCATGTATATCGCGATTCAGACAATAACTCTGAAAGATATACTCATGGACAAAACTTAAGGAAGATATACCTTTTAGCATGTATATTGGGATTCAGACAATAACTCTGAAAGATACACTCATGGACAAAACTTAAGGAAGTTATACCTTTTAGCATGTATATTGGGATTCAGACAATAACTCTGAAAGATACACTCATGGACAAAACTTAAGGAAGTTGTAGCTTTTATCATGTATATCGGGATTCAGACAATAATTCTGAAAGATATTACAGTCACCTTTATTGAAGACACACCTGATAACCAAGTGTGAACAAAATTGCCTCTGTCTCCTTCAAAAAATAATAATAATAATAATAAAGAACAGACGACTGTCAACATCAAAGACTTTTCACTTTCATAAGCTTTATCCATTAGTGTATATAAAAGGAAACTTTAAGGACTTACTAATGTGGTGGTTATTCATTACTAGCGGATGTACCCGGCTTCGCCCGGGTTTTACCCGAGTAAAGGTTTGTCCAACGAACATTTGTTAAAACAATTCTCTATAAACATATATATAAAAAAAAGATATGTTTTGATAATTTGAAACTCGAAATTTGAATCCCTCGATAAAGTGATCATTTTTTCCCGGTCCCTGTGTGCCGTGTCATCCTGAATTTTGTATTTCCTAATTTTCTTCATTACAAAATAATCGTTTTATCTAGTGAACATTTTTTCCCGGTCCCTTGAAAAATACTCGATAAGTTGAATAAAATCATGGTCGTTTATGGAAGATGGACGTAGTTCCCGGAGGTCACCCGCGAGGCTTTTTTCTTGTCTACTTGGCACAGCTGTGTCACCAACTCTGCCTTCGCGCGCCAGGACCTCTTGATCCCTCTGATTGGTCGGTGGGAACTTGGACTGTCCAACCGGCCGGCGGCCGGACGATTACATTTTCTCGACAGGGGGGGGGGGGGGGCAGACCTAAGCCTATCTCCGTCGTAAGGTGGCGCTGCTTGCGAGTTAAAGCTACAAAACTGCAAATAACTCTAAGGATATTAAAGATATTCAAGAAATTATTTTTCGAAAACCTTTCCGGGGATATGCCTAATAATATCCCAAAATTTCACGGCGATTGGATGTACGGTTTTTGAATCTATAGAGTACACACACACACACACACACACAGACATATATATATATATAAAATTGAATGTCTGTCTGTTTGTCTGTACTCTATAGATTCAAAAACCATACATCCAATCGCCGTGAAATTTTGGGATATTATTAGGTATATCACCGGGAAGGTTTTTGAAAAATAATTTCATGAATATCTTGAATATCCTTAGAGTTATTTGCAGATTTGTAGATTTAACTCGCAAGCAGCGCCCCCATTGTGACGATGATAACAGGTTTTCTTATCACTAAGTTTGTTATCTTAAATATTATTTATCAAAAGTAAGATTATCTCAGGATGACACGGCAATGTGACACGGGAAAAAATGTTCACTAGATAAAACTATGATTTTCTAATGTAGAAAATTAGGAAAGACAAAATTAGGATGACACGGCACACAGGGACCGGGAAAAAATGTTCACTTTATCGAGAGATTCAAATTTACGAGTTTCAAATTATCAAAATATATCTTTTTTTTTTTAATAAGTTTTTAAAGAATTGTTTTAACAAATGTTCGCTAGACAAACCTTTACTCGGGTTAAACCTCGGGCGAAGCCGGGTACGTCCGCTAGTATATATATATATACTAGCGGACGTACCCGGCTTCGCCCGAGGTTTTACCCGAGTAAAGGTTTGTCTAACGAACATTTGTTAAAACAATTCTCTATAAACTTATATAAAAAAAAGATATATTTTGATAATTTGAAACTCGTATATTTGAATCTCTCGATAAAGTGAACATTTTTTCCCGGTCCCTGTGTGCCGTGTCATCCTGAATTTTGTCTTTCATAATTTTCTACATTACAAAATCATCGTTTTATCTAGTGAACATTTTTCCCGGTCCCTTGAAAAATACTCGATAAGGTTGAATAAATTCATGGTCGTTTATGGAAGATGGACGAAGTTCCCGGAGGTCATCTTGGGCAAGCTCCCGCGAGGCTTTCCCGCACAGCTGTATCACCAACTCTGCTCTGATTGGTCGGTGAGTACTTAGAATGTCGGCCGGCGGCCGGGCGAATCCATTCTCTAACGGGGTGGGGCAGAACTAAGCCTATCTCCGTTGCAAGGTGGCGCTGCTTGCGAGTTAAAGCTACAATTCTGCAAATAACTCTAAGGATTTTATAGATATTCAAGATATTATTTTTCGTAAACCTTTCCGGGGATATGCCTAATAATATCCCAAAATTTCACGGCGATTGGATGTACGGTTTTTTAATCTATAGAGTACACACAGACCACAGACAAACAGACAAACAGACAGACAGACAGACATTCAATTTTATATATATAGATAGATTATGTTGTGAATTGGAGAGCGCGCATGGAGACTTTTTAAAGAAAGTTTATTCATAACTAATTGTTCAAAAAGAACCAATAAAGATTGTCTCCTAATTAGGTGACAATATGTTATTATGCAAAAAAGGTTAACATTTAAAATGAAAGATACAAAAAAGCTAATAATCGAGAGGTTATTATAATTGGTGTCAACCAAACAAGTAGAAAGGTGAAATATGAGAATAAAATGATAGCTGAGCTCTCTTCTTTTAAAATAAATTCACAGAAAACACTTTGAGAAATTGATGTTCTTTGATGTCGCTGGTCGTCTTTTTCTTTTTTTTTAAGGGGACAGAGGTTGTCGAAACTTGGTCATCTCGTGTGTCCTCAATAAAGGTCACACTGTGTATCAAACATCCTATATAGTTATCTGAATCCTAATATACATGTTGAAGGTACAACTTCCTTGTATTCATGATAAAATTGTGAAAAAAGTTTTTAAATTACAAAATAGTTTCTCAAAATGAGTTTCTTTTTATGGAAAATTCTAGCTTTCAAGCGATAATCGCTTTTCAACGAGCTTAATAAAACATCAAATATATCTTAAAAGAAATATTTACAAAACAAACGCGCGCAGCGTAGATATTACAACTTCCTTGTGTTTTATACATTAGTGTAAATTGACTTTTTGAAGAGACAGTAGGAATGTAAACAAATAAATGTGTCAACATTGTTGATCCCCACTTGATGAGCCAGGCTCTTACAATATTTTTTTACGCTGCGATAACCCGTAGAAAATCGCTTTTTTCATTCATTTATATAAATAAGTAAAGTTGAAATAATTTATATTCTTGGTTATTGAAGATGCGTTATCATTCAAATATTTTTATTATTCTCTTAGATTTTAGATTTAAAACCAAGTATATAAGGACAATATTACAAATTACAAAAATTCATTTAACACCGCAACACTATATACAAGGTGTGTCCCATAAGTTCCCGGACTGGGTCCATAAAAAAAAAGGTAAGATATTTTTTTTTTTTTAATATTAAAACGTTTTAAAGTAATCCCCCCTTGCTTCAACGCACCAGCGCCATCGTTTCCCCAAATTGTCGAAACAGTTTTTATAGAGCTCTTTTGGAATGCTCTTCAATGCCAACAGCGATTTTTCTATTATGTCATTCCTGGTGTCAAAATGCCTTCCTTTTAGAACTGCTTTAAGTTTGGGGAACAGGAAAAAGTCATTTGTTGCGATGTCTGGGGAATAGGGTGGTTGAGGTAGGATTTCTGTCCCGTTTTTAGCCAAAAAAACTCGTCACCAAGTGCGCTGTGTGAGGGCGGGCATTGTTATGGTGTAGGATCCAGTCACCATTAGGCCATTTTTCTGGCATTTTTTTTCGAATCGCTTCCCTTAGATGGCGAAGAATGTCCAAATACATTTCCTTAATAACCGTTTGGCCTGCAGGAAAATACTCGTGATGAACAATGCCCTTGTTATCCAAAAAGGCGACCAGCAACACCTTGTTTCTGGTTTTCAATATCCTGGATTTTTTTGGTCTAGGCTCACCCTGACCTCTCCACTCGGCATATTGACGCTTGGTTTCAGGGTCATAGTCATAGACCCATGTCTCGTCGCCTGTGATTATCTTGTTTTTCCATTCCGGATCCGTTCTTGTCATTTCCAACATGTTCTCACAGGTTGCAAGCCGACACAGTTTTTGCTCATTAGTGAGGAATCTTGGGATGAATTTTGCAGGAGTCTTTTTGAGCTTCAAATCTTTGGTTACGATCCTTCCAATCGTTGTTTTAGAGATGCCTGTGTCTTGCTCTAGCTCCAGCAAAGTGGTTCGAGGATTTTATTTTATCAAATCGGTGATTTTTTGCACATTTTGGGCGTTCTTGCCGAGGATCATCTTCAATAGAAATTCTGCCAGCTTTAAATCTAGAATGTCATTCAAAAACAGTTGTTCTTTTTGGGGGGTCATTGGGGAATGCTTTATTAGGCATTTTAAAAGTTTCGGTTGCTGATATTTGAAGTTTCACACAAATTTCTATGCAAATCCTCTGCTTCAATTTTTGTTCCATTGTAAAATCGCCGCAGTGCTAGGTGTAACCTTTAAATAAATTAGAATGACCTTGGCCCCCGCGCACGTACCACCTCGATATTGGTACCACCGTGTTCCCAGATATTTTTTCTATAATAAACAGTCAAATTTATTTACATTTTTCATTTATTTATTTTTTTTATGGACCCAGTCCGGGAACTTATGGGACATACCTTGTTTATATATAACTAACTAGCGAAGGTACCCGGCTTTGCCTGGGTTTTACCCGAGTAAAGGTTTGTCTAACGAACATTTGCTAAAGCAATTCTCTATAAACTTATAAAAAATATATATTTTTTGATAATTTGAAACTCGTAAATTTGAATCTCTCGATAAAGTGATCATTTTTTCCCGGTCCCTGTGTGACGTGTGTAGCGGCTCCCAAATATTAACTTTTCCTATTTTCATTATAAGTTTTAATTTGTCTAATAACTATTCAATTCAAATATTAAAATTATCCATCTTATAAATATATAATGCTTATAAAATATACTTTATTAAAATTATATGAATTAACATTAATATCATATTAATTGTTGCCATATCAATATAATAAAATAATTTACCTCATTCTAAATATAAATCATAAATAATATGAAATGTAAATATTTATCTATAATATATCAAGCACATATGTCTAACATTATATAATCTAGAATTGATATTTGACCACACACACAGACATAAAAAATAACTTCAACATGTAATAATACAACAATGCAACCCCTTCTGATAATTTGTATTAAATAAATGTAATTAAAGGTTTATTTTACAATAAATAATTTGTTATCTGATTCCGCCTAGAATTCCATGCCACCCACACGTGTCATCCTGAATTTTGTCTTTCCTAATTTTCTACATTACAAAATCATCGTTTTATCTAGTGAACATTTTTCCCGGTCCCTTGAAAAATACTCGATAAGTTGAATAAAATCATGGTCGTTTATGGAAGATGGACGTAGTTCCCGGAGGTCATCCGCGAGACTTTTTTCTTGTCTACTTGGCACAGCTGTGTCACCAACTCTGACCCCGCGCGCCAGGACCTCTTGATCCCTCTGATTGGTCGGTGGGTACTTGGACTGTCCATCCGGCCGGCGGCCGGACGATTACATTCTCTCGACAGGGGGTGGGGCAGACCTAAGCCTATCTCCGTCGCAAGGTGGCGCTGCTTGCGAGTTAAAGCTACAAATAACTCTAAGGATATTCAAGATATTCAAGAAATTATTTTTCAAAAACCTTCCCGGGGATATACCTAATAATATCCCAAAATTTCACGGCGATTGGATGTACGGTTTTTTAATCCATAGAGTACACACACACAGACAGGTAGACATTCATTTATATATATATATATATATATATTAAAGAAAGTTTTCGGGCAAACCGTTTCTCAGCTAACTAGAACGTAAAGTTTATATTGAGACATCTCCTTATCGTGAAACTGAAAATTGCTGATTGCTTACGCCATCTATCGGAATAAATATCAACTATTCGTTGATTTTTAATTAAATAACTTCCAGTTGTACGATAAGGAAATGCCTTTTTCTTAATTTATGAACCTTATCCCAGTACAATGTCACATTTTTTACTATTTTTCCACGTATAGTTTATATGTATAACGTTATAGTTAGCTGAAAAAGGGTTTGACCGAACGCTTTCTTCAATTGCTGTAAGTAAAAAGAGTTGCGAAGTTATATATATATATTTTTGAAATTTGTCGTAAACCGCAATCCTGGTATAATGAAATGGGAATATTCTGTTATTCAAACTATTTCATTTTAATATTTCGGAGATTTTTTTGGCATACTTTTAAAATTATGGCTAAAATCTATTTATTTATTTTTTAATTATCCCTAGTACACGTGGTACAGGCCATGATAATCATGGTGGGTAGTTAGCGACTGCTTTTTCTGTAAGCGCACCACGTGTCTACACATGTGTAAAGCAGTTCGACTTTGCACTAAAATTTAAAATGAAATTTACCACTAAGATAGGTTTAAAAATGTAAGAATTTTCCTGCAAGTATTTATCGTGAGTTAATAGTTGCACAAGTTTTCAATATTTTTATTCAATTAGACCAGTTGTTTATAGAGTATTTAGATTTAAAAACTTATTTTGAAATTTGAATAGAATTTTACTTGGTACATTTTTTCCAGACACTTCTAAAATGACTACATAAATTGAAAACTTTTAAAAAGATTTTTAGAGAAATTAAAATTTTTAAAAGAAAAAATTCGAAAAAGAATATGATGTAGTTGTGTTTATATTTCACTATAGGATAAAGTGAGGACTGCGAGATGCCATTCTGGGTTAGCCCACAATAAATTTACCTTCATATCATTGTTTCAAACAAATATTGAAAAAACATTGATGAACACAATATTTAAAAGAAAAGGTACGAATATAAAAATATGGTAATGAATGGTAAATTGGTAAATATGGTAAAACAATATACACTCCTGGATAAAACTTAGGAAAGTGGAAAGTCTTTGATGTCGCCGGTCGTCTGTTTTTTTTTTTTTTTAAGGTGATAGAGTCAATTTTGAGATAGGTGAAAGAGTCAATGTTGTTCACACTTGGTTATCTCGGTTTTCTTCAATAAAGGTCACTGTAATATATTTCAGAGTTATTGTCTAAATCCCGATATACATGCTAAAAGGTACAACTTCCTTAAGTTTTGTCCATGAGTGTATCTTTCAGAGTTATTTTCTGAATCCCGATATACATGCTAAAAGGTACAACTTCCTTAAGTTTTGTCCATGAGTGTATCTTTCAGAGTTATTTTCTGAATCCCGATATACATGCTAAAAGGTACAACTTCCTTAAGTTTTGTCCATGAGTGTATCTTTCAGAGTTATTGTCTGAATCCCGATATACATGCTGAAAGGTACAACTTCCTAAAGTTTTGTCCATGAGTGTATCTTTCAGAGTTATTGTCTGAATCCCGATATACATGCTGAAAGGTACAACTTTCTTAAGTTTTGTTCATGAGTGTATATTTCAGAGTTATTGTCTGAATCCCGATATACGTGCTAAAATTTCCTAAAGTTTTGTCCATGAGTATATGAGTGTTCCTTATTGTTAGTTAATTAGTCCACGAAAACCAAACTAGATTATAAATATCGTACAAAAGGTTTATTCTACACACACAATAAATTATAAATAAAAGAAAATACTTTACTATTATTTCATAACAAAAAAAAAAAGGGGGACCATATACAATTATAGAACAAAGATATACTGTATCAGTGTATACAATTAAGACACTGACAGATATCTAAACACATATTTGACAAATTATGAAGATTTCAAGAAATCAAAGCCCACCCTGGACTGATTGACGAGGGTAATATATGAAGCCATGTTTCTAGGTGGGTGTTCAGAATTTTCTAAAGCTGGTGTTGTGTCATGTCTTAAAGAGACGACCGATAGAGGACGCATAGTCATCATGTCAATTTTGACAGGATAGGTGACTTTTCTATTCGGAGTGCCACGGAGGCGATGGTCTCAGCTGTGCTGAAGGATTGGAACTGGACCCTTCCTAGAACCCCGTATTATTTATTTACAATGTGGCCCCTTCCAGGTAAAATGAACTATAAATAAAATTTTGAAATCTTTGATAACGTTTTTTTAAGATATAAAAATAAATTAAAGATTGTTAGTTACACTGATGGACACACAAAACTTAAGGAAGTTGTACCTTTTAGCATGTATATCGGGATTCAGACAATAACTCCGAAAGATACACTCATGGACATAACTTAAGGAAGTTGTACCTTTTAGCATGTATATCGGGATTCAGACAATAACTCCGAAAGATACACTCATGGACATAACTTAAGGAAGTTGTACCTTTTAGCATGTATATCGGGATTCAGACAATAACTCTAAAAAGATACACTCATGGACATAACTTAAGGAAGTTGTACCTTTTAGCATGTATATCGGGATTCAGACAATAACTCCGAAAGATACACTCATGGACATAACTTAAGGAAGTTGTACCTTTTAGCATGTATATCGGGATTCAGACAATAACTCTGAAAGATACACTCATGGACAAAACTTAAGGTAGTTGTACCTTTTACCATGTATATCGGGATTCAGACAATAACTCTGAAAGTTACACTCATGGACAAAACTTAGGGAAGTTGTACCTTTTAGCATGTATATCGGGATTCGGACAATAACTCTGAAAGATACACTCATGGACAAAACTTAAGGAAGTTGTACTTTTTACCATGTATATCGGGATTCAGACAATAACTCTGAAAGATACACTCATGGACAAAACTTAAGGAAGTTGTACCTTTTACCATGTATATCGGGATTCAGACAATAACTCTGAAAGATACACTCATGGACAAAACTTAAGGAAGTTGTACTTTTTACCATGTATATCGGGATTCAGACAATAACTCTGAAAGATACACTCATGGACAAAACTTAAGGAGGTTGTACCTTTTAGCATGTATATCGGGATTCAGACAATAACTCTGAAAGATACACTCATGGACAAAACTTAAAGGAAGTTGTACCTTTTAGCATGTATATCGGGATTCAGACAATAACTCCGAAATATACACTCATGGACATAACTTAAGGAAGTTGTACCTTTTAGCATGTATATCGGGATTCAGACAATAACTCCGAAAGATACACTCATGGACATAACTTAAGGAAGTTGTACCTTTTAGCATGTATATCGGGATTCAGACAATAACTCCGAAAGATACACTCATGGACATAACTTAAGGAAGTTGTACCTTTTAGCATGTATATCGGGATTCAGACAATAACTCCGAAAGATACACTCATGGACATAACTTAAGGAAGTTGTACCTTTTAGCATGTATATCGGGATTCAGACAATAACTCCGAAAGATACACTCATGGACATAACTTAAGGAAGTTGTACCTTTTAGCATGTATATCGGGATTCAGACAATAACTCTGAAAGATACACTCATGGACAAAACTTAAGGTATATGTACCTTTTACCATGTATATCGGGATTCAGACAATAACTCTGAAAGATACACTCATGGACAAAACTTAAGGAGGTTGTACCTTTTAGCATGTATATCGGGATTCGGACAATAACTCTGAAAGATACACTCATGGACAAAACTTAAGGAAGTTGTACTTTTTACCATGTATATCGGGATTCAGACAATAACTCTGAAAGATACACTCATGGACAAAACTTAAGGAAGTTGTACTTTTTACCATGTATATCGGGATTCAGACAATAACTCTGAAAGATAAACTCATGGACAAAACTTAAGGAGGTTGTACCTTTTAGCATGTATATCGGAATTCAGACAATAACTCTGAAAGATACACTCATGGACAAAACTTAAAGGAAGTTGTACCTTTTAGCATGTATATCGGGATTCAGACAATAATTCTGAAAGATAAACTCATGGACAAAACTTAAGGGAGTTGTGCCTTTCAGCATGTATATCAGGATTCAGACAATAACTCTGAAATATATTTGATATACTGTGACCTTTATTAAAGATACATGAGATAACCAAGTCTAAACAAAATTGCTTCTGTATCCTTAAAAAAAAAAAATAGACGACCGGCTGCATCAAATACTTTCTACTCTCTCAGGTTATTTGTCCATGATTATATATCCATGGTTAATTTAAAAATATATATTATTTATCAAATCAAATACAGTTGAGATATATTCAAATAACATTAAGTTTATTCCATATTTACATATTTCATAATCAAACTTTCTTAGAATTTTAAAGATGTTTGAATATAATCTTACATTTCCCAAATATATAAATACATTTTAAACTAATTAAAACTTGTTTCATTTATAATGTGTAACTCATTATATACCTTTTTTATATAAAAAGGAACAAAAAATGTTATAATAATATATCGTATTAAATCACAGACGAACAAAAAAACTTACCATTTATTCAGACGACTTAAAAAAAATCTTTATTATTCTAAAACACACACCAACACAATCTGTAAGAAATAAATAACAATTTTCAGCTAAATAAATGCTTAAAGGTACCCATGGGGGTTTCAACAATATTTTCTTCTGTAAATCAAAAATTTCTTCTGCTATCAATTTAATCTTTAAATAGCTTTAAATTCCGCATTCTAGCAAAGTCTTGAAAGAAATGGAATAGGGCAATTTGAACGCGATTGGCCAGTGTATAAGGTACAATGTGTTTTTTTTATTTATTTTATTATTGATTCTTTCTCCTGTTATTTTTTTTTATACAGACGAAACTTTCACATCCATATAAAATTCCCAAAAGATAAATTTAATTCGGACAAACTTTGAAAAAAAAATGTTTATGTCTCTTTTTTTTATTACCTTTAGCCTATATATCATATATATATTATTCAAAATATGCTTTATTTTTTATTTATATATAAATGCAATCTATCTTATATATTTATTGAACCGTAAAAAAAATAGAATATTTTTTTTTTTCGGTTTATCGAATTGGATAATCCTGATCAATAAATGGAAAGAAAGGTAAAAAAAAAGTAGAAATACGGAGGTATTATAAAATATATCTTTTTTAATACCGTTATTTAAATCCATATATATAAATCGTTTATGTGAATAAAAATATTAAATTGAAGATAAAATATATTTTTTTAAAATAAACAATGATGTTTTAGTATACACTCATTGGGGAGACACACAGAAAGGACGTGGAAGGTTTTTGATGTCGACAGTCTTCTGTTGTTGTTGTTTTTTTTTTTTAAAGAAGACAGGCAATTTTTTTCACACTTGGTTATCTCGTGTGTCTTTAGTAAAGGTTACTGTGTATCAAATAACTTTCAGAATTATTGTTTGAATCCCGATATAAATGCTAATAGATGAAAGTTTCTCAAGTTTTATCCAAGAGTGTATGTCTCAATTTGTTGGTCAATGTTTGGTGATGTTCGAGTGGAGACGCTTAAAGCATTCTCTGTGTGCTTGTCTGGTGATCTCCTCGCATACCTGTGTAACCCGCTCCTTATCAACGCTGCAAATAAAAGATAAGTACTGTTTTTTATTTTATTTAACAAATCGTGTTATTTTTTTATTTACCCCTTTTTGTTGTTGGTGTTGTACTCTTGAGTGTACGTTTTTCTGTGTTTAAGTTACTCTTACTGTAGGCCTTAGTAGGCCTTAGTCAGTGGCGTTCCGAATTGATAAAATGCACAAAGTTTCAACGAAAGAGTTTTATGAAAATAGTACATAATGTAAATTATACCGGTATCAGTGGATAAAATAAGAAAATACATATCTTAGTCATGCAGCTGAAAGTTGCTGATGGTGTGCGCCATGTATTGTAATAAATACCAGCTAATCGTTTTAACAATCATATCAGGATATTGGTTGAATACCCTTCGATTAAAATATTCAACGATAAGTTGGCATCCAGGCTCTAACAAAATTGTAAGCGTAGAAATCAAGTCTTTGTATATCTGAAGATTTGAAAGTATTTTTTTATGACGTCACCACGACCTGTCGACAATTATTAACAATTTAACCAAACTATCTATAACTAGAGAATCTTGAAAAAAAAAACAAAGAAATAATTTAAAGATGATTTTTTACAAATACAGAGTAATATATATTTTTATAATCTGTTAAATATTTTCATTGAATAATATTAAATTAAATAATAAATTATTTCTTCGCCACAATATTTAATAATAAAATGTTTCAGGTACCAGGCCAATATAGGTGGAAACTTTCTACGAAGGATTTGATCTATATACAAAGAAATTTAAAATAAAAAAGGCATATCCTAACCAGGAGCACATGTGCTTTTCAGAAGGCAGAGCGCCATCTGGTGGAACAGAAATCAACTAAACATTGATTTAGCCTGTTTCCTGATAATCAATGTTTAGTTGATTTCTGTTCCACCAGATGGCGCTCTGCTTTCTGAAAAGCACATGTGCTCCTGGTCAGGATATGCCTTTTTTATTTTTAATATCAACACCTGACCTTTTTATAATTATTATTTTTTTCCATTATTTTTTCACATACAAAGAAATATAGACGCGAAAGAGACCAAAACGCCATCATGTCACCTGCCCAAGTGTGCCAGTTTGAAGAGATGGTCGAAAATTTGCGCAGGTTTGTTTTTTCGCCTATTTTGATTGAAGAGGTTTCATAGATAATTAGTAAGGAGCGCAAAAAGTATATAAATATTACGTTCAATAGCTAAAAATCTATGAATTAAAAAAAAAGAAACTATAATTTCATATAAAGTGAAGATTTTCTCTCCTTCGTGTTAGGTTTAAGAACTGAAATATATAAGTAGCAATATATATATATATGAATAGCCGTTAAAATTGGCGCGAAAATGTCCTTTTTCCCGCCAATTTCTCGAAGTATCGGTTGGTAGCAGCCAGCAGCCAATAGAAGTGCAGGAAGCTACCCCGGGGGAAATAAAGGCAACTTTCAAGTAATTATGTCCCTAAGAGGACAAAAATAAACTTCCAGACACTGAGCTTTATAATCATTTAGTTTTATAGCTGTCTCTCTATTGTTTTCCCCTCTAATTCATTTTTAATAGAGAGGAGAAAAAACTTCTTATATTACTTTTATCTCTCTAGTAAACTAATTGTAAGTATTAATTAATGGAATAACTACTATTGCATATACATATTCACATATTTTATATATGCATATTCTCATTGATAAAGAGGCTGGAACGAATGAAAATATACCTTCAGTAAATTATGTTTAATTTCGTGAGAAAACATTCTCAAAAGGATAATAAATTAATCTAAATTGCATAGCGAAAGTTAGAAAGGGAATTAATATTTGCATATTTACACAATAGCATATGTTCCTACTGGATCCTCGTACAGTTTGTAAACACATCAGTCTCCGGGATGATGGAATTCCAAGTATTTACCGATTAGATTATGAAATTCATGGTTTGTTGATTTCAGTAATAAGTGATAGCTCTTTGGGTTTCTGCTTTCCAGGATGTGGTTTAAAAATCTGGCCCTGTATAGGAGTTTGAAGTAAAGTTTTTATGTTGTGTGTATTTGCGATTGATTTATCATATCTTTGGACTTCTAGATTTAATTAAAGTATTATTATTTATAAATTTGCCAATTATTTATGCGCTTTTTTACATTGAAGATGGTTGATAATGTACAGGTTCTTGTACACTTATATTAGAATGTATTTCAAGGAATTTGTTCAAATTTTGTGCATTTTTTCTCTTTGGTCGAGAGAGTTCTAATAATTCTCTGAACCTTACAAGTAAAGAGTAGGAGACCATTGTAAATATGTAAATATTGGGAGTGTTTTAATGTTGAAAGTGTAATGAGAGGCTTCTAGGTTATGTGTTTTTGTATGTATTTGTCATTATGTTAATTAACGAGAAGAATTTAATGTATTTATATTTGAACCACACAATTTGTCATTTTATTTCTCTCTCTTTATAAAATCCTAGATTTTCGTAAACCCCAAATTGTTCAAGTGGAGAAACTGAACAAACTAATTCCATCTTATCTATGACTGTCCGAACTTTTCAGAAGTGAGACATCGATTGTTCCCTAATCTAACACCATCAGCCACTTTGTTTATATATATTTTATGTATATATATGTATATATGTATATATTCATGTAAATATTCCATCCAAAGTTTCAAATTGTTTGTTTGCTTCCTCTGTAATAAGCGCAAATATTTCCATATCGCGCGCTTTGTTAGATGACAAATAAATTTTAAAAATCACCACACAGAGGTTATCTTTATTCAAATCTTCGTCATAAGGTACATACGCAGTTTCTGTGTATTATTATTAATATAAGACATATATATATGTAATATTATACGCGGGGAAATATTACTCTTGGAGATTGATGATTGTTGTTGGTGGTGGCGCAGTCGTGGTGGCTGAGTGCTAAGGTTTACACAACAGGGGAAATAAACCAGGAGACACGATTGATTGTTGAAATAAGGCAACTGGTCGGAGGAAAGAAAGGCTTGGAGAAGGTGGAGCGGGTTGACTATTGTCTATCTATTCACATGGCGGTGATTGACTTAGCTGAAAAGGATGAACGGGGGAGGTCTCTAGAGCAGGTGTTATCTCGGTGGGAGCTAGCTAACTACTCGATGGTGTCCAGCCGAAGACTCTAGGTCCTAACTCGGTGGGATCGAAGTGCAGACTGCCAATTCTTGGTTCTCGATTTAACACGAGAACCCTTCTTACTTTCCATTGGTTGAAAGGTGTGACGTGGAGGTTCCCTATTGGTTCTCCACAAAATGTGCTACTCTCTGGTTGGTCTACGTTACTTCTTTTGTCTTTAGACATGTTCCAGCTTGACCCGGAAGTGATAGTTTGTTGAACTCAACTTTTATTAGTTCCGCGATAATTAAACTGGGTATAACTTTACTAATGATCGTGCTAACTTCTAAGCCTCTTTTCTAGGCCTTTCTTCTAGGCCTTTCTGTCCTCCAATGTTACCTTGTTCTTTTATTGAAACAAATCATACATTTTCATACATACATTGGATTAGGTTGGCATCTAATTATACAAATTATGACAGATGCGCCCCCTACATGTGAAGAATTTATGAAGGGGTTTTAGTCTGAATAAGTTCTGTAAAGCAAAGAAAATAATTTTGAGCGAAAATTAATTGGTTATAGGGAGGTTATATACAACATTGATAAGGATATAAGAGATAAAATAAAAAAATGTAGTGTTAATGCTATATAGTTGGTTTATAGTTAATAGAAATCAAAAATTTGTAAAGGTGAATCATAAGTTGAGTACTATGGTACATAGTGAAAAAGGAAAAATTGCCTAATTACATTTTTTGCTCGAGATTGAGAAGGAAATCGAGGAAATTTCATGAGGTAATTTTAGAAATCAAAAATAAAAATAAAAGTAAAAATAGTTGATTGAAATCAAAGTGAAGTCGTGGTTGAAAAAGAAAAATGCCTTGTTGCGTGGAAAAAAAAAAGAAAAATGCTTTGTTGCGTAAAAAAAAAAAAGAAAAATGCTTTGTTGCATTGGTGAAAAAGAAAAAATGCCTAATTACTTTTTTGCTCGAGTTTGGGAAGGAAAACGAGGAAATTTCATGAGGTATTTTGAAATCAAAAAAATAAAAATAAAAGAAATGTTGAGCGAAATTAAAGTTGAATGCTTGGTTGCGTAAAAAAAAAGAAAAATGAAAAAGGTTTTTCAAAAATAAAGGATGACTTAATGTCTTAAGTTTAACCGAAAACCAATGTGTTTTCGTTGATAAATGGAACTACGATAAAATAAACTAAGTGGTAAATACAATGGTAAATAATTGCTAAAATAAGTGATAGTAAATTGAATAAGTTGATAAATTGGTTAAATATTTTAATTTTAATTTTAGAAAATAGTGAAAATGGTTAATATATAAACAAAAAAAGAATATATAGTGGTTTGAACCCGTTTTGTATCTACATGCCATGATCTAGATTTCTTAATTGATTAATTATGCCTTGTAGGATTTCTTTTGTCTTTGTGTGTATTGTGGAAAATGTTAGAAGTTTTTGTGTAAGAAATGTGTGAAACGAATTCTATGTGTTGTCGAGATCCTAAGGTCTGTGATATCTACGTGTAGGTGGAATATGTAACGTTTTTTGGAAGTCTGTAAGAATAATTAGGATTTAATTATAATAGGGATGTGAACTCATTAAGAAGTGTCGGTAACGTCTTGTGAGAGAGCAATTGAATTGTATTTTTGTAAAAGTCGATATGTAGCTGGAATGGGGAATGAAGTTGGGTGATATGGAGAGAGGTTCCCAAACTGGCGACATGTAGAAGTCCCCAGCTTGACCTCAATTTAGACGAGGGGCCCACTGTAATTAGATCCGGAAATGGGGGAACTAAGATCCCTCTGTTTGCATACGGCTGATTTTATCGCCGTGCGGGAGATATCTGCCTCCTAATTGTCTTTGTGCTAATTGAATCTTTTAATGGTTCTATACTTATTTTACTGGAGTGGGATTTTATTCTTTCTGCACTGATTTGTTAATTTTCTAGTTTCCTCTATCTGGGAAGAATGATGTAAATCGTTTTATCTGTCGTAGGTGGTGTAATTTCGGCATCGGTTATATTGTGTGTGTGACATGTTTTGTGTACGAATTTTGTTTTGTTTTGTGGGTTGGATCGGTGTTTTTACGTGGTGTTGGTTGGATTCATTGATACTTTTAGAGAATCGGCAGGTGGGACAGGTTTTTACCTGTTTTTGTATTGTCGTGTGTTATGTTCTGCCAATAATATTGTGAAGAGCTGAGTTGGTGTAGTTTCGGCATTATTTGTATTTTGAAAATCCGGATATTGTATCTATTGATATTAAATCGAATGGTTGTTGTGACTTAGTAAAAATGCTATTCAGTGATATCAAAGTGGAATTGAGTGAAAGTGCGACTTTCGACGTGGACACGCTTTGAGGTGAGAAGTGTCACAGGCGTGGTGAAGGCGTCTTTGGCCTGAAAAGTGAAAAGTTTTGTGGTGTGGCCTGTGACACGAATCGAAAAAAAAATAGTAAATGAAAAGGTGTCACGTGAAGCCTTTGTTTGTACAAAATCTAACCTGTTCTCACTATGAACAACAAATTTACTAAAGTCATGGATGCTGGTTGTACGAACATATATCGAGAATTCTTATATTGTTAGTGCATGTGGCACGTTTTAATGTGAAACTTTTTAGTGTTTTGGGTAGACGAGATGATTGTATTATTATTAACGGTTGTGCATGCTTGCTGGTTGTTGTCGTCTTTTGGCGCGAGTGTCGCGCTTGTTGTGCGGGTTGTGCGTGTTTGTTGCGCTGGTGGTGTGGGTTACCGTTGTGTGATGACGTATGGATGCGTTTGTTGTTAGCGTGAAAACCATCCTGTTGGATGGATGCTGTCTGTGTTTTGTGTTTGTGAATGTCGTGTTTGTTGTGAGGTACATTTGCGTGATTGTTGTGTGACGACGTATGGTCACGTATGAACTTTGTGTGGTAGTTATGTGAGCTGTGCTGTTGTACGGACACGTTTTTGGGCATTATTGTGATTGTAGGTTGAAGCCGTTGTGGCTTTGTGAGTTGAGGGCATATAGTAATGGCAATTGATTTTAAGAAAGAAGTTGTGTGGTGCGGGGTTAGATAGGTGGCAGGTAAATATTTGTGGTTGGGTCAATGAATGCAGGCAAGGGTTGCCATGTGTGAAAAATTTGGGTGCAGTGCAAGTCCTTTGGGACAGGTTTTGGCCTAGCCCGTGCGTGCATTCATTGGATACATGGTTGGATACATGGTTAA
>CP092871.1:90361901-90373979 GCA_030710605.1 Cordylochernes scorpioides | reverse complement strand
TGTTAACATCATCAGACAAAATAGCTTCACTAAGTCTTAACCTTGAAAAATACTCTTTCTTTAGTGAAAAGGTACAATTTGGATTATAGGTTATAAAACACAAGGTAATAACACCAAACCCACAAATTGATAAATAGTCTGCGAGGTTTTGGTAACAGTGTTGTTCACCATCATCAGGCAATAGAGTACTGAATGAGAAAATATATCACAGTTCTTAAGTATAATAACAGTACTAACCATTTGAAAGCCTGCTGTGATATTTTTTCTCATCGAGTACATTTGTCTGATGATGGTAACAATGCTGTTACCGAAACCTCACACACTATTTGGAGAGAAATTTATTAATCTTATTACCCCTGTGTTTCAAAGTCAACCTCAAGTTTAAAAATGTTGTGAGAAGAAAAGTTTATATTTTCAAATTGCTAAGGTATACACAAAATACAGTAGAACTTGGATAATTCGAACTTCTTTAATTCGAAAACCTCTTTAATTCGAATATTTATCTTGGTCCCTAGAAGCCTTAAGCCTTTATTCAAAACATATTTAATTCGAATTTTTGGATAATTCGAATTTTTTTATGGTCCCTTGGGGTTCGAATTATCCAAGTTCGACTGTATTTGGTAGTACAGTTGAACCTCCCTTTAGCGGACACCTCTCCACAAAGGACAGTTTTCATTTGCAAAATGACCATTTTTTACTATTTAGCAACTCTCCAGAGGACACTTTGGCTCTGTAATTAGGTGTTGTCCTTTACAGGGAGTTTGTTCTACTGTACATAATAAAGGTAAGAAGACTAAATCCAAATAAATAAATTGAATGTGACATTCCAGTAAGCACACCTGTTACATGACCCATGGAATCTATTTATTGTTACCTTGGAATACTTTCAAATAGAATAGAATTGATGTCACTGGTCAACTATTTTTAAGGAGACAGAGGCTGTTTACACTTGGTTATCTTGTGTGTCTTTAATAAAGGTCACTGTAATATCTTTCAGAGTTATTGTCTGAATCCCGATATACATGCTGAAATGTACAACATCCTTAAGTTTTGTCCATGAGTGTATCTTTCAGAGTTATTGTCTGAATCCCGATATACATGCTAAAAGGTACAACATCCTTAAGTTTTGTCCATGAGTGTATCTTTCAGAGATATTGTCTGAATCCTGATATACATGCTAAAAGGTACAACTTCCTTAAGTTTTGTCCATGAGTGTATCTTTCAGAGTTATTGTCTGAATCCCGATATACATGCTGAAATGTACAACATCCTTAAGTTTTGTCCATGAGTGTATCTTTCAGAGTTATTGTCTGAATCCCGATATACATGCTAAAAGGTACAACATCCTTAAGTTTTGTCCATGAGTGTATCTTTCAGAGATATTGTCTGAATCCTGATATACATGCTAAAAGGTACAACTTCCTTAAGTTTTGTCCATGAGTGTATCTTTCAGAGTTATTGTCTGAATCCCGATATACATGCTGAAAGGTACAACTTCCCTAAGTTTTGTCCATGAGTGTATCTTTCAGAGTTATTGTCTGAATCCCGATATACATGCTAAAAGGTGCAACTTCCTTAAGTTTTTGTCCATGGGTGTATCTTTCAGAGTTATTGTCTGAATCCCAATATACATGCTAAAAGGTACAACTTCCTTAAGTTTTGTCCATGAGTGTATCTTTCAGAGTTATAATCCCGATATACATGCTAAAAAGTACAACTTCCTTAAGTTTTTATCTATGAGTCCAATAATGAATTTGAAACATTGTTGACATCAAACAGGAAGGTAGAAGAGACAAGATAAACAAAGATGGTTACCTACCACTTGGGTTGAGCAACCACCATGTTGTGTCTTACCTGGTGCATCCTGTATTCGTAGACAGAGTCAAAGTCAACTTCGTCATTGTCCCCGGCGTTGACCACACACATGCTGGAGGGACAGAGGTAGGTCAGGTACATTACTTGTATAGTAGCAGCTATAACTTACTCTGTCTCCTTCTGGTCAGAATCCACTTTGACTATGTCATTGAGGACCTCCACAATACCTATGATGATCCCGTTGATGAGGTAACCTATCACTCTGAAACAACACTTAATTGTGTTACACAAACTTCCCCAAATCTAGAAGAATATACAGTAAAGGACAACACCGTGTTCCAGAGGTGTGTTATATTACTGGGGAGTAAAATTGGTCATTTTGGATAGTGAAATGATTGGTTTATAGGCAGAGTTATATAGATGGGAGAATTGGAGAACATTTATCCATATAGTTAGTCACCAAACTTTGGACACTAATAACAACAACAATAAGGTGTGGGGTGTGTTCGAGGAGCATGAACTCATGGAATTCGTGTAATCTTTACACAAGGAGATAAGAAACAACAACGATAAGGTGTTCAATTTATTCATCTATCAATTGGTTTTCTACTGTCTCAAATGACTGTAAGGAGTTAATCAGTAGAGGTAGTATTGAATCAAGCATTGATGCAACAAAGTCTAAAGAGAAGAATAGAACCTGCTCTCTGCCTCTTACCATGGTGTATACAGTAATAGACCTCAGTGCCTTCATGAAGTTTCCTGATTCAGCCATTGGGATTAGGAGGAAGAAAGGTATTGTAGATCTTTAGGTGATATTTAACTCTCAACTTTCTTATCTCCACTAAATGTGGATCTTGAGCTTTTCAAAGGTAGGGACAGGTAGAGCTTAGTTCTGGATGAGCTGAGTATCCTAAACTGTGAGTACAAGAGAGATTGACCTACAGTTTAACACCCAGATTTCCCACAGTCCTTAAATACAATTCTGATAACACAAAAACTACAAGATAACAAGACCAAATGTAGATAAATAATTTAAACAGAATACAAGCAGACTGAAGGATAAGTCTCCAACTCCATCCTAACATGGAGGAGAGCCCTCTCTTGAAGTTTGAAACAGCTTCTAAAGTATAGTCAACTAACTCATCATATAAATAAACTAAAACGAACGAACGAAGAGGAGTTTCTTATTTTAATATATGCGAGCTTTCGGACCGTGACATCCTTCTACTGGCTATAGAATGGAAGATATGACCGACTATATATAGAGCTAAAACAATTACAAATTTACATATTGAAAATTAATGGTATAAATATAATTAGCATATACAGCAGATATCAACTAAGAATCATATGGAAACAGATTTTTCTCAGGAAACAAAGAATGGACCAACTCAATAACCTTGGAGGAGAGCCAGATTAGGATGTGGAGAGAGATTCAAATAAATAAATTCAACTTTGGCAACAGCACTTATAATCTTCAGACATATTAATAGGGCGCACATCTAAATTTCATATTTAGATTTGCATACTTTACATTTCTAAAATCTATAATCCAATTTGAATCTTTGAATCAAATAACACCATATCAAATAGGAGACTTGACATTTCTAGGCTCTTTAACTTCTTGGTCTTTAACCTCAAGAAGATTCTTTCTTTTTATTTGATATACAAGGTAATAAGACTAAATAAATAAATAGTGTGTGACATTTCGGTAACAGCATTGTTACCATCATCAGACAAAAGTAATTAACCTTATTTGATATGTTAACACTCTCCTCCATTCTATAAGTTTCCAATAGTGTGTGGCATTTCGTTAATGGCATTGTTACCACCATCAGACAAAAGTAATTAACCTTATTTGATATGTTAACACTCTCCTCCACTCTATAAGTTTCCAATAGTGTGTGGCATTTCGTTAATGGCATTGTTACCACCATCAGACAAAAGTAATTAACCTTATTTGATATGTTAACACTCTCCTCCACTCTATAAGTTTCCAATAGTGTGTGGCATTTCGTTAATGGCATTGTTACCATCATCAGACAAAAGTAATTAACCTTATTTGATATGTTAACACTCTCCTCCATTCTATAAGTTTCCAATAGTGTGTGGCATTTCGTTAATGGCATTGTTACCACCATCAGACAAAAGTAATTAACCTTATTTGATATGTTAACACTCTCCTCCACTCTATAAGTTTCCAATAGTGTGTGGCATTTCGTTAATGGCATTGTTACCACCATCAGACAAAAGTAATTAACCTTATTTGATATGTTAACACTCTCCTCCACTCTATAAGTTTCCAATAGTGTGTGGCATTTCGTTAATGGCATTGTTACCATCATCAGACAAAAGTAATTAACCTTATTTGATATGTTAACACTCTCCTCCATTCTATAAGTTTCCAATAGTGTGTGGCATTTCGTTAATGGCATTGTTACCATCATCAGACAAAAGTAATTAACCATATTTGATATGTTAACACTCTCCTCCATTCTATAAGATTCCATCTGTAATCCAATAAGTACCCAGGTTAAAAATGTGGGTAAATATGTCCTAACACTCTAATCCCCAAGTTTCCGCTGCTGCAGTAGGTACGTACGGAGAGGGATAGGTGAGCAGAGCCACCAGACACAGGGCCATGGACTTCTGGGCCGAGGTGTTGTAGGAGATGGAGAGGACATCCAGCATGAGCCGCAGCAGTTTCTCCAGCACCTGGTCTGGTAGCTGGTGATACTGGGATGCTGTGAGCTGCAGCAAGGCCTGGAAGTTGTCCCGGCTCTGGAGCATGACCTGGCTCACCACCACCAGGTAGGAGGACTGGAGGAAGACTGACAGGTGGGTGCGGTTCTGCTGCACTCACACACATACATGTTAGAAATAAAAAGGAGATTCTGTTGAATTTGGGGAATTATTTCTAAGATTATGATCTTGAGATTTGATATATTTTGGACTACATTAGTATATTAGGTCAATGGTAGTGGTATGCAGTCGTGGCATAAATTTTGAAAGTATAATTATTAAAATAGTTTTGATCAGAAATTTATTTAATTGAGCTAAGAAATATACAAAAACATAATTTTATAAAAGTACTGCCTGGCTTAAGGCGCAAGAATAAAAAAATGAAATACTTATTTACATAATGTACAAAAGATTTGAGCCAGCCATTGGGAAACAACAACAATGATTTTATATAGTAAAAACGGCGACCTCTGGTGGTCGATTTAGCAGAGTATTTGAATCTATGAAATATATATATATTTTTAAATAAAATAATATTTTAATATAACATACATACATTGACATGGAGCCAGCCACACATTGACACGTTTCGCACACAATGGCACACTACAAGAGTTCCTAATGTTTGGTGTCATACTACTTCACACACAACAAGGGCTCCTAATGATTGCCCTTATACTACTTAACACACAATACACTACAAGGGATATTAATTTATGAAACACAAAAAAAAAATACAACTTTCATACACCTCTATAAAACGCAATCACATTCCAGTTACTTTCCATACCAAGTAGGAAAAATAGGTGGAAATGAAAGAGCAAATCAATTGGAACACAATGTGTGAAACCTCTCTGTCCTAATTCAGCAGACTGCTTGGCAATATCAACCATTAACAAAACAGTAATGTATTTAAAACAAACTGGATAGATGACATCAAACATTAGTTAGGGGGTAAATATCTGGGATCATCTGTTGAGACTATAGCTAAAATTAAAAAGCTTAACACAAAGAACCAATGCTTATAAACAGACCACACCAGACTAATCAAATTTAAAAAGTCGGTGGATGAGAGGGTAACACCTCCATTCCCGACAGTCATGAACCGGGGTTGAATCCCGCGTTAAAAATTGTTTAATATGTGAATAACCTTCACATATTATTCATTGTTCAATTATCATGAACTAGGTTGCTCTTGCTGAGCGGTACCTATTTATGTGAATTTGAACCAGAGAAGACTAATCAAAATACATTCCACTAAATACATCTCCACTAAAATGCCTTGAACATGACTGGTACAGAGCAGGAGGGATAAGCACGAATTATTTCCTCCCAAGGTTCTGTCCTCCCTTGATTTCTAAACTTGAAGTCTGGTCATCTACAGACAATGACTTTCCAGAATGTTTTCAAGGTTTTCCCACTATGTATTAAGTGCAACTCTTAACCTGCAACTCCAAGCTACATCATTGCCTGTATTGGCTTATCCATTGATGAGCTATACCCATCCCCAGCACCGACACCATCTCAAACTCTACAGACTTGATACCCTAATATGATTGTTTGAGATAAGAAAGAAGAAGACTAAAATGCCATCAAATAGAGGGTTTGCAGGGTCATATTCTAGAGTACATTGAAGCCAAGGAGAACACCTTTGTAGATGGTAGTGTAGAGTAGAGCTTACTTGGCATTCCAAGAGGGAACCTGTGATCTTGATCAGGATGGGACGGAGCATGGTGAAGTTGTCCTGCTGGTACAGTAGCTGCATGTTCTTCACCAGCTGCCACACCAACACTCTGGGTGAATATACATAACACCAGAGAGCTTCTTCAAATATGCAAATGTTTAACACAGAAAATAAAAAGTAATAACATGAAATAGTAAAATGTCTCATGGAGGAAAGCCCTATAACTTTCTAAAATAGCCTGTCAGAGCCATTAGAAAGTGTTTACCATTGTGACACAGCTATATATTTCAATGTTATCTCAAATGGGAAAATATGAGCTACAGGAATTCCAGAAAACAAAGAGTTAGAGCATGTACCATACTGATGGCCAACCAAATTAAATCAACTATTTTTTTTTTAAACCTGTTGTATTTCAAGAGCTGTGTGTGCTTCAACACATTTTCATTGGGAAATAAATATCCCTCTGGTTCCAGTCTTTGCTCATATTTCTTTTAGATTTTGATAACCTCTTGTAAGCAAACCTGCATGTAGCAATTGGCTGCTAATGTTTTTCTTTCTTCAAAATTTACTGTAGTGACAAAAGACCACCACACACAGTTCAAGAAAAAAATGTGATGCCATTTTGTTCCAAAACTCCTAGGTAGCTTTACCAATAATATATCAACTTAATACTTTCAAACAAGGGGGGGTATGTATAGAAATGACTGGGAAGGGGATCTATGGGAACTGCAGCATCTGAGGACCATAATAAAAACCTTGCACATTGGATACCCTACGCTGCCACAAGAAAATAGTCTAGGGGGTTGGTGAAAGGATGGTCTAAACCGTTGGTTTTCAACTGCTATGACCCGTGTTCGATTCCTGCACAGGGCACTTTTTCCTGATTTAAAAAAAAAAAAATGCTCCAATGGTCCCCGATTCTTGCAAAAGTCCAACCCCACCAGCGAGTGCAAGTAACAAACCTCTGGTACATTTGTAAGTGCAAAGTCAAAATGCTTTTCACATGTGTAGACATGTGCACTTACAGTAAAAGCAGTCGCCAACTTCTCCCCAACATGATTATCATGGCCTCCTGTACCACATGTACTAGGAATAAACAAAAAAAAGAAAATAGTCTAGCCTTGCATAGGAGTGCTAGGAAGTGACAATAATTTGATGCCCCAACAAGTAGGGAAGTTTGGAATTACCGTCAGTAGAGCTCCCAAGTCCTCTGCATTGAGGTCAGACATCATCTCGTACAGGGCATTCACCATTTTGGCAGCATACATCTGTCAACACACACACCTCTTCATTGTATAATAAAACTATATATACATTCTGAATATTTTTAAAGCATCAGATGTAATGATGAGGCACACAATTTGGATTATAGATTATACAGTTACGAGCGTCATGCGTTCTTCATCTCTGTCACTGTTTACTTTTTTTTTTTTGGAATGGCGCTCTCCTATTGGTTCGCTACGATGGTGCCGCCACTGTGCGAGACACTTTGCCCCCCCCCCCCCACTCGCTTCTTGGTTTTTGTAACTATTGTGTTGGAGCGGGTCGCTCCTTAAATAAATGCATATATTAGTTAATAACTAAATGGAATCCTCTCTTTCTTTTTCCCAGTAAGAGACGCCTACGGAAGCCAACAGTACATAGACAGATAAAAAACATAGGCTATAGTTATTAACTAATATATGCATTTATTTAAGGCGCCAATTTATAATAGTAACAAATAGTATTTGAATCAAAACATTCAATCGGGTAAGACACGGGCGTTAATGATCCAACAGGTCCGCGTGTCTAAATTAAAACACGGGCGTTGCCCGGGTCATTCGGCTAGTAGATTATAAACACAAGGTAATAAGACCAAATCCAAATAAATGAATAGTCTGTTACATTTCTGGTAACAGCGTTGTTACCGAAAGTCACACACTATTTATTTATTTGGTCTTGTTACCTTATGTTTATATCAGATGTACTAACAGAAAACACACATTCAGTAGAATCCCCCTCCCATAAGAGACCATAGATGGTCTCTCCTGGAGATAAACAAGTCATTTTTTTATTTTATAAAATCTCAGGGAGATGGTTGCTTGTAAAAGGGTTTTGTACTGGACCAGAAATATACAGTGGGACCTTTAATTCAACACTCCATTTAATTTAACCTTTTTTTTTTCAAATTCTCCAATCAGCCTATTTATGCACTTAATAATTTAACACAGATTTTATTTTTACCAAAAATTCTGATCCCTTGTCGAGTGTTGAATTTAAGAAAAGTTTTAAAGACTGTATATATTATTTTTGAGAGAAAGATATGTTTCTTTTAACAAATCTAAACAAATACATAAAGCCAACCACAAATGATTTATATATACATATATATTGAGACATTGAATAAAGGGGAAAAAAAGAGGAAAAAAATTGTCAAATGTAAATATAATTATCATTAAAATTTTATTTTAAAAATGTTTTTAAAGGAAAGAGAGCGTGATAAAGCAAGATTACATAAAACAATGTGTCTTTTGGCTAGCAAATATACTTTGCATTTATAAACTTAAAAAATAATAATTTACATTAAAATATGAATAAAGAGAAAGGCATCATCTCCTCCTGAGTGTGCCAATTGATTAATCAAGAAAGGGTATTTGGTCAAATGTGGAATAATTGAACAATTAGTTTATATTTATTCCTAGTGATGGTGAATGTAGCCATCAACAATTTTTAGTCACACAATCAGGCTTTCTTCTTAATTTATCAACTTGATCCCGGTACTATTTCACTTTGGGGGAGTTGGTGGAAGGCTGGTTAAACGTTTGGTTTTCAACCACTACGACCTGGGTTCGATTCCCGCATTGGACACTTTTTTCTGTTTAAAAAAAAATTGCTCCAATGGCTGGCACATTTGTAAGTGCAAAGTTGAACTGCTTTTCACATGTGTAGACATGTGATGCGCTTTGCGCTTACAGTAAAAGCAGTCGCTAACTACCTACCATGATTATCATGGCATGTACCACGTGTACTAGATATAAGCAAAAAAAATAAAAATAAAAAACAATTTCACTTTTCTACTTTTTTCATTGAAATGAAATTAGAAATGAAAAAAAGAAAAGAAAAAGCTATTTAAAAATGTCATAATTCTTAAGAGTAAAAAATATTGAGTTTCTCAATACCTGCCTGCTATTAATCCTGATGAGAGGGGAAAATGACAGTCACCAAAATGTTGATGAAAATGAAGTTCTCCTGACTGAGGTGTCAATTTATTAACCAGAAATGCAATGGATTACTAATTCGGCAAAACCACTGATAGGGTTCACCACTGATGAACCAGCGAGTGCAAGTAACCAAACAGGGCTCTGGCACATTTGTAAGTGCAAAGTCGAACTGATTTTCACATGTGTAGACAATGTGGTGCACTTACAGTAAAAGCAGTCGCCAAACTTCTACCCACCATGATTATCATAGCCTGTACCACGTGTACTAGGGATAAGCAAAAAAAAAAAAAAAACACTGATGAGCCAAGCCTTCTCATTCAATAATTTTATCATTGCAGTAAAGTCTGTAGAGATAATATTTGATGCTATTTTAAAAAGAAACACATTGTCAGTAAATTTATTTGTTACAAATTTTATTAATAGATGGCAATTGAATTTATAAATTTAATACTTTAAGTGTTTTAAAGATGGAGAAGGGAATGAAAGCAATGGGAGGACTCCTGTTAAGATTCGAGAAGAGAAATTGACTGAACAAAAAAAAAAACAATTTAGATAAGCTGGTTATTTTCTAAGGGAAAAGAGGTCTCTTTATCTCTGAAGTGAGATTATAGCACATCCTCAAGTCCTCTCTCTTTGTTCATATTTTACCAAGGATTTGTACCTAGTTTTAAGGATCCTACCTTTTGGAACTCTTCAGGCATGAGAATACTTGTGGTGAGGAAGATCTTGGTGTACTTGATGAAGTTCTCTGGATGGGAATCTGCCATCAATCACAGTTAGAAAATATGGAACTTTTTAAAAAAGATATAAACTAGAACATTAGCTTGTTCAACAAACGGATGGTTCTTGAACATTGACAGCTTGTTGTTGTTGTTTCTTATCCCCTTGTGTAAAGATTACACTAATTCCATGAGTTCATGATCTCATGGAATGGGGTATAGGGGTACAGCTTTCGTTGATCATGGCACCATGATCCAGGCACACTTTGGTGAAAGTCTGACTTTGCCTTTGACAGCTTGTTCTAAGCCCTTTTACCTTAATGTGATGAATAATAAAGTATAAAACATCAAATAGTAGGTATCCACTAAGCAGGTGTGTGTATTTTATGACACATTAGAATCTTCTATAAGAGAAACGATCTTGAAAAACAGGAACTCTCCTTGTCTCTATCTGGAAGTTATCTCTCAATGGAGATTGAGTCAGTTGCCATCTTTGATTTTACAAAGGTGGTTGCTGTCATCAAATGGGTTGCTATTGGAAGGTTTAACTGTACACTCATGGACAAAACTTATGGAAGTTGTTACTTTTATCATGTGTATTGGGATTCAGACAATAACTCTGAAAGATATTACAATGACCTTTTTTTGAATACACACGAGATAAACAAGTGTGAGCAATATTGCCTTCCTCCAAAAAAAAAAAGATGACCGGCATAATCAAAGACTTTCCACTTTCTTAAGTTTTGTTGATGGCTACTGCAAACACAAGTTGCAAATTCACGAGATGCCTTTACCTTTCTCATCTTCCTTTACTTTAGGCAGCAAACACCTAATGAGAGACCACCTACCCCAGCTTTGTAAAATCAAAATGCCCCAACCTACAAATGGAGATACCCAATGGAACTTCAGTCTCTGCTGTACATACCTAGAAGCAGGAAGAGGTTGGACACCAGGTCCAACAAGGGCTGGATGAGCTGCTGGGCATTCCACAGGGTGACCCTCCACAGGTCCAGGCCGTCCTCCAGCAGGTACACACAGCTGGCATGGTTGGGGTCCGTGGCTATCCGGATCAGTGGGATCACTAGGCTGTGGAGCTGCTCACTAATCTCTCCCATTGCCTGCACCACCACACCAGCTCTTGAACAACATCAGTCTAACCTGTTGGCTTCCAAACATACACTCATGGACAAAACTTAAGGAAGTTGTACCTTTTTGTATGTATATCGGGATTCAGACAATAACTCTGAAAGATATTTGATACACAGTGACACAAAGTAATAGACCAAATTGATAATGGAAATTTTGCCAGGAGGAAAATCTGTGAGGAAAATGAGGCCGAGTTATTTTGCATCTATTTTTATGGGAGAGAGAGAGAGAGAGATGTCTTTTTTTCAATCCACAAAAGTGTTGGTTACTTATGCCAAGTATATATGGCCATGATGAACCTACTGGACAAATGTGCTCCAGAATTTCAAAGTCCAAAATATTCAAAATTGAATGACTCCATAACTTGAAAGTTATTTAATATTTTGGAATGGGATTTTATTTCCATGGTCAGGATTTGGGTCTTTTAAAAGTAGTTAGCAACTGCTTATACTGTAGGTACATCACAAGTCTTCACAGTTTGAATTTACAAGGTAGCCAGAGGCACATAGCTCCTATATTAAATGAGATTGGATCATATTTTTCCTGATGGAATTCAGGATCAGAAAAACAAAATAAAAAGCCTTGTTCCTTAATGTGATGGGGTTTAAAGTCCTATAGATGAGAGTAGAGTTGATTATACAGACATCACTAGACACATTTGTAAGTGTAAAAGTCGATCTGCTTTTCATGTGTGTAGACATGTGGTGTACTTACAGTAAAAAGCAGTCGCTAACTACCCCAACATGATTATCATGGCCTGTACCATGTGTAC
>CP092871.1:90266169-90361801 GCA_030710605.1 Cordylochernes scorpioides | reverse complement strand
TTGAAATAAAAAAAAAAAAAGGAACACTAGGTAGAGAGAGAGGTGTTTACCTCGACTAGATGCACCAGGATGGAGAGCAGGGAGCAGTGCAGCATGCTGTTGTCCTTACAGCCCTCCCACAGAGTAGGGAAGTAGCTGATGAGGACCTGAGCATGGGGCCGGATCTCCGGACCTACTCTTGACAAGAGGACGTTCAGGCAGCTCAGCACAATCAACTGCACAACCACGTTAGTTACTCTACAACTACCTTCTTGAGATTATTGTACTTCAAAGGTTGGCAATACTACAAATTAAAAGTAAAGTAAGATCTAGTATAAACTTCTCAATTCCACCGACTATAAACACAAGGTAATAAGACCAAATCCAAATAAATAAATAATGTGTGATGTTTCGGTAACAGCGTTGTTACTGAAACGTCACACACTATTTATTTGGATTTGGTCTTATTACCTTGTGTTTATAATCTATAATCCAAATTGTGCCTTATCATCCACCGACTATATTTTACTTTTTTGTTGTTGTTTAAAAATCTTGACCATTAATTCATTCAAAGATAATTTGAACAGAAAAGGTCAACCTGTCATTTGCTTATTTTAGATAGGATCTAAATTTATCATTTTTATCTGCATTCCAGAAGTAGTGTTTTTTTCTCAAATTTTACTTCAAATATAATGTTACTAGACGAAAGGCCCGGGCAACGCCCAGGGTTTACCCGAGTGTGAATATATTTTAAAAACGTTGTCTTGGGTGGTCGCTATTGACAGGGTGGTCTGTATAGACGGGTGGATGTATCACACAGCTGATAACAGGGTTGTCTAGGGTGGTCGCTATAGACAGGGTGGTCTGTATAGACAGGTGGATGTATCACACAGCTGATAACAGGGTTGTCTAGGGTGGTCGCTATAGACAGGGTGGCCTGTTTAGACAGGTGGATGTATCACACAGCTGATAACAGGGTTGTCTAGGGTGGTCGCTATAGACAGGGTGGTCTGTATAGACAGGTGGATGTATCACACAGCTGATAACAGGGTTGTCTAGGGTGGTCGCTATAGACAGGGTGGTCGGTATAGACAGGTGGATGTATCACACAGCCGATAACAGGGTTGTCTAGAGTGGTCGCTATAGACAGGGTGGTCTGTTTAGACAGGTGGATGTATCACACAGCCGATACCAGGGTTGTCTAGAGTGGTCGCTATAGACAGGGTGGTCTGTATAGACAGGTAGATGTATCACACTGATGATAACAGGGTTGTCTAGGGTGGTCGCTATAGACAGGGTGGTCTGTATAGACAGGTGGATGTATCACACAGCTGATAACAGGGTTGTCTAGAGTGGTCGCTATAGACAGGGTGGTCTGTTTAGACAGGTGGATGTATCACACAGCTGATAACAGGGTTGTCTAGGGTGGTCGCTATAGACAGGGTGGTCTGTATAGACAGGTGGATGTATCACACAGCTGATAACAGGGTTGTCTAGAGTGGTCGCTATAGACAGGGTGGTCTGTTTAGACAGGTGGATGTATCACACAGCTGATAACAGGGTTGCCGAAAGTGACCGCTATAGACAGGGTGGTCTGTATAGACAGGTGGATGTATCACACTGATGATAACAGGGTTGCCGAGAGTGACCGCTATAGACAGGGTGGTCTGTATAGACAGGTGGATGTATCACACAGCTGATAACAGGGTTGTCTAGGGTGGTCGCTATAGACAGGGTGGTCTGTTTAGACAGGTGGATGTATCACACAGCTGATAACAGGGTTGTCTAGAGTGGTCGCTATAGACAGGGTGGTTTGTTTAGACAGGTGGATGTATCACACAGCTGATAACAGGGTTGTCTAGGGTGGTCGCTATAGACAGGGTGGTCTGTATAGACAGGTGGATGTATCACACAGCTGATAACAGGGTTGTCTAGAGTGGTCGCTATAGACAGGGTGGTCTGTTTAGACAGGTGGATGTATCACACAGCTGATAACAGGGTTGCCGAAAGTGACCGCTATAGACAGGGTGGTCTGTATAGACAGGTGGATGTATCACACTGATGATAACAGGGTTGCAGAGAGTGACCGCTATAGACAGGGTGGTCTGTATAGACAGGTGGATGTATCACACAGCTGATAACAGGGTTGTCTAGGGTGGTCTGTTTAGACAGGTGGATGTATCACACAGCTGATAACAGGGTTGTCTAGGGTGGTCGCTATAGACAGGGTGGTCTGTATAGACAGGTGGATGTATCACACAGCTGATAACAGGGTTGTCTAGAGTGGTCGCTATAGACAGGGTGGTCTGTTTAGACAGGTGGATGTATCACACAGCTGATAACAGGGTTGCCGAAAGTGACCGCTATAGACAGGGTGGTCTGTATAGACAGGTGGATGTATCACACTGATGATAACAGGGTTGCCGAAAGTGACCGCTATAGACAGGGTGGTCTGTATAGACAGGTGGATGTATCACACAGCTGATAACAGGGTTGTCTAGGGTGGTCGCTATAGACAGGGTGGTCTGTATAGACAGGTGGATGTATCACACAGCTGATAACAGGGTTGTCTAGGGTGGTCGCTATAGACAGGGTGGTCTGTATAGACAGGTGGATGTATCACACAGCTGATAACAGGGTTGTCTAGAGTGGTCGCTATAGACAGGGTGGTCTGTTTAGACAGGTGGATGTATCACACAGCTGATAACAGGGTTGCCGAAAGTGACCGCTATAGACAGGGTGGTCTGTATAGACAGGTGGATGTATCACACTTATGATAACAGGGTTGCCGAAAGTGACCGCTATAGACAGGGTGGTCTGTATAGACAGGTGGATGTATCACACAGCTGATAACAGGGTTGTCTAGGGTGGTCGCTATAGACAGGGTGGTCTGTATAGACAGGTGGATGTATCACACAGCTGATAACAGGGTTGTCTAGGGTGGACGCTATAGACAGGGTGGTCTGTATAGACAGGTGGATGTAACACACAGCTGATAACAGGGTTGTCTAGAGTGGTCGCTATAGACAGGGTGGTCTGTTTAGACAGGTGGATGTATCACACAGCTGATAACAGGGTTGTCTAGAGTGGTCGCTATAGACAGGGTGGTCTGTATAGACAGGTGGATGTATCACACTGATGATAACAGGGTTGTCTAGGGTGGTCGCTATAGACAGGGTGGTCTGTATAGACAGGTGGATGTATCACACAGCTGATAACAGGGTTGTCTAGAGTGGTCGCTATAGACAGGGTGGTCTGTTTAGACAGGTGGATGTATCACACAGCTGATAACAGGGTTGTCTAGGGTGGTCGCTATAGACAGGGTGGTCTGTATAGACAGGTGGATGTATCACACAGCTGATAACAGGGTTGCCGAAAGTGACCGCTATAGACAGGGTGGTCTGTATAGACAGGTGGATGTATCACACAGCTGATAACAGGGTTGTCTAGGGTGGTCGCTATAGACAGGGTGGTCTGTATAGACAGGTGGATGTATCACACAGCTGATAACAGGGTTGTCTAGGGTGGTCGCTATAGACAGGGTGGTCTGTATAGACAGGTGGATGTATCACACAGCTGATAACAGGGTTGTCTAGGGTGGACGCTATAGACAGGGTGGTCTGTATAGACAGGTGGATGTAACACACAGCTGATAACAGGGTTGTCTAGAGTGGTCGCTATAGACAGGGTGGTCTGTTTAGACAGGTGGATGTATCACACAGCTGATAACAGGGTTGTCTAGAGTGGTCGCTATAGACAGGGTGGTCTGTATAGACAGGTGGATGTATCACACTGATGATAACAGGGTTGTCTAGGGTGGTCGCTATAGACAGGGTGGTCTGTATAGACAGGTGGATGTATCACACAGCTGATAACAGGGTTGTCTAGAGTGGTCGCTATAGACAGGGTGGTCTGTTTAGACAGGTGTATGCATCACACAGCTGATAACAGGGTTGCCTAGGGTGACCGCTAAAGACAGGGTGGTCTGTATAGACAGGTGGATGTAACACACAGCTGATAACAGGGTTGTCTAGAGGGGGGCGGGCAAGGAGGTCACGTGTTTGCTGGCGGCCAATGGGCGCGCATTCTATCCATGAGCTTCAGACAGACAGACAGACAGACAGAATAAGGCAAATATATAAGTAGATTGATAACTTTTTTTTTTTCCAAAATAATTAGAGGGATTACTTCCTCTCTTTTATTAATTTATTGCACAAAAAGTTTTTTTTTTTATTTGTTCACAAACTTAAGAGAGAGCAATCCCTTTAAATACACTAGAACCTTTTTGTAAAGGACAACATCTAATTCAGAGCCAAGTTTTTCTTAAGGAGAGTTACTAGATACTAAAAATGATAATTTTACTGATGAAAACTGTCCTTTGTAAAGAGGTGTTTTCTTGAGTGTCCTCTCATGGAGACTGTTCTACTTTAATTCTTTAATGCCTAGTTAAAACTTTCACAAATATGATGGCCTACAAGGTTAAGAAAAACTATAATATGCATCTTACATAAACTGTCTCTATCATTTGAAGGCCTCATTATAAATGTTCCCACTTATAGTGTGCCAATGTTCCGAATTTTTCTCCATATTTTTAAACTTGTGACATCCCTCAATATAAATATTATATTTTTCAAAAAAAAAAAAAGAGTTAAGAAATGGTATCCAAGGAATGTTCCATTGTTGAAGTTGAGATTTCGGTATAGTGACTGAGATGGATGTTCTTAGGTGTGTTTCTACTAGGCTGTGCCTAGCTTATTTTTTGGTTGTAATTCTGTCTTGTTGCTTTTTGGTGGTGTATCCACTATTGTGTTTATTGGTAGCAGTTGTTGTTGTGTTCATTATACCTATGGTTTGGTCTTGTGCCATTTTTTATTTTAATTATTCTGGCTCTTTCAAGTATACATATTTTATTTGTAGGATGGTCTTATTTTGCTTTGTCAGGCTAAGGGATCTTTAAGGTTTAAAGGGTTTTAAGGATTGGCATTTTTTAGAATCAAAATTCTCTTTTTATTGGCAGCTTTTTATTAAAAAAAAAAAAAAAACACTATCAGGTCTCTAAGCCCAGCAATACAGAAAAAGATATAATTAAAACATGTCATACTTAAAGAAGGTCTGGATAGTTGTAATAAGAAGTGGTGGTACAGGGTCTGACCCTAGACACTACTAACATGAGCCCAGCTCGAGGAGCATGAACTCATGGAATTCATCTAGAGACAAGGGTCGCCTCTCCCGTCAAAATAGACGTCTAAAACCAGACGGCATCTATTGACCGTCGCCGCAACTAGCGGCCTTGGGTCGGTGACAAAGCCACAACACCAGCTTTGGCAAACTGAAAAGCGTCCACATAGAGACCAAGGTTTCGGGCTAATGGCCCTCGTCAGTCTTTATTCCATGAGATCCACACAGGATCTAATGGAATCTTGACAATCTGCCAAAGAGGTGTTTAGCTGGCAAAGTGGCTGGGCCATATCTATGGCTAAAATATAGATAGGAATTTTGCCGGGAGGAAATAGATGGCGTCTGGTTTTAGACGTCTATTTTGATGGGAGAGGCGACCCTTGTTTCTTTAGATCAATTTCCTCCCGGCAAAATTCCCATAATGGAATTCATGTAATCTTTACACAAGGGGATAAGAAACAACAACAACTACTAACATAAGCCAGGCCCTCCCATTATTTTATCATTGCAGTAAGGGCTGTAGAAAATTGTTTTATTTTAAAAAGAATCATACGCGTCAAAAATAGTTCTTAAAACAGATGGTCCACTAATGCATCATAACACAGCAGAGTTAACTAATGTTGCCAGTAAGCTGCATAGTAGTGGATGTACTACCTTTAAGCAACACGGCAGAATTACAACAAGAAGCAGTCGCCAACTTCTACTCACCATGATTATCATGACCTGTGGGAGGTTAGTGCAAGGGTGGTCTAAACCATTAGTTTTTGACCGCTATGACCCGGGATCGAATCCCGCATTGGGCACTTTTTTCTAATAAAAAAAAATGTTCCAATGGTCCCCAATTCTTGCAAAAGTTCAACTCCACCAGCAAGTACAAGTAACCAAACAGGGCTCTGGCACATTTGTAAGTGCAAAGTCGAACTGCTTTTCACGTGTGTAAATATGTGGTACACTTACAGTAAAAGCAGTCGCCAACTATGATTATCATGGCCTGTACCAGGTGTACTAGGGATAATTAAAAATAAAAAGAGGATTACTCACCTTAGAGTCGGATTCTGTGAGGGTGATTAGCAGGTTGTGGATCCGGTTGACAAAGGACTCCATGTACTGGACAACAGAGAGAAACGTTACCTGGGTGGCAGTTGGAGGTAGTCTATCTACTTACTGGGATAAACTGCTCAAAGCTGAACTCAAACTCATCCAGAGGTGGGGATGGGCAGTTAAGGAATTGCATCATATACACAGGAAAAACTGAACAAGTCAGGTGGAAATTTTGTAAGAAGGATATCATTCTTTTAATTAAGAGAGCTACCTCTCCTGTCAAAATCAGACGCAAAAACTATGCCCAATCTATTGACTATTCTTGAAAGGGGGGACGGTGGAAGGCTGGTATAAACCATTTGTTTACGACCGCAACGACCCGGGTTCGATTCCCGCATTGGGCACTTTTTTCTGATTAAAAAAAAAAATGCTCCAATGTCCCCCTATTCTTGCAAAAGACCAACCCCACCAGCGAGTGCAAGTAACCAAACAGGGCTCTGGCATATTTGTAAATGCAAAGTCGAACTGCTTTTCATGTGTGTAGACATGTGGTGCACTTACAGTAAAAGCAGTCGCCTACTTCTACCCACCATGATTATCATGGCCTGTACCACGTGTACTAGGGATAAGCAAAAAAAAAAAAAAAACTATTCTCAAGTCAGAGACAAAACCACAACACCAGCTTTGGCAAATTCAGAATGCCCCTTCTGGAGATAATTCAGGCCATTATCAGTCCAAGGTGGGCTTTGAGCTCCACAAAGGCGATTCAGCAAATTTGAATAAGCTGTCAAAGAGATGCATTAGCGTGACTTCTGTTACAAGAAATTTAAACATTTTTGACCTAAGCATTATCCTTTTCATAAATAATACAATTTTCTACTGCCCATACTGCAAATATAAATTAATGGGAGGGCCTGGCTCATCTGTAGTTAACCCTCCCATTTATCATTGCAGTAAGGGCGCGCAGTATAAAATTATTTTATTTCTAAAAGAATCATATGTGGGTAAAAAGTAGTTTAAATTTCTAATGTCAGAGAGGCGTTTAGCTGGTCCCAGAGTCAGGTAGATTGAAGAAGCAGTTGGTATAGTTTATGTTGTATCTATTGTCCCAGATAAGGTAGCCCATCTATTGGAAGGTCTATAACAAGTATATCAGGTATAGGGGGAATAACAATCGTAATACTTCCCCAGTTATAATGATAAGGCACAATTCTTGAAAAAGGCCCAACCCCAACAGCGAGTGCAAGTAACCAAACAGGGTTCTGGCACATGTCTAAGTGTGAAGTTGAACTGCTTTTCACATGTATAGACATGTGGTCCACTTACAGTAAAAGCAGTCGCTAACTACTCACCATGATTATTA
The DNA here is from genome assembly GCA_030710605.1 of Cordylochernes scorpioides. Taxonomy (NCBI): domain Eukaryota; kingdom Metazoa; phylum Arthropoda; class Arachnida; order Pseudoscorpiones; family Chernetidae; genus Cordylochernes; species Cordylochernes scorpioides. The sequence goes on along the minus strand of CP092871.1, from coordinate 90,354,240 downwards.
TGACCTGTATATCCTATGTGTAGTAGGGATAATAAAATATATGTGGTGACCACACTTTACTTCAGCGAGTGTGAACTGGGACAAAGCTTCACTACACATACGGGCGGCTGTGTGGCAACCTGACTACGCATGCGCGCGGGGTGGCAATCCGGGACTTTCTGGCCACTGGCGCGGTAGACAAAAAGACCTGCTCCCAACCGCCGTTACTTCTTTTCTCTTTATATATTTCTGGCTTTAAATAAATTCATTTTAATTATAATCTTATCAGCAGCCTTTCCACAAGCCACACCAACACATCACGCAACCATCCCACATATATATACTAGTGGATGTACCCGGCTTCGCCCGGGTTTTACCCGAGTAAAGGTTTGTCTAACGAATCTCTCGATAAAGTGAACATTCTTTCCCGGTCCCTTGAAAAATACTCGATAAGTTGAATAAAATCAATATTAATTGGTTCCCTCGGTAATTGGAAGTTAAAGGAATAGTATCTTGCCTTGGAATTTTATCATTATTCTTGTTTCAAATAAATTGCTGTGTCATCCTGAATTTTGTCTTTCCTAATTTTCTACATTACAAAATCATCGTATCATCATGATAATATTTAGAGCAGAATGTCGAATTATAACAGATAAATTAGAATATTTATCTTGATTATTTTTAGGCAAAAAGTTATTTCAAAAATTTTATTTGCTAGAAACCTTCCCAGTACTATACTAAATAACTTCCCAAAGTTTCATGGCGTTCCAATGAGTGGTTTGGTCAGGCATAAAGGACACACACACACACATACATTTTTATATATATAGATATAAATAGGCACAATTTGGATTATAGATCAGAACTACAAGGTAATAAGATCTAATCCAAAATAATTAACAGTGTTGTCACTGAAATGTCACACACAATTTATTTGGATTTGGTCTTATTGCCATGTAGTTGTTCCCCAGTTATATAATATAGAGTTTGTTTTATTTATTTTTTAAACCCACCACAAGTGACTTTAATCTAGAGAGGAAAGATAAATATTAAAAGAGTCAATCCTAATTGACCCACTAACTGGGAGAGAACAATTCCTAATTAAGAATGAGTAAAGGATATCCAGTTTGAGGGTGTTGACAGCAGTGAGCTGCACCACAGGATCCTCCTGCTGGTCCATCAGAGGCAGCAGACAGCTGTAGAGCTGCTCCCTCCTCTCAAACTTCACTCCGATCCACATGCCCACCAGCCACACCACTCGCCTCTTCAGCAACTTCAAACTGACACACACACAACACATTTGAGATATGGCGATAAAACCTAAGTGAGAAGACACCACCTCTCTACAAAGGACAGTTTTCATCACCAAAAATCACCATTTTTTACTATTTATCAACTTTCCAGTAAGAGAGAAGACCTCTTTCTATGAAGAAAACTTGGGCTATGCAACTAGATGTTGTCTGTTACTGAGAGGTAGTAGTCTAGTGTTTATACTCTTAGTAAACAAACAATGGATTTCTCTTGTTATAAGATCTGTACTAAATTCTAGAAGATTTTAGTAAAAGTAAAAATTTAGTCTTTATAAAAAAAGAAATTATTAGTGTTGATATAATGACACAATTTCCAAATTTCCTCAAAAAGGTGTTGTGTTGTAAAAAGAATCTTATTTGTGAAAAGAAACATTGGCGTCTTAATGTCTTCATTCGTTATATATAGATGGTGTGTTAATGTTTTGTATTAAAAAGAATCTATTGTGTGTACTTACTTGGGGTCCTTCTCCTGAAGTTCTTTGACCAAAGTGGTGGAGAACCAGTTGTCAAAGTCTATCTCATCGTACAGCTCAAAGCTGGCTAGCCCCACTGCTGTGTACACTGGACAGACCACACACCTTGAGTACAGTATGGAAATACAGAGATATATCATGGGGGATAGAATAGCATCATGGATAGGTCTAAACGGTTGGTTTTCGACTGCTACAAACCGGGTTCTATTCCCGCATTGGGAACTTTTTTCTGATTAAAAAAAAAAAAATGCTCCAATGACTCCTGATTCTGGCAAAAGTCCAACCCCACCAGCAAGTGCAAGTAACCAAACAGGGCTCTGGCACATTTGTAAGTGCAAAGTCGAACTGCTTTTCATATGTGTAAACATGTGGTGCACTTACAGTAAAAACAGTCGCCTACTTCTACCCACCATGATTATCATGGCCTGGTACAGGGATACTAGGGATAAGCAAAAAAAAAAAAACAGACACCATACCCAGTATGGACACATCAATTCCCAGTTAGGACACCACCAAAAGTTGACAAATTAATGAATAAAGTAGAAGAACTCTATGGGAGGGACACTCCTTCAAGAAGACAACTCTCTAGGAAAAAGTTTTCTCATCGCCAAAATTACCAATTACCAAAATTTTTACAATATAGCAATTCTAACAACAAAAAAAATACTTCTATACCTATATACTTTTTTTTTCCTCTGCAACTAGGTGTAGTCTTTTAGAAAAAAAGAATCTATAGTATCTAATTTAAAAAAAAAAAAATTAATGATGAAATTTTTTATTTTGATAGACAGATCCACTTAGAAAGAACCAACCACAGGCAGTCAGTCAAAGCTTACAAGACCATATCAAAATGAGCATTCTATGTTACTTCAGGCTAAAATATTTATTCCAATAATTGTTAAAAAAAAAAAAAAAAAACAGGAATGGGGTAGAAATAAATTGGGTCGTAAAAAATCATTTCTGGCTGAAAGTTGTTTGTAGAAAGCAAATATACAATTTCATCAACCCATTTTCAATCTCTTTACTGCTGTACTGCGACAAGGTCACTGCCACCATCTTCCTCAGGGGAAAATATGTTCTAGTTATCAAATAATCCGTTGCTGAACACAATATTGGTTGATATAGCTGTATATTAATCCAATGTTGCTGAAAATTCTCACATGGGATTATTTACTTATTCCCAATTGGTGCATTATCATCACCAATTACACTCTTTTTATTATTATTATCCCTAGTACACGTGGTACAGGCCATGATAATCATGGTGGGTAGAAGTTGGTGACTGCTTTTACTGTAAGTGCACCACATGTCTACACATGTGAAAAGCAGTTTGACTTTTCACTTACAAATGTGCCAGAGCCCCATCCAATTCCACTCTACTTACACGTACTAACTTGGAACGAGATAAGAAGACAATGTGGAAGAGCCTAATGAGTAGCAAAGAGACTGAAGAGAGTGTGACAAATTCCTACCAGCTTCTTTAAGCAGAATGTCCTGGAAAGTACAGGAGCTGAGAGGCTTGGCTTGGATGGCCTGGAGATGTTTCACAATAATGGGCCTGAAGAGCTCCCTGTTCTCCTTGAAGATGGTGAGGAAGAGGCTCTCCGCGCAGGGCTGTCTCCCCAGTCAGCACGGCGTCCGACTAAGACATAGACTTTGTACTTACCCTCAGGGAAAACTTCCACGATTCACCGCTCTGCTCCACCGCTGGAAGAACCACATCATGTTACATACATCTATCTCAAGATAAATTCATCTGTATTATTTCCTCAAAATATTTGCCTAAAGACAACTCAAACTTTGAAAGCATATAGAGTTAGGTCTGAGGAAAGAGTCCCTGTGTCAGAGTTTAAATTTCAGAATATGGACTAATTAGTGTAAGATAATGGGCTAATTTGATTGCAAACATTTCCACACAATATTTAACCAATCCGAATGGAAATATGCAAAAAAAGATAGCCCAATAAGAAGCTTATTTGGTTATTCCAATTGTTCCATGTAGGTTTCCAAAATAGTGGTCCTACCTCAATCATATTTTTACTGAGTTCAACTGACCCAGTTGATAGACATCAACAATGATCCCACTCCAGGGATACGGAGGAGCTGCGCCTGTGCTCATGTTAGAGTCGGCAGCAAAGGCTTCCATGTTAGGAACAGCCTCAAATTACAAGCAAAGTCAGACTTTCACCAAAGTGTGCCTGGATCATGGTGCCATGATCAACGAAAGCTGCACCCCTATACCCCGTTCCATGAGATCATGAACTCATGGAATTCGTGTAATCTTTGCACAAGGGGATAAGAAACAACAACAACAATATTTTTACAACCATATAGAGGAGAGATATCTATATCTGTCATTGAATCAAATCTGAAATATATACATACTGATAAAATACTGGTAACATACTAATTTACATATTCTATTTGTCTAGTAAATTAATAAAAGCACTCAATCAATCCTCCTCATTTAAAAGCCTTAATGGACTTCATAGGATCATATTGGGAAGTTGTTAATCAATCATTGTCTTACTGCCTAGTTTTGACCACAAAAATAACAAAAAAAGATGTGGGGATCGATTCCTGCATCAAGTAAATTTTATAGATAAAAAAAAAATATATATATATATATTAAAAATGGCATATCCTGACCAGGAGCACATGTGCTATACAGAAGGCAGAGCGCCATCTGGTGGAACAGAAATCAACTAAACATTGGTTTAGCCTGTTCCCTGATATTTGGCCAACCCAATTTCTTGATAAATCAAGAAAAGCCATCCACGAGCTCATGTGCTCCTGGTCAGGATATGCCATTTTTAATATTGATTTCAACACCTGATCTTTTTATCTTTTATTTTTTTCTTTCGTTTTTTTCATATATATATATATTAAATGTTCCATGAATAAAATCAATTAGTTTATCATAGGCTTTTCTACTAAAGTTATGTTGACAAGCAAGCTTTCATAAGCTTCTCCAATCGTATAAACTCAATAAAAGCTTACAAAGAGTAACAGCTTGAATTCTCTTGCCATCTAACTAAAAATATAAAGAAATATCTCTAGCAAACTATAATTGCTTCAAAGGCCACCCTCAACCCATCAAAGTGCCCCTAAATCAAAAAGGGTCGCGGCCCTTTGGCAAGTGCATAGTATAGAGACACATGGTTCCCATTCAGTAAAAGCATTCACAGCCCACTTCAACATTCATGGACAAAACTTAAGGAAGTTGTACCTTTTAGCATGTATATCGGGATTCAGACAATAACTCTGAAAGATACACTCATGGACAAAACTTAAGGAAGTTGTACCTTTTAGCATGTATATCGGGATTCAGACAATAACTCTGAAAGATACACTCATGGACAAAACTTAAGGAAGGTGTACCTTTTAACATGTATTTCGGGATTCAGACAACTCTGAAAGATACACTCATGGACAAAACTTAAGGAAGTTGTTCCTTTTAGCATGTATTTCGGGATTCAGACAGTAACTCTGAAAGATACACTCATGGACAAAACTTAAGGAAGTTGTTCCTTTTAGCATGTATATTGGGATTCAGACATTAATTCTGAAAGATACACTCATGGACAAAACTTAAGGAAGTTGTACCTTTTAGCATGTATATTGGGATTCAGACAATAACTCTGAAAGATACACTCAAGGACAAAACTTAAGGAAGTTGTACCTTTTAGCATGTATATCGGGATTTAGACAATAACTCTGAAAGCTATTACAGTGACATTTATTGAAGACATACGAAATAAACCATGTGTGAACAAAATTGTCTCTGTCTCCTTCATAAAAACAGAGTGAACATCAAAGATTACCACTTCCTTAAGGTTTGTCCATGAGTGTATATATAAGTTATAGATGACAGAGAAGAAGGAGAGTGGTACCATAAGTCTCAGGGTCCTGCTCCCACTGGAGAAAATCTTCTTGAGTGAGGAGGAAGTAGCGGGTGAGCAGAGTGTTGAAGATCTGGCACTGCACCTCCTCTGTGAAGAATTCCATAATGACCTCATGGGCCTTCAAGAACTCTGTGTAGTACTCTTTCTCCTGAGTCTTCTTGGCTGTCCACCACACTTCTTGTTACACATGCCAGACAACACAACGGGAATAACACACACATGCTATAACACATAGGACAGGATTTTCCAACACATTCATGGGGAATAAACAAGTTTAGCAGTCCAGTACCAGTGGTTATGCAAACATCCCATGCACCAGCCATGAAGCCCACAACACCACGGAGGAGCTTACCTCGTATTTTAATGAAATTTTGGAATGAAGATATATCCTCATTCGCTGGAAACAATAAAACATAGATGGATTACCACACACACCCACACATATATATATATATATATAGTAACATAGGTGCTTTATACCAAGGCAAATAAAAACTTGTGAAGAATGTGGCTAATTATTGATTTCTTTTTTAATGTGATATTTTGAAAAAGGTTTCAATGTTTATATATTTAATTCTTTGGTGTAATTACACCAAAAGATCGAAGTATTCTAGGTTTTCTGCCATGTATAAAGGTTCGAGATTCTCTCTGGTAGATCCAATCTCCTCTAGATTGAAATAAAGGAAAACCTCCTCTCTGATTACAATTATAGTGGAAATGGGGAAAGTCACTTTTTTTTTCATAGAGTGCCCACTTGGTGTGATGGGACCTGTGAATTTATACTAGTAATTGCTTCCATTTAATCTCAAGTTGAAATAACCATTGAGGATTATGTTTTGACTCTTCAAGCTCCAATGACAATGTTAAAGCCATGTGAGATTCCAGTAGAGATCTCCTAACTGTAGATATGCTAAGAAAGTATGTTTCAACACAATAGTTATAAAAAATTCTCACAATGAGTTCACTTTTTTAATTTTAAAATGCTAGCTTTCAAGCAATAATCGCTCATCAAAGGGCTTAATTTAAAATAATAATAAAAAAAAAAAAACATCCATTATTTCCTATAAGAAGGAAATTCATTATGTTTAATAGTTTTCAGGCGTCTTTCATAATTGTGAATTATGAATCTCACAAATGTTATAACTAACTGGTTTAAGAACACTTCTTTCTCATACCATAAGGTTTGTAAGAGCTCCTAAAGGAGCCGGCAAGTATCCTGAAGTCATGAGAGGACTGTACAACCTTCCATGGGAGATTGCATTTAAAAAAAAAAAACAAGGGGATACTACCGAAATTATGTCATTTTGGTGGATTTTATAAAGGTGCTTGCTCTGAGGGAGCTGGTTGCATGTGATGTAGCACATCTACTATTGAAATGTCTGGTAGGATAATTTCTCTGTATAATACATGTTTGACTTTATCCTAATGTCTTGTAGAATAACTTCTTGGTTCCATTGCTGAATTTCCTAGAGTCAACACATTCCCTTAGATTCTAACACAACTGGGCTGCCCACAGCATTATAGACTTTCTTAATACATATCTTTGATAAGTTCCTGTTTAACACTCTATTTTAGCCATCCGTCTAAAATGGATAGAGAGAGAATGGTTTCAAATCTGCTACTTCTCCCATTCCTCTGAAGATATGCCTCCAGCACATCTACTTATAGGATTCTAACTTATCATCTCTCTAAAGTTATATTTAACTCAGAGGCAAGGCTTAAATATATACCTACAGTAAAGAAAGCAAAATATAACCATTCTACTACTTCATATTAGGAAACACAACTGATAAGGAATCATAGAGATAGTTTCTATCATTCTTGGTACCAAATAGAAAACCCCAAAAAACAGACCCTCCAACTAAACAGAAGGGAATCGACACAGTTGGCCAGATGGAAATCTGGTCACCTGCGCCCTCTAGTCTATAAAGAGGGAGCCAAAAGCTTCCCCATGTGCTCTAGGTGCAAAACCAAAGAGGCCACTCCCCAACATATACTAAATTGTATTGGAAAGGACAAGAGATCCCTGTACAGAAAACCAAGAAGAGTTCTTGAGCTTCTTTATGACAACAACCTCCAAGATCTTGTCTAATTTAGACTAAAAGGATAAGTAAAAAAAAATATTAGGAAACATCAGTAATGTGGAGTTAGAAAGGGAAAACAATTTCTAAAACCTCCCATTCAAAATGTATTGAAAAAACTTCATTAGTTTTGTCCTCCCCCCACCAAAAAAAATGTTTTTACAAATATTTATTCATTTTTAATGGAAAATAATATAATATATAACTCAGCTTAATTCCCAAAATGCTCAGAGCACATCAAAAAGGGAAAGAAAAAATAGCTCTACACAATGGTGAAGAGATATAACAAAGGTGAGCTGTATGGAGAGAAGAAGTTCAACAAAAGAGACTGTAAGAGATCTTTGCAGTACAAATTTCAATGGTTGTATTCCAGCAGTTAAACACAAAACTGTGGAAACCACATGTATGTTGATAAAACCACATGGCCCCAAGGTTACCCTGAACCTGTGTTATTCTACAGACATTTTGTCTCCTCCAATGAATTGCAGCTTTAGATAGGTTTTTTTTACACATTCTAAGATGTCAAACACATCCTGACCATTCAAATTTAAGACATTAAAGATTACAAAGTGCCCCCTCTCTCTCTCAATTTCCCTGGAAGCCAGGAAACTTCTTTTCCATCCTGATCACCTCACGAAAGTCGTTCATTACTTCAGTTTGCTCCTGAGTCACATAGGAATCCCTCTAGAGAGATTCCTCCAGTCCCCAGAGATAGATCTTGAGATGCTCTGGAGATACATGGATCTCAAGAAAAGAAGCCACTAGGGAAAATTGCCCACTTCTACTCCTCATGGCGCTCCATCATGTTCTCTCTCTCTCTCTCTTTTTGACTAAGAGCCGAATATTGATTCATCAAGAAAAGTCAAGGGGTCGGTGGAAGGCTGGTTAAACCATTTGGTTTTCGACCGCTACGACCCAAGTTCGATTCCCGCATTGGACACTTTTTTCTGTTTAAAAAAAAAAAATACTCCAATGGCCCCTGATTCTTGCACAAGTCCAACCCCATCAGCGAGTGCAAGTAACCAAACGGGGCTCTGGCACATTTGTAAGTGCAAAATCGAACTGCTTTTCACATGTGTAGACATGCGGTGCGCTTATAGTAAAATCAGTCGCTAACTACCCACCATGATTATCATGGCCTGTACCACGTATACTGGGAATAAGCAAAAAAAAAAAAAGAAATCAACCATGTATGAATATAGGGTTCGTCATTTGAGTTGGCAGGGGTTTTACACAACATTTTAGAGCCTGAACTTCTTCCATAGCAAAGTATTGATGGGAGTTGTCACACAAGGAATGAGAGAAAGTAAGTGTATTGCCTTACTCACCAGCCTTACCCAGTTTCTTGTTGGCCCTGTACTCTGAACAAAGGAGAATGGCCTTGACGAGATTGAGGGCCATGATGGTGAACCTGCGGAACTGGTAGGCTGCCAACATACACCTTACTTACTACCAACTCACACTTGTCTGCCTAGAGAATGGTGGCAAATCGTTCCCTAGGAAAAAACAAGATAAATATATGTTGTAATAAATATTATTTTGGGATAGTGATTAATTGCTGGTTCTTTTGAGTACATGAGTACTTAATGGTATCGTTTGCAGTCGTGTCATTTTGAAAGAAAAGCAGAAGAATAACTATTTACTATCACACACAAGTAGTTTTTATTTTAAATTACTAGAAGAAAATTACAATAAGACACTTTTCACAGTTATATAGAATTTATGAAATGAATTCTATTTTAGTGGATTTCAAAAATAGGTTAGATAACTACATATTTACAACAAGTATATAAAAGTCGGCGTGTTCTAAAACTATGGTCAAAAAACAAGTAGAACTATCAAAGAATGAAAATAAAATATATTTTTAAAATTATAGAATATTTTTATATTTAGATTATATAATATATATATATATAGTAGAACCTCCCTGTAAAGGACAACACCTAATTGTAAAGCCAAAGTGTCCTTTAAAGAGAGGTGTTCTCTTACCGGAGAGTTGCTAAATAGTAAAAATGGTTATATTGTAAATGAAAACTGTCCTTTATAAAGAGGTGTCCTCTAGCGTGAGTGTCCTCTCATGGAGGTTCTACTGTAAAGATGTGCATAATTTGGACTGCAGCACTTTAGAATCAAAGACTGACACAAATACAGCCACAATCCGGAAAAGAATCCCGGAGAAGAAATACTGTGCGAAAGAATTCCTCTTATTTTTCACAATAAAAATTTACTTATTATTAATTTTTTTATTAAAACTTTTTATAAACCTTTTAATATATTTTTTTAAATATTGACTTTTTAAATAGTATTTTATTCGGTGTATAAATAGGGTAAACAAGAAAAATAATGGTGACAGCAAATCTACAGCACTGGTTTACAAAATGGCAGAGAAAGAGTTCAAATGAGGGGATAAATGGTCAAAATTAGTAGGAGAACAGGAAGATTTGCAATGAGTTGGCTAGAAGAAGTCAAGGAAGCTACCAGAAGATCAATAGATGAAATGCGAGTGATGGTCACTAAAATATCAAATTGAATAATATTTGTCCATATACACTCATGGAAAAAATTAAGGAAGTACAAAGTCTCTGATATTGCCAGTCCTTTATTTTTTTTTAAGGAGACAGAGGTAAATTTTGTTCACACTTGGTTATCTCTTGTGTGTCTTCAATAATCTTTCAGAGTTATTGTCTGAATCCCAATATGCATGTTAAAAGGTACAACTTGTAGTTTGATACCTGCAGCTCCAGAACACATTTTGGCTTGCATTATAGATGCACTGACCAGAAACTTTGGGAGAGGCCGCTGCTCGTCATAAAACAGCTCGAGGAGCATCAACTCATGGAATTCGTGTAATCTTTACACAAGGCGATAAGAAACAACAACAACAACAGGTACAACTTCCTTAAGTTTTGAGTGTAGTTACCAAATTTGACGGAAACACTAACAACAAAGTACTAATCAGGTATCAGTGATGAACATAAAATTTTGATCTTCAGTTGATTATTTATGTGAAATTCTATAAAAGAAATTGTTGATTAAATGAGTCCAATGTTACCTTCTCCCTCCGGGGTGAAACAGATGGAGGTACAGAACTGGAGTGCCGGGGTGATGAAGTGACTGAAGGAGACTTGGTGGAACTCTAGCAGCTCATGCAGCTGCCACACAGACAGCTCTACCATCTCACACATTGTATGGAGGGGGATCTTACAATTTTAAGAATAAGGATCAAATTCTTCTCTGTGAGCTTCTTCAAATGGTCGTGGTCATTCTGCATGTTCCCTGTAACACCCGGGGGAGTTGGAAAACTAATTGTTAGGATATATATATAACATAATAATGGTTAGGCACAATTTGGATTATAGATTAGAAACAAAGAGTACTATGTACTACATGCAGAGTACTAAGACCAAATCCAAATAAATAATCTGTGACGTTTCAGTAACAACATTATAAAGGACTGCGGCGTATGATTATAAAACAACACTTAAAGTTTCACCGCATAAGTTTTTTTTCTGTGAAAAATCAATATTTATTTCAAAGAGAAATATTTACTATTTCTAACTTTTTTGGATGAAGTATGAAAGGGTGAAAATATGAAGAGTAATGGCGAACGGTTTTTTCACAGAAAATAAACTTATGCGGTGAAACTTTAAGTGTTGTTTTATAATCATACGCCGCAGTCCTTTATAATGTATTATAAGTTACTTTAAGTATTATTCACGAACGGAAAAAATACGTCCAGGGTAGCCTAGTGGACATGGCATCTGCCCGGTAAGCGAAACGTTGTGGGTTCGATTCCTGCCCCTGGACACTTTTATTTTTCCGTTCGCCATTACTCTTCATATTTTCACCCTTTTATACTTCATCCAAAAAAGTTAGAAATAGTAAATATTTCTCTTTGAAATAAATATTGATTTTTCACAGAAAAGAAACTTATGCGGTGAAACTTTAAGTGTTGTTTTAGTAACAACATTGTTACTAAAATATCACACTATTTATTATATTTGGATTTGGTCTTATTACCTTGTATATAACATAATGATGTTAAGAAAAGTGAACAAGTAGTGTTAACCATTCAACCCTGTAAGCAAGGGGAATCAGCATCTATAATTTTATTAAAAACCCTTGTGACAGTGAGGAAAGATATATTCAGAAATAGTCCACTCTTTTTTTTTTTTTTTTGAAGGTCTCACCAGGAAAGCAAAATTCAGTCTCAAGTATCAGTAATCTCAGGAATTCTGCCGGTTCTAATCCAGATAAAAGAGGGAGCAGTAACAACCTGGCTTCAGCTGGTCTTGAAGGAGCCTGATCCAGGAGCCCAAGATCAGCAACATCTGTACTCCAAAGTAGAAGTAGCTGCATATGGCAACTGTACCTCATTTCTGAAGGTCGGCCATTTAAAATTTCGGCCTGATACTGACAAGTGCTCTCAGTCTTTACCATTAAAAAACAGACCCATTTGACTTCTCTCAATCCTGAAGCTCAGACTTGATACCTTTATGTGATTGAGAGGAGATAAGAGAAGAAAAAAAGGGTTTTTTTTTTTTTTTTAACATTTATGGATGGAATTATGAGACTAAGAGTTAATTTGTGAGCAATGCACTTTGTTGAGTTAGAGGTTGAAATATGGGAATCAGGAAGGATCCAGCCAATAACACCATATATTACTGTTAAAGGTATTCACTTTCCAGAGAAGAACCTACAATAACCTTACAACAGTCCTTGAATTTCAAACCAACAAAAGGAACTTACTGCATTCCAACATGGGTTTCACCTGCTCAAAGAGGTAGTTTACCAGCTGGACTGGTTCATGGCTCTTGAAGGGATCTTTGTAGCCATAGATTAGAAGCTTCCTTAGAACTGGACAAACAAACAGTTTATTTTTACACCTAAACCCAGAGAGTAACATATCACTGGAGATTTAAATATTATTTAAGTCTCAAATTTGTATAGGTAGGAGCTTCACATAGTGATGTGAATGGTCAGAACACATTTGCCATGCAAGCTAAACTTTTGCTGATTTGGAGAATCATAGACAAGCGTATACTTTACTTAGAGTGTTAATAAGGGTTGACTACTCAAGTCATTCTTGCTCTAAGCATCTCTACCAAGTTTCCTAATATAAAGTATGAAAATAAAGGTCACCTCTCCTGTCAAAATAGATGCCAAAGCTAGATCTTTTGGATCTCATGGAATAAAGTCTGCCCTAGACTTAGAAGGGCCATTAGCCAGAAACCATGGTCTCTAAATGGACACTTCTCAGCTTGCCAAAGCTGGTGATGTGGCTTTGTCACCGAACCAAGGCCGCTAGGTTGCAGTGATGTCAATAGACTAGTCTAGCTTTGACATCCATTTTGATGGGAGAGGCCATCTTAATTTTTATAGATCAATATCCTCCTAGCAAAATTTCTATCTTAATATTATAAAGTGTCACCTTTTAAAGATAGCCTGGCCTTTTCTAGGGCTGCAAAGGCTTCAGAGAGCTGGGAGGTGGTGTAATGGTTGAAGAAAGCTTTGGCATTGTTGAGCCAGATGTTGAGGAGGACTCCAAAGATGTTCCTGGCCAACTGCAACACAGAACCTTAGTTCTCATTTTAAAAAAGCACTGGCCAAAAATCTATTAATATTTAGTGATTCTCTCCAGAGACAAGCTAGAACACAATCTTAATATGGTATCAACACTCTGAAAGACCCATTTAGACATGCCTGTATTTGTGAATGGATGACATGTTTTTATAAATATGTTCATAGTTCATGTTCATCCGCCCAATTGGAAAAACTTAAAATATGCTTCATTGCTCACATAGTGTATATTGGCTTTCACCTTGGTGAAAAATAAATGTAAAATTCATTAAGAAGGTTTTGTATAGAATTTGTGATCAGCTTATCATTTACAATTTCAGTTTTCAAGGGATTACAAGGTAATAGGCCCAAATCTAAATAAATAGTGTGTGACATTTCGGTAACAGCGTTGTTATTATAATCTGACAAAAGCACTGAAGTAAAAGCATTGTTACCGAAACATCACCCACTATTTATTTGGATTTGGTCTTAATACCTTGTAGTTCTAATCTATAATACAAATTGTGGCCTATCATTTTCAAGGGGTTGTCAGACATGCAGCTATAGTAGTCCTACCTGGAGGAACCCCTGCCTGTCCCCTGCTAGCCTCTTGGAGCACAGGGCTTTGGTGACATGGTGGAGGACCAGCAGGGCGTGGGTGCCAGTGTTGGGGTCCTGGGCCGTCTGGAGGAGGGTGGGGATCAGCTCTGGCCACAGCTTGGGGTGGTCGTACCTAGCCACCTTGGACACCAGTACAGCGTGGTGGACTGCCAGCTGGTACACACACACATTCAACCTCACTAATGGTTTTATTACTTGATCTTCTTTCTTATCTCTACTCAATCATATTAGGTTTTCAAGCTTGAGACTTTTGATGGTGTCTACCGGGGAAGAGTAGAGTTCATCAATGGATGAGTCAATAGTCAATAATGTGTTTTGGGGTTGCAGGTTGACACTTAGTACATAGTGGGAAAACCTTGCAACCATTCTGGAAAGTCATTGTCCTTAGATGACCAGACTTAAGTCTTTACTTGTTTACTCAGTTATTACTCGATAGAAACCACAAGTAACAACAGCTAGTATAAATTAAGTAATTTGTCACAAAGGGGATAATTTGGTAACAGCGTTATCTTCGGACAAAATATTGTAGAAAATGTATTTATTATATTTTATGTACAGATTATTAAATTTTTTGATATTATAATTATTTATATTGTGCTACTATATGGAAACTTCCCTCATTGCTTATCGTGTAACTTATAAATGTTGATTTTTGTCTTGCCTTAAATAAATTGCTGTGTCATCTTGAAATTTGTCTTTCCTAATTTTCTACGTTATATTATTAGTGAATGAATACAATTCAAAACTTTGGTCTGAAGATGATGGCAGCTGACACTAAAATGTTAGGTCACATAGTTAGTTAGATTTATCTTAGATTGTCATCTTTTTATTTTCCTATCTCCTCTAAAACATTTAAAGTACAGTAGAACAAACTCTTTGTAAAGGAACACACCTAGTAGCAGAGCCAAAGTGTCCTTTAGAGAATGGTGACCTCTTATCAGAGAGTTGCTGATATGTAAAAATGGTCATTTTGGGGATGAAAACTCCACAGTAAGGAACAATTAAATAAGAATATTAAGGTAAAAAAATCAAGTATTCTATATGTGATTTACACTATATTTACTCGTTCCCTCTCTCTGGGAGAACATGAAAACCCCCCTTACTGTCTGGAGGAGGACTCTGATGTTGGGGAAGTCTCCTGAACTTTACTGTATATAGTTTACTCTTTTATTTTAACCCTCATTTTATGATTATTATATACTACCACCATTGACTTGTGTATGATGTCAATAAAATATTTTTAAATCTCAAATTTCTCTCTCTTTATCCCACTTCTTACCAAACATTTAAAAAATATAATATTGTTTACCTTTCCACCTTTATCCCCTCCCTTTCCACCTTTTTATTCCTTGTTTGTTCAACTGATAGCAGTGTCAACTCTAAGACATACATACTGATAAATTTTTCTCCTCTTACTAAAGTATTTTAATCTAAACTCTTTCTTCTCAGTCTCTTAAATGGAGAAGTCTAGTCATGGCTGCCAAACTTGTGATAGCAGAATAGCACATGATATATGGGGGGTAACACAATATCACCATATTATCCCCAGGATACATTCTAACTTCTCTAAGTCATCACCTCAAAATATCAGAAATTTGAATTGAATTATAGACGGTTGAATTTGATAGAGGACAATTCTCTACAAAGGACAGTTTTCATATCCAAAATTGCCATATTTACATATTAGCAACTCTTCATTAAGAGGACATTATCTCTAAAGGACAATTTGGCTCTGCAACGATGTGTATACAGGGAGGTAGTTCTACTGTATTAGCACAGAGAGTCAGTACCTACCTGGTAGTTAGGTTCCCCCAGACCTGACAGTAGCCGGCCCCTGAAGTTGTCTCTTTCATCCTGGGAGAGAGAGCTGTCACACATCTTGTTGACAGCCATTGAAAGGTGGTGTTAGCTTTAAAAAATGTTTAAAGTATAAAATAGATTGGCCTTTTTGGTGAATTTTTATCCTCTCTTTAATTTAAAACCTTGATCCACACATCTCTTTAAGCATGTTATATTGTGAATTATGCACAGGTGGCCAGCCTTATATAAGTCTTCTTGAATTAAAAAAATAAAAATGAGTGAAACATCACCTTCAACGTACAAACTGCACTATGCTGTCAAAAGTCAACAGCCAGAAACATATACATGATTTGTGCACATTGCTCCTTTTATTAAAAAAAAAGTATTTATCTAATATTCTATAATTTAAAAAATAAACCAACAATTATAGTTTATATTTATTCTGACAGATGGTGCAAGCCATCAGCAACACTCAGTTGCATAATTGGGAGGTGCCTTTTTCTTAATTATAAGTTGACCTTGTCATCTTCATTTAATTTTTTATTATTTTTTTTTATTTTATAATTTTTGCATTTTTTGAAAAATGTTTGTAAACACAAGGTAATAAGACCAAATCTAAATTAAAAAAAAATAGTGTGTAAACTCTATATTTAATTAGTTATATTTATTTGGATTTGGTCTTATAAGCTTATGTTTATAATCTATAATCCAAATTGTGCCTTATCATTTTAAAGTTTGTATAAAGTTATAAAGGCATTATGAAAAAAAAAAAATAGAAAAACTATTTTTAAATAAATATGTTAAACTACATCTTTATTTAGACAAATATATAACAAAAATATCCTTCCAAGCACCACAATCAAACTATCCTGATTGTAATCTATTTATTCTGAGTTTACAAACTTTCGGAGGATTCCCTTTATCAAGTGAAGTGGTAGATAGATTAAACTTGCTATCTCATTTAATCTATGTACCTCATTTGACTTGATAATGGGGATTCCCCACAAAAGTTTGTAAACTTTGGAATAATATTGATTTTAACATCATATGATCCTCCTTAGCTGGACATCACGCTTTGTTTTTATAGTTGAATAAAGTTTTTTTTGCTTATCCCTAGTACACATGGTACAGGCCATGATAATCATAGTGGGTAGAGGTAGGTGACTGCTTTTAATGCAAGTGCACCACATGTCTACACATGTGAAAAGCAGTTTGACTTTGTACTTACATAATTTATATGTTCTAGTTAGTTGAAGAAGGGCTTGCCCGAAAGCTTCCTTTGATCAAGCGAATAAAAAAGAGTTGCGGCGTCATATCATTTTTTGTAATTTGTCAAAATCCGGCAATAATGAATACCAATGCTTTCGATTATTGTTGCTCTTGTTAGTATCCATCAAGTTAACTTCTAGTGACTATATGGACAAATATTCTTCAAAAAAACACATAATGGATGATGTTGTTGTTGTTTCTTATCCCCTTGTGTAAAAATTACACGAATTCCATTAGTTCATGATCTCATGGAATGGGGTATAGGGGTGCAGCTTTCGTTGATCGTGGCACCATGATCTAGGCACTCTTTGGTGAAAGTCTGACTTTGCCTAAAAATGGATGATGTAGGGAGAGTATGTAAATAAGGGATGAGGTAGTGAATAGACAAGAACAAAGTTGGATAAAGTTAAATCACACACACACACATAATTTAATTTTCATCACATGTCTCATCCAATGATGAGCTTTACTCATCCCCAGCAAACACCATCAAAACTCTCAAGCTCTGCAAGCTTGATACCCTAATATGAATGAAGGAGATAAGAAAGAAGAAGACATGATGTTTCCCTTGTGGGAAATGAAGTTATGTTTAAAAGACATTTTTTACAATTTTATCATGAATAGAGAATATGAAAAAAATAGTACAAATGTGATATTGTACTGGGATAAGGTGCATACATTTTGAAAAGGCATCTCCTTATCATGCAACTGAAAGTTGCTGATGGCTTGTGCCATCTATCGGAATAATTCCAGAATTGGCCAATTCCAGAATTGGCCAAATATTCATCCTTGATTAATCAAAAAATGCTAACCACGTACGCGTTTCAGGCTGTTGGCCCACATCAGCGTGATGCAAGCTGTACCTCAACGACCAAAAAAAATGAATAGAGAAGTCATATTTTGTTCATCCCTCCTGGAGAGCGGAAGAAATAAAAAAAAAAATCAAAACTTATTTCTCTATAAAACATGCATATTTACATACTTTATTTACATTACATTTACATACTTACACCCACAGCTTTGCCACATTTTATATAAAAAATTTACAGTTTCTCTTATTTAAGAGAATAAATTTGCATTTAGGCCAATTTTGAAATAAATTTAAAAAAATCCAAATGGCTTCCAAAATAAAGAAAAAAAGCAAAAAAAAAAAAAGGTTCTTAGCAGGTTACTACTAGAGAATAAAAAAGCGATTACAGTAGAATCTCCCTTTAGCGGACACCTTACAAGAGGACACCTCTCCACAAAGGACAGTTTTCATTTGCAGAATTACCATTTTTACTATTTAGCGGCTCTCTAGTAAGAGGACACCTCTCCCTAAAGGACACTTTGGCTCTGTAATTAGGTATTCTTTTTCAAAGTGAAACAATGCAGGAAAGCTTCAGAATATGTTAAAAAATAAGGTAATATATAACAAGAGATAAAAATTGCAACAAAGAGGAAACAAGCTAAACTTTTGCCACAATCATACGTGTTAGCATCCCCATTTCATAAGTGTGCTATATCTAGCTAGGCTAACCTAGGCTAAATAAACAGGCCCATGATGCAACAATTCCACGAACTATGTTGATTTGAAGCCAGCAATGGTTTGCATGACAGGCTCAAAGCAAAATTAAATGTAGACTTCAGAAGAATATTGTGGAAAATGGAGGAAAAATACTTATTAACTTTATTTGAAAGGTAATGTTTTAAGAGTGCTTTCAAGCAACAAGGTATTATAGAATCTTTTAAGCAAACTTTGTATTATTGAGGGTTTTTTTTTTATTATTATTATCCCTAGTTACATGTGGTACAGGCCATGATAATCATGGTGGGCAGAAGTTGTCGATTGCTTTTACTGTAAGTGCACTACATGTCTACACATGTGAAAAGCAGTTCGACTTTTACACTTACAGATGTGCCAGAGCCCTGTTCGGTTATTTATACTCGCTGGTGGGGTTGGACTTTTGCAAGAATTGAAGGCCAATAAAAAAATGTTTTTAATTAGAAAAAAGTGGCCAATGCAGGTTTTGATCCCAGGTTGTAATGGTCAAAAACTAACAGTTTAGACCACTCATTCACCGACTCCCCATTATAGAGTGTAAAATGATGAAGAGGTTTGATGAGGCACAATTTGGATTGTAGATTATAAACACAAGGTAATAAGACCAAATCCAAATAAATAACAATCCAAATAAATAATTATTAATTATTTGGATTTGGTCTTATTACCTTGTGATGAAGAGGTTTATAAATAACTTCATTTTAAATATATAATTAATGAAGCTACGCCTAGTACTTGATCTTAAATTAGATATAAAGGTCCATATCAGTGTTGGGCAAATATTAATTAAAATGATTTATTAAAGATTAACAATTGATTAATTGTTAATTGTAATTTTCACAATTAGCAATTAATCAATTGTTAATTGCACTTTTCTAATTAACAATTAATTAATTGTTAATTGCACTTCAATTTAATTGAAAAATAATTTTTTAATGCCCAACACTGCATTTCAGTACCACTCTCTTCTCGAACATGCTGTCCGACAATTTGTGACTCTTTGGCAGATTTGTCATTGTCGCAAAAGAAAAAAGGCGTTCAACTGCAGCTGACGATGGTAAAGGTGTGTTGTATTTAATAAAAACACTTTTTATCTCAGGCAGTGTTGGGCAAATATTAATTAAAATGATTTATTAAAGATTAACAATTGATTAATTGTTAATTGCACTTCAATTTAATTGAAAAATATTTTTTTAATGCCCAACACTGGTCCATATATATATATACTAGCGAACCCGGCCACGCGTTGCTGTGGCTAAATTGTAATATGTTAAATTAACATACACAATGCGGCAAATAATTTTTAAGACTCGCGCTAGATAAAGGCCAATAGCAGAGCCAGTTATGAAATTGCGCATGCGTATATATATTCGAAGCCTTATCTAGCGCGTGGCTTTGTTTCAGCCATTTTGGTTAACTCTTTAAAAACATACAGGCGATTTTTGAAAAGTAAAATTTTTGTTCGTCGGAATTCTGAGATGGAACAGGGAGCGGTCATTAAATTTAATGCAAAACTTGGTAGAAGTGCATCGGAAACATATATTTTGATGAAGCAAGTTTATGGTACGTTATGTTTGAGTAAATCAAATGTTTTCATTTGGCACAAACGTTTTTCGGATGGAAGAAATACGCTAGAAGATGATAAGCATACTGGACGACCAAGTTCTTCAAAGACACCAGAAAGTATAGAAAAAGTGCGAGAATTTGTTGAAAACAATGATGGCAGAGGTTTTACACATCAACAAAGAAACGATTCGAACCATTCTGCATGAAGATTTAGGTAAAACTAAAGTCTGTACTAAATTTGTTCCACACACTTTAACGGGCGAGCAGAAATCAGTGTGAATTGCACATTGCAGGGACATCATTTCTGCCTATGAAAATAATTCAAACTTCCTGAAATCAATTGTTACGGGTGATGAAACATGGTGTTTTCAGTATGACCCAAAGACAAAGCGCCAAAGTGCCGAATAGAAGTCAAAAAACTCTCCACAAGCCAAAAAAAACGCGAAAAGTGCCATCAAAAATCAAAACAATGCTGATTACCTTTTTCGATAGTAGAGGTATTATCCACAAAGAATTTGTTCCCGCTGGACAAACCATTACTGGAGAGTATAATTTAAACGTTTTGAAACGTTTGATTGCTAGAAATCGTCGCATTCGTGCAGAATATTGCGATGAAGACAGTTGGTGTTTGCTCATGATAATGCACCGAGTCACTCATCACTCACTGTTCGTCGCTTTTTGGCCAAAAATAACGGCTGTGTGTTGAATCATCCTCCGTACTCGCCTGATTTAGCACAATGTGACTTTTATTTATTCCCAAAAATAAAATTGAAGTTGAAAGGTTGCTTTTTTTATGATATCCCGACCATCCAGACAGCTGCGACGAGCACTTTGGAGGCAATTCCTCAAAGTGGCCTGCAAGAGGCATTTAATTCCTTATTAAATCGTTGTAACATATGTATTGAATCCGGAGGGGATTATTTTGAATAAAAAAATAGTAGAAATTGAATTAGCTTGTTTCTGTTTTATTTTACAAACCCATTCTTAAAAATTATTTGCCACACTGTATATTATACTAAACTATTCAGTACAGTAAAGTTAATATTCACTTATAAAGATAAAAATGTTTTAGCCGATCTAAAGCCCTACGGGATTGAGAATGGAACGTTACGTTAAAATTTGAAAGTGATTTTTATATATATAGATAATATAGCCCTTCATTGTAATCATTGATTATAATCACTGCATTAATAAATGTCAGTGAACTCGTTTATATGTATTGTTTTTTGTTTTCGAGATATTCTAATAGAACGTTCTCACATTTTCTGTAAAATATTTACATATGCACAAACACAGAATATAATCACTATGTCTTAATTTCGCTATAATTATTGTTATAAATATTATTCTAAAATAATTCCCCAGAAATCGTCCTGATAGTATACTAAACAACATCCCAAAGTTTCATGGCAAACATCTAAAATAAAATAATACTTTTAATACTTTGCTACAATATTCAAAAGAGGGGGGCTCAGGTGTTTAAAATGTAAAATGTGCTCTAAATAGTATTACATAGAGCCTTCATAACAAACATATTTAAAATAAACCAATCAAAATATAATAATGCTGTAAAAACAGACCTTGCCACAATAATATAAAAGAAACGAAAATAAAAAAAGACACCCACGCTGAGCCTCGAACCTAGGTTTGTTACAAATATTATTAAAAAATTGTTTATGTTAATTTTTATTTTAAAAAGCCTACATTTTAAATAAAATAATATTTTTAATAATTTGCTACAATAATATAAAAGAAATTTAAAAAAAAAAACACCCACGCTGAGCCTCGAACCTAGGTTGCGGGGGTACGAAGCTGTGTACCTAACCTATAGGCTAAGCTTGACGTTACAAATAAGCTCATGCGAGGCTATTTTAGGCCATACGTCTGCCGCGAGGGGGCGCTGATTGCGAGTGAATTTACGTTTTATTGTAAATAAAAATGTAACGAAAGGTTATTTCTAAAGAGTAATTAGCCAGAAACCATCCCTGTAGTATACTAAACATCTTCCCAAAGTTTCATCACGATTGGTTGAGCGATGTAGAAGATTATCACTAACAGACGGACGGACGGACAAACATCCATTTTTATATATATAGATATAGGCTAATAATAATAATAACCTATTACATCAAAGGACTTCACAATATATTTTGTAGCCATTTTGATATACAGCATTATTTTTTATTATCCCTTGTGTCATTACACACAATGTCATGGAGACACATGTATCTTGTTTAGGATTAGTTGTGGTACAAGTGGTGCTTGGTAACACCCATGGCATGAGAGTAGTGTACATGCAATATACAGCATTAGTGTATGTAAATAGGTCCATTTACATAATTAAAACAAAATGACCATTATTAAGAGGTAGTCTTTTTTTACTCTATGTATGGCTGACCTTTAATTATATGCGATCTAAACTATTTGAAAAGTTAAAAAAAATAATAATAATTAATCAAAGCGTGGCTATAATGAACACAAGGTTTGATCTCATTGGGCTTTACTATATATATTTAGAATAAGTAAACTAGACAAACAAAATATGGAATAAAACACATAGAGACCTGTCTCTAAACATGATTTAAACAAAGACTCAACATTTTGAGTTCAATGAAGAAGTTGAGAGGGCTGTAGATGAATATTTTACAAGCGCCTTCCAGATTTCCAGGAAGGAATATTGATATTGGAGAAACACTGGACTAAGTGAGTTGAAGAGAGATTATGTAGAAACTAAAATGTTTTATAAACTAAAAAAAATCAAAATCTTTCATTGTTCAGGCCAAGAAATTTTTACCTTATCCACATATTGATAAGGCAAAATTTGTATTATTGATAATAAACACAAGGTAATAAGACCAAATATAAATAAATAGTGTGTGACGTTTTCGTAACAGTCTGAAGATGGTAACAAAGCTGTTACTGAAATGTCACACACTATTTATTTGGACTTATTACCGTGTGCTTACTAACATATTGTTATACCCTCCTTAGACTGACACGAGCTAGCACTCTGTCTGAGGAGAATGATAAGGCCCTAACATCAAAGTTAATTTGGATTGCTATCTTAGTGTTTACTTACATATTGTTACTCTCTTTAGACTGATACTAGAAAGTACTCTTTGTCTGAGGAGAATGCTTTGGCCCAAACATGATGTAGAGAAATTTGGATGGTTAACCTGTTTTAGTGTTGTTACCTATCGAATCCAAATTGTGTAATTTTTTGTAAGAAAGAACAAATACTTACTTTGGGGCGGAGAGTCTCCAGTATCTCTCAATACCATTTTTGCATAACATCACGGCAAGCCATCTGACATTGGTGGGTACATTCTGATCCAGGTACACTGTCTACAACAACACAGTAGCAATGGAGGTTACACACAAGTAGAGCTTGGTTTGTTATTCTATACACTGTGTATTAGAAACATAGATTAGAAACACAAGGTAATAAGACCAAATCCAAATAAATAAATTGTGTGTGACATTTCTGTAACAACATTAACTTCACACACTATTTATTTGGTCTTATTACCTTGTGTTTCTAATCTATGTTTGAAACACTATTTATGATACATAGATTAGAAACACAAGGTAATAAGACCAAATCCAAATAAATAAATTGTGTGTGACATTTCTGTAACAACATTAACTTCACACACTATTTATTTGGTCTTATTACCTTGTGTTTCTAATCTATGTTTGAAACACTATTTATGATACATAGATTAGAAACACAAGGTAATAAGACCAAATCCAAATAAATAATGTGTGACATTTCTGTAACTTTACACACTATTTATTTGGTCTTATTACCTTGTGTTTCTAATCTATGTTTCTAATCCAAATTGTATTTTATCATATACACTGTGTATTACACTCCCCTAAATATTCTAGCTTTGAGGAATATGTGGGTTGGTGAAAGGAATGGTATAAAAATCTGTCAATATCTTCAACACCTAACATCCTGATCAAATCCTGCATTGGGCAGGATTTTCTCTAAAGAAAAAAAAAATTACTTCAATATCTCCCAATTCTTGCTAAAGTCCAACCCAACCCCCCATTATTGAGTATAAGTAACCAAATGGGGCTCTAGCACACTTGGAATTGCAAAAGTTTGTTTTCTATAGGAGTATACATGTGTTGCACTTACAATGGAATGATTACCATGGGCTGATAAAGCACTATAGATTATAATAAAAGAAAATAAGACCTAATCCAAATAATTTTCAGACAAAAGAATAAATGAGAAAATAATAATTCTTTTGTCTGATGATGGTGACAATGTTGTCGCCGAAACGTCACACACTAATAAATTATTTGGATTAGGTCTTATTTTCTTTGATGATCATGGCCTGTATCATGTAAATTTGGGGTAAATACCCAAAAAAAAAAAGCTATGGGATTTTAAAAGATACAAAGAGACATTTATTTTTACAACATATAGAGATATGTTTGTTATCTCCAATACCATCACATATAATATTCACCAGCACAACTTAAGAGATTGTTGCCATCTCTCTCACAATGGTGGCTTGATGATAAAGCCTTGTAGCAAAAATAGGGAGAGAAACTGGCAAACCTACAGAGTTGCCAAGAACATGGCCTTGACACCCACTTTAGCTAACTCCATTCAATTATGTTTAAGCACCTGTGTCAAATATTATTGTCACAAAGATTGGCAAATATGTTTTTCTTTAAAGGATTTAGTTTTATAAGGAGATATATAAACAATGTTATAATTATAGAGTTATGAATATGATAAAGCACAATTTGGATTATAGATTATAGATACAAGAAAATAAGACCTAATCCAAATAATTTATTGGTGTGTGACGTTTCGGCAACAACATTGTCACCATCATCAGACTTTTAAATTTTATACTTTTGTCTGATGATGGTGACAATGTTGTTGCCGAAACGTCACAAACTAATAAATTATTTGGATTAGGTCTTATTTTCTTATATAGTTATGATTAGATTAAATAGAGGGCATTGACAAGAAAGAATTAAGGAATGGATCTTGATGTTTATCACTGCCAAACAATGATTCTCTCAGGCATGTGGCAATGCACATTTGCTCTTGCATAAATACCAGTATCCAAAGAGAATAATAAGGCACAATTTGGATTATAGACTAAAAATACAAGATTTATTTATTTGGATTTGATCTTATTACTTTGCGTTTCCAAAGGGAAAGTAAAAATATTCAAAAAAAGCTCAAATAGAAATCTAAAAATCTTTACTCCATTCTATGATAAGGCAATTTTGGATTATAGATTATAAACACAAGGTAATAAGACCAAATTCAAATAAATAGTGTGTGATATAACAACACTGTTAGTGAAACGTCACACACTATTTATTTATTTGGATTTGGTCTTATTACCTTGCGTTTACTCCATTCTACATGTGCAAATGGATATATGGTGGGGGGGGGGGGGTGTTTACAGTTTAATTTAAACCCCACCATTGATTTCACGCCCACACACAGAGCTCTTTTATCAGTTTTGCATTTGAAGAAAAAAAAAAAAAAAAAAAAACAGGCATTATGCAAAAAAAAAAAATTGCTCATTCTATAAATGGATATAGAACAACAATGACCCCAGTCCATGGGTAGAAGTAAAATGATGATTAGGAAGAAGCTAATAAGAAATAAATGAGGAAAAGCTCAAGTTAAAGAAGCATGACCCCGCTCTTGAGACCAGGACTAGCTAAAGAGCACAGATAAACTGATGAATAAATACTAACATAATGCAGGTTTCAAACCCTGAATAGCCAACTCTACATAAGATGACCCCTTTAAGAAATGATGCCTCAGCAAGGCAAACTCTTTAAGAAAACTTTATACCAGCTACAAACATTTTTTGCCAATCATCAGCATAGCACAGTCTTAATTCATGGTAAAGTTACAATTGCAGGGGGATGAGTGTTCAAGCTTACATTCTTCGACAGGTCCCACATTATACATAAGGAGCGTGCGTGAGCTTAATAACTTGCCTTTTTAAATAAAGAAACGCAAATGGAATAAATTTTCAGCTCATTCTTTATATAATACAAGCCCATTTGAGTTAGATTCCTTTGTAACATGAGGAAAGAAAATTTAAAAATATACTGTTACTATCAAAATTAACACCTTATGTGGATTTTGGGATTTAAAAAAGGCAACAAAAACCCATTTTTCAGCAAGAAACTACATAAACTGAAATTGCAAATACAGTAGAACCTCTTGAACAACGGACATAGTTTATATCACCAAAATTGCCCTCCCATTGAAAATATGTTTTGGCTAGCAGACACCTCCAAACAATGGAAGCTTTCCCAACGCATCATTTATTAATTTTATAGGTAATAGACATTCCTGCTAGTGGACACAATTCAAAAAATAGAATTTGAACAATAAATATTTTTATATATTTTTAAATATTTAATGGTATTTAGCTAGTTTACTATGTAACCATTTACTAAATGCTAAACAAGGATATAATATGCTCTCAGGTGTCCTTTACAGGGAGATTCTATTGTAATACAGAAATCCCTCGTTATCACGAACTCGGATTATACGAACTCTCGGTTTGCGCGAACCGTTTCTTTTCCCCCGTTAAATTTCAATGCTTTCCAAAGAGATTTTGCCGGTTAAGACGAAATATTCGGTTATGACGAAATACGAATTAAATTTAGCCCCCAGCAGAACTAATCAATCGGTTAAAACGAATTCTAATATGTTTTTAAAGGCGAGTTATAAGTAAAACAATAAACTATTAAAACAACAAAAACGCCGTTGATATCAAGTATTGGCTCTCTTTGTCTTTTGTGTAAACATTCGTCCTTTGTTTGTTATGAAGACTCATTTTCTATGAAACCATCCCCTTGGGGTCATTCCATGTACTCAATCAGTGGAAAATTTCGACTCTATTGTGCCAGTATTGCTGTTTTTCTCGACTGATAAATGTAGGGGCCATGGTGACCCCTGCCAGCCAGCAGCCAAGGAGCGCACGCCTTCACGGAATTTCACAGAATATTATATTATTCTTATTTTTATACAAAACATATATTTAAAAATATTAAATATAATATAAATAATAAAAATATATTCTGTGAATAATAATCTGTGTAAATCGAGCTCTCCTGGATGACCAGGAAGATGACCTGGATAAAATAAGAAGGGAGTGTCTGAAACAGTGCCCAATCAAATACCACCAAAAAACTATAACAGACTTTCTGAAGCCTGCAGAGAAAACCCAGATATAGGATACTCTATGCATACTGCATATGCTGCATACACATAAACATTGTATGTACCAAGTATATTATGTAAGTTGTTTCTTTTGTTGTTCTTTTTTATTTGTGTTTTAAAATAAACTTATATTCTCATGTTATTGCCTTACATTGTGATTATATTATCCATATTGTCTTTTAAAATAAAATACTTTATGTACATACATATACATATTTGTTGTTCCTTAAAATTATAAAATATTTTCATTAATATTGTTTTCAAATAAATTTATTCGTTATTCCTCAGAAATGTAGTTTTCTTACTCATCAGTAGTACATAAGTACAACCCCCGGATACCACGAATTCAATTCGTCTAATACGAATTCGGTTTATACGAATTCGGTATATATTCTTTTAAGACGAAAAGGGTTTTTCGTTCTCCCGTTGAGTTCGTCTTAACGAGGGATTACTGTAGTGAAAAAAACATACAAAGTTCATAAAATCAAATATAAAACCCAAACAAACCTCTCAACTAAATAAAAAACAATCCAGAAAATTGGCCACAAAGTGAAACCCCTGCATTCATTGATCTATAATGAAGGGTCAGAAATCCTTTACTAAATGTACAAGATACAAAGATAAAGGACCATCCATTCTCAGCATATACTGGGATATATATATGGGGATAGTATTCAATTTGAAGAATTGAAGAAAGAATTCAACTGCCTCTCTCTCTCTCTCTTTAAAATCCCAATAGCTGCCAGACCATGTGAGATCATTCAAGATGCTTGCATTCTTTAACACACAGTTTATAAAAAAAAAAAAGCTCTGATATATATATATATAGTAGAACAAACTCCCTGTAAAGGTCACCTAATTGCAGAGCCAAACTGTCCTTTAGGGAGAGGTGTCTTCTTACCGGAGAGTTGCTAAATTATAAAAATGGTAATTTTGTAAATGAAAACTGTCCTTTGTAGAGAGATGTCTGCTAGCAGGGTGTCTGCTAAAAGGAG
Organism: Cordylochernes scorpioides; assembly: GCA_030710605.1. Taxonomy (NCBI): domain Eukaryota; kingdom Metazoa; phylum Arthropoda; class Arachnida; order Pseudoscorpiones; family Chernetidae; genus Cordylochernes; species Cordylochernes scorpioides. Next base: position 90,325,908 of record CP092871.1, on the reverse strand, counting down.
GTAGAGATTCAACAATACAGTCATTTACAAATTGGTAACTTCTGCATCAACCAAGTTCTATTATGTTTTGCCCAACATTTCGGCAACTCTCACCACTATGGCAAAAGAGAGATAAATAAAAAAAAAAAAAGAACAATGAGAGAATGAATTGATGGTGTGAATATTTATGGCAGTTCACACCCTTAGAGAGGGCTATATCTAATCATTTTGTCTTATCTCCCTAAGTTTCCACATGGGTTAGTTCGTCCGTCCCTATAGGTCATCTATACACAAATGTGGGGGAAAAAATAAAAAATTCTTATTTAAAAAAAAAAAAATCTGTCAAAAAAAATAAAAATGGTTCAATTTGTGAGATTTTCTATTTACATTTAAACCTTACTATAACAACATTACTTGGAAGTAAGATTGCATGTTGTTATAAACATGGTGAAAACATTTGGGACTTTAAAAAAAGTGTTGCTTATGTAAACTGTCAGGCTTGATAGACACACTCAATGGAAATCTCAGATGCTTTGGGATTCAATTTATTGGAGGGTGTGCTGGGGAAAGTCAAAATGTGTTCTGCCTGAGGTACTGAAATCTGGTAGGCTAGAGAAGAGCTCTCAAGATTAAATGGACAGATAGGGTGATGAAAAACAAATTCAGAGAAGATTTGAAGTAATTGGAGAACCTTTTGAATAAAGTAATCAAAAGTAAATGTGGAAGATTAGATAAGACATGTGCTCAGAGGTTCATTGGGAGATTGTCCATTGACTTTACTAGAGAAACATAAGGTAACAAGACTAAATCCAAATTAATGAAATGGATGGAATTTGGTCTTGTTAAATTAGGTATCTAATCTATAATCCAAATTTTGTACCTTATCACTATATACTGGAGTGTTACACCTTGAAGAATGAAGGGAGAAGAAGACCAAGGGAAAAAAGTGTTTGTATAAACAAATGCACATGGATCAGTGAAAAAAAAAAAAATTTTTTTCTCAAAGATTTCACAAGATTTCTCCCTCTCTCTTTATCAATTTATTACACAATATAAACTTAAAAGGCTTTTAATTCAAACAAAGAGGAATTGGTTTGCTAATCTAAAAGAATGGTCTGGAATTTGAAGATAGGAAGAGAGAGGATTGTTCAGAACAGTGCGAAATGGTGTTCCATGTTGAGCATCTCTGTTGACTGTAATGTAATTCTACTATCCTAAAAGCTTATTTGCTTGAATACCATTTCTAAGATTCCACCCTTCAGTGTAGCATATAAAAGCAGAATCGTCCAATACAGTATTAGAGCTCTAAGAAGCGGTCTGATAGATTAAATTAACAAGATCGCTGGGAGGGTTCACCTCTGATGAGCCAAGCCCTCCCAATATTTTTCATCGCAGTAAAGACAGTTGAAGTTTAATTTTATATGTAAAAAAAACATTCATGCTTTAATGCTTTCATTTCTTATCTATCGGCTTTACTACATGATGATGATCTCTTATTTATTGGAACATACTTGGAGAGAAAAAATTTTGTAGCTCATTTATCCTTAGACCCATTTCAGTAACACCTAGTAATGAAAATTGAGGCTTTATTTTTAATACCATTTTATGAGATTAAGGGACAAATACTATTGATTACTAATCTTAAGTTTTATTATCCCAAGTACATATGGTCCAAGCCATGATAATCATGGTGGGTAGAAGTTGGTAACTGCTTTTACTTTAAATGCACATGTGTAGACACGTGTAGAGCAGTTCAATTTTTGCACTTACAAATGTGTCACACATACAAGTTACTTGCATTTGTGGTGGGGGTGGACTTTTGAAAGAATTGGGGGACATTGGAGCATTTTTATAATTTAAAAAAAGTGCCCAATGGGGGATTCAATCTTAGGTCGTAACGATCGAAAACCAATGGTTTAGACCAAGCATGTCAAACTCAAATCCTTAACACGGGCCAAATAAAAAAGTAATAAGATTATGTGGGCCGCAAAAAAAGAAAACAAGTAATTAAATTTTTATAGTAACATTTATGTAGGTTTATTTTAAAAAATACTAATAAGAAAAAAGAAAGTAAAGTTAATATTTTCTCCCTGATATTTGGCTACAATTTTTTTTTTTAATTTATAAAAATTTTTTTTTTTAAATATATTGTCTGGTGGGCCACACAAATTTATTCATTGTGGGCAGCATGAGGCCCGCGGGCCGCGAGTTTGACATGTTTGGTTTAGACTATTCGTCCACCGACTCCCTAATTTTTAGTGGTGGTATTAAGCAATTAGTAGAGATTTTGTTTACTATATTTATAAGGAGATTTCTAATTTGTTCCCTCTCTCTTTGTTATGGTGATAACTGGCAGTAAGTACAACATACTTCTTTCTCTTTCTCCCATTCTTAGCATTTCTCTCCCCATATAGATTACTTTCTTTCAACTTAGATACAAGAAAATAAGACCTAAATCCAAATAATTTAATAGTGTGTGACGTTTCGGTAACAGCTGACGATGGTAACAATGCTGTTAATGAAACGTCACACACTATTAAATTATTTGGATTACTTCTTATTTTCTTGTATCTATAATCTATAATCCAAATTGTGTTACAAGAAAATAAGACCTAATCCAAATAACTTAATTAGTGTGTGACGTTTCGGCAACAGCATTGTCACCATCATTAGACAAAAGAATAAATGACTGTTGACTAAATAATTTGTCATTTATATTTTTGTCTGATGATGGTGACAATGCTGTTGCAGAAACGTCACACACTAATAAATTATTTGGATTAGTTCTTATTTTCTTGTATCTATAATCTATAATCCAGATTGTGCTTTATCTCATTCTTTCAACTTACTAAAACTGCATCAAAAACCCAAGAACCTTTATTTATCAAAATACAAAAGTATAACTAAGAGATGAGCTCAATATTTGTTCAAATACTAAAATTCCTTGACATTAGCAGTATATGCACCATCCCAACTTCAAAGGACAGAAATGAAAGAACACTTTTGAAAAATGCTTCTGTCACCAAAGGTTTCAGGGAATAAAAAATATTTGGTTGATATAGAAAATAGGCATTGTGTATAAAAATTAAAAAAAAAAAGAATTTTAATTTGAATATTTGGTCTGTGTTAAATGGACTTTGATTAAATGGGCTTTGAATAAATAGTATGTAACTAAAGATTTTGTTACATTAAGATATTTTATACATATCTAATTAATCTATGATTTTAGTCTCCATGTGACCCGTCGTATAATTGTACAATAGAAAAATTTTAAAAATAAATATACCTGTCTATAGCGCCCCCTCTAAATAGCGCCTCCCTCTCTATAGCGCCCGATTTTAAATCGTAGCACGATGCGATTTACATTAAAAGTGACCTGTCTATAGCACCCCCTCTCTATAGCACCCTATTTTGGTGAGTCCCAAGAAGAGGCACTATAGACAGGTTTAGCTGTATATCTAAAGCTTTAATGTTAAATTATTATATTTTTCTGCTTGATTCCTTCATAACTTTTATAAGAACAGATATATAGGTTCCTGTATGTCATCTCCTTGAGAAGACAAAGAACTCTATAAAGAATTTAGTTTTTTATTTCACATGTATACAGTAAAGACTTGGACTACTGGAGACTGATATTTTGACATCTAGGGTGTTACAAGAATTCTCATGGCTAAAAGGACAGATAGGCTGACAAATAAATTTTGTAGGATATTTAATGGAGAGTATAGACTTCTTACAAAAATCCAAATATCCAAGACGGATATCGCGTGCTTTGTAAATGATAATAAATAAATAAGGCGCCGAAATTCTTTTCTATATATTCTATAAATTCTTTTCTACATTTGCTTGGTTAATGAAGCTTTTGGGCTAGCTTCTCTTCAGCTAGCTAAAACATATAAATAAGGTAATGGAGAGAGATTATATAGTGTTTTAAAGATATAGTTATGTTTTTTTTTGCTTATCCCTAGTACACGTGGTACAGGCCATGATAATCAAGGAGGGTAGTTAGCGACTGTTTTTACTGTAAGTGCACTACATGTCTACACATGTGAAAAGCAGTTTGACTTTGCACTTACAAATGTGCCAGAGCCCCGTTTGGTTACTTGCACTCGCTGGTGAGGTTGGACTTTTGCAAGAATCGGAGGCCATTGGAGCAATTTTTTTTTTAAAAAGAAAAAAAGTGTCCAATGCGGGAATCGAACCCGATATATATATTTATGTGAAGACAAGAATTTACATACTTATATATACTTCTAAATGAGGTATTATACTAGTATATAACTTCTCTAAATGATTTCATTAAGAGGAAATTTGCAGGAGATGTACTCTGAAGTTCTTTGTCTATTGACCATACTGGTGAAATATACCCCTTGAAGAATTAAAGAAAGGGAGAGATAGGAAGGATTGGTTTGATAATCTAATAGAATGGTGTTGTTGTATTGTACAATGAACAAGTCTCAGATGTCTGTGCATTTCTATCATAGCAGTTGTAATGTTCTTGGGTATGTAAAGCTGCTGTTCTGGGTTCATGTCCATCTTTTGCAAGGCTATGGCCATTACTGGACATAAGAATATGTGGGTAGGTGTTAGTTCCACACCAGGACAGTTGTTGCATGTTCTGTAGGTTCTTGTGCCATCTGGATGTATTATCATTCCCTGGGAGGTGGAGAAGTCTGACTACACTTGGTCCCCCCTAGACCCTTGGAATATTTGACCAAATTCTGGTCCAAGGTGACTGACATGGCACCCATTTTCCAATGAACAGCCAAACCAATAATTCCATCTAATAGAATGTCTAACTCCGCCTTTGCCGGTTCCAAACCTGGGTGAAAAAGGAGGAAGGGGAGCAGTAACAAGTTCACTAAAAAACCTGGGCTCAGCTGGCCCGGCTGATAGTACCCTGTAAGGGCTCCTGATCCAGGGATACAGGATGAATCTGTACTCCATGTTAGGAATGGCGGCTATACATGGTGTCTATTCCTCATGTCAGAGGTTGCCATTTCATATTGGAACTAAATTAGTGGCCTGCTACTGAGTGGTGCTCCTAGTCTTAATGACAAAAGCAGACACATACTACTTCACCTAATCTCTCATTATGGATGTCAAATCTCCTTTGATGACTCTACTCAATTCTAGCAGCTCTACAAGCTTGATACCTTAATATGATTGAGCGGAGATAAGAAAGAAGAAGAATGTCTGGAAGATACAAAAAGAATTGGTCACAGAACAGAGGCAGATGGTATTATTGCATGATGGCTGATCTAGATATCATTGATTATACATTAATTTTATATTAGTTAATCTGATCAGGTTAGTTGATGGTTTGAAAAATACACAAGATAAATTAACCAAGCAATTAAAATTAGAAAATAATCTTTTGTTTCAAAAAAAGGTGTAACAACACATAAAACTAAAAAAATTTAAAAATCAAAGCTAATATCAAAATTTATTTATATTTTGATTTTGCCATTTATGAATTCAATCTCTGTAAGACAAAATTTGACATTTGTATATAAATATAAATAAATTATAATAATCTTTACTCTTTTTTTAGCTCTTTCAATTATTAAAAAAAATATATGCATGTTTGACATAAAGTGTCATTTAGAATGTAGATATTGTTTCAAAACAAACCAGAAGTGATTTTTTCATCTGATTTTCAAATGAAGTACTTTTGCTATATTGTACATTATACAATCTTGCTTAAATATTCTATGTCATGTTTGTAATTTAAATAGCAGTCTAGATTAGTACAAAAACAAACTACTTAGATTGTATAATAGCCTTTAATTCATTGATTTTGATTATTTACTTAAATAATCATCATTAGAAAAAGTGAGCTTTTGACTAGAAAATATGACACATTATAATTTCTTAAATATCCACTCAAATATATATTAATAAAATAGATATTTTCTATATTAGAATATATTTCTGTAAATATTTAATTTCTAATTATAGTGTTTGTTGTTTTCTCATTTGACTTTATATGAACATGTGAAATGTTGCCTTTAATATTGTGTATCTTTATATATCTTGTAATTTAATAATTTAAATAACAAGCATGTGATCATTTTATATTCTCTGATATTTTCATATTAAAAAGGTATTTTTGTATTAAATAGGTCATTATGTCATATGTCCTTGACATATCGAGGTTAATCGTTTTATTTAATGCATTTTCAAGCTAAATATACCCGCTTTATGTCTCAATTTGAAAGACGTACAAAATAATGTATATTTCGATGCATCTGCGCAATAAATATAAATATATCTATAATGCACAAAATTGTGATATTATTTTAAAAGAGCAAGTTTCAAATGATTTGTTTGCTTTGTAATATCCTAAAACGAATATGTGGACTAGTATAAAGGTAGAAGATAAAAAGTTATCTTACTAGTAAAACATTATAAAAACCGGGGACTGCCTCCCATATTTTAAGTTGTTCTTCTGCTGGTTTAATGTCGCTTGTTTTCTGACTCGTTGCTTTGGTTAAGACTTCAAGAACTAATGAATAAGTGTTCTCCATGTCTTTCCACGTGAGATTCAAGTTCGATCCGTCAATATCTTCCAAAGCAAAAGTTTTAAAATTATTTACAAGACAATCCATGTTGTTTTGAGTCGTAAGAATTTTGGTCATTATCTCGATAAAAATATATATTTATCACTGATTAAGTATTTTATTTAAATGTTGATTATTTATATTTCTGATTAGTTAATTTTATCTAGGAGATTTTTTACATTTTATGAATATAAATAAATTTATTTGCTGTAGTATTTTATGTGGATGTGGATTTTTAAAATCACAATGTTTCCCTCAAAATAGCAACTGGCTCCACTATTTTGTTGACAACCGTTCACGTGAAATTCTTTTAAAAATGGATCTTTGTTTTTAATTGGTTTTTGATAACTATTAAAACTTTGCGAAAAACATTTCAGCATATAAATCATTATTTTTATTTATATATAGCTGTATTTCAGCTGTTTCTAGTTTATGATTAATGAATGTTTATGCATGTAAGGATTTACACGTAATCACATTACTTATGTTTTTAAAGATAATTTTTTATTCTATCAGACCAAGCAAACCTTAAATGCCCCATTAAATGTAACATTTATTATAATCACTAAAATAGAGATTTGTAGACATGTTAGCCAAACGACAGATGTTAGTTGCAGTTTGTTTTTGCCTTACTGATGCCGGTTTAAGTATACACAATTATTATTTTTTAAATGAATTTATGTATAACGAATCTGTCACAAAATATTTTTCAGTGATATATGAAACCGAACTCAAAGGCATTAATATATATACTACAAAATAGTGTATAAAATACATTTATTCTTACCAAAAATGAGTTTCTGAAGATATCTAAATACTTTAGATTCTTTAAAAAAATGTATTTAACCTATCCATGTAATCAAGACCATTTAAATATCTTTGATATACTATTTTTGTTACACATTAAATAGTATAGTTATTTATTATTTTTAATTTTTGTCATAATATAATCCATCTTTTGAGGTTTTCAAAGGGAACTGAGATAACAAATCTCTGTTTGATTACTTGCACTCACGGGTGGAGTTTAACCTATGAAAGCAACTAGACTCATTGAAGCAATTTTTTCTTAAGAAATGTGTCTAATGCAGGATTCAATTCCAGGGACATTGAAAATCAACAGTTTATACCAATTCACTAACAACCCATAGGCCTTAAATGAAAAGGTGATGGTGTTATTAAATCCAAAGAACATAGAGTTTCTTTAGCAATGTATTTAATTTCTTAAAACAAATGTTCCTGCCTCTAACAATGCTGTGACTGAAATATCATTTATAGAATAATACATTAAAATGAACTAGGGGATATATTGAACCTTCCCTTATAATGAACCTGATATAATTCCCATTTTTATTTTATAATACAGTGAACTATGGCAATAGTGAATTACAGGCTGATTCCCATTGGGGTTCATAATAGATGGGATTTGTTGTATTTGTTTAGTTTGTTGCCTTTGTTTAAAAACAAAGCAACAACTCCGCCTTTGCCGGTTCCAAGCCCAGATGAAAAAGGAGGAGGGGGAGCAGTAACAAGCTCACTAAACAACCTGGGTTCAGCTGGCCCGGCTGATAGTACCCTGTAAGGGCTCCTAATCCAAGGATACAGGATGAGCAGCGTTTGTACTCCATGTTAGGAGCGGCTGCACATGGCGTCTGTTCCTCGTGTAAGAGGCGGCCATTTATTTTGGAGCTAAGTCGGCCTGCCACTGAGTAGTGCTCCCAGTCTTAATGACAAAGGCAGAGCATTCTATTTCACCCAGTCATGATGGTTGTCAAACAGACACTATCAACAAGCTCTACAAGCTTGATACCCTAATATGATTGAGTGGAGATAAGAAAGAAGAAGAAGAACAAAAAGACAGCTTGAGGAGCATAGACTAATGGAATTCATGTAATCTATGAACAAGGGGATAAGAAATAACAAGAACAAAAAGTTTTTTTTAATTGATATCTTTTGAGTTTTTCCCACAAATAGTAGTCTCCTATGAGAGAATATGGTAAAGCCTGGTCTATCCTTCCATCAAAGACTGTTTTAATTGAATAACTCCCCATGGCCTGGCCTGACATGACAATATCTGATAAGACACCACACCCAAGAAAGTCATGGTTTAGCCATGTTTTTATGCAATTTCTCATGGGAGACCCTACTCTATTTTCTTTTTAAAGAAATCTGGGGAAGATATTTCTTCTTTAGACCTACCCAAACCTCTCTACTTTCCAGTTAATCTCGAGGACCATGCCATCTCCTCAGTGGTGAAGCATGCGGTCTACGTATTCTTCGTAGAACACGAAATGCATGGTGTCGCTGGAGACCCGTTGGCGATTCTCCACCAAACTCTGTAGCGGTGGTAGAGACACCATATTCATTGTACATAGTATCATGCATATATATGTTTAATATATTTTTTAAATAGTTCAACCTGTATTTTGCATGTATTGATATCAATAAAATTATTTAAATTGTCAAAAATTGTCTACTTCTAGGAAGAATAACTCCAACAGTCTTTGATTTCCAGACTTAAGTCTGGTCATCTACGGACAATGACTTTTACAGAATGGTTGCAAGGTTTTCCTACTATGTACTAAGTGTCAACCTGCAACCCCAAAACAAATTATTGACTGTATTGACTCATCCATTGATGAGCTCTACTCTTCCCCGGAAGACACCATCAAAAGGTTTTTCGATTTACAAACTTGATACCTTAATATGATTGAGTGGAGATAAGAAAGAAGAAGAATAACTCCCGGGCTGTTCCAGACCATGAAGACTCTCCCGACCCGTCAGTTTGATAACCAGGTCATCTACCCCAGTTCCAAGTAAGTTACATAGACACTTTCTACACATTCCTCTTATTCTATTCTACAACATTAGCTTGTTGTAACAGAAAATTGTATATAAACTGAAATCTCTGGTAATAAGACCAAATCCAAATTAAATAGTGTGTGACATTTCGGTAACAGCGTTGTTACCATCTTCAGACAAAAGTACTGAATTTGAAGATGGTAACAACGCTGTTATTGAAATCTCTGGTTTGAAGCCTTCATTAACATTTTCACAAAAATTATTATTTTCTTTCTCTATAGATGAATAAATACAGATGGAACTGATTTTAATCAGGCTAATTGTGTTGACTACTTTATATCAAGTTGGTAGGTGTCTTTACGATTTTTTATTATCCCTAGTACACAAGTACAAGACCATGATAATCATGGTGGTTAGAAATTAGCGACTGCTTTTACTGTAAATGCACCACCTGTCTACATTTGTGAAAAGCAGTTTGACTTTTGCACAAATGTGCCCAGAGACCTGTTTGGTTATGTAACACTTGCTGGTGGGATTGGACGTTTGCAAGAACCAGGGACTATTGAAGCATTTTTTTTTTTTTTTTTAGTTGGAAAAAGTGCTCAATGCGGGATTCAATCCCGGGTCGTTGCAGTCCAAAACCAATGGTTGAGACCATTCATCCATCAATTCCCATATCTATATCATATTGTGGATGAATGTAGTTGTCCCTGTATTGTTAATTATAGCTTTGATGTGGTTTCTTTCTGATTAGTTTTATCAGTGAAAACAAAGGATATTGGCATTTCCTCTTAAATATTGTATCAGACATCACAAGGTAATAAGTCCAAATAAATAAATAGTGTGTGACGTTTCAGTAACAGCGTTGTTACCATCTTCAGACAAAAGTACTGAATTCAGTAACGCTGTTACCGAAACGTCACACACTATTTTGGATTTGGTCTTATTACCTTGTGTTTATAATCTATAATCCAAATTGTGCCTTATCAATTGCACCATCTGTATTTATAAACTATTTTTAGCGCACATATGTTTCTTTTTTTAGTAAAATAATTTACCACTGCCCTTAAGGCAATGATAAAAAGAATTGGCCTGGCTCGACAGTGGTGAACCCTCCCAGAGATTTTGCCAGTTTAATTTGGATTAAATTACTGATGGGCAAAACCTGCCCAAAATTTTTTTCCATCATTGCAGTAAGGATGATGTATCAATTATATGCTGGCACAACAATTGCAAAGACCTGAAATTAGTTATAGAAAAGGCATTAAATACGATTGATGTATGGTGTAAGAGTAACAAACTTGAAATAAGTCTAGAAAAAACTAATATACTTTATTTACATAACAAAGAAAAAATCCCAATCAAATTTAATAATGAAATAATCATACCAACTCTGAAGACCAAAATTTTAGGAATAATAATTGCAAATCACAGAAGAAGAAACAAAATAAATTTTACATACCACATAGAAGAAATAGTAAATCGTACAAAACGTTTTAAAAATTATCTCTTCTCAATTTGCGGGAAATCTTGGGGTCTAAGCACCCAGAAAAGGCTAACTTTATATAAATCCATTTTCAGACCAATACTTACATATGGAGCCGAAATTTGGTTCAAATATTTAAATAAAAAATGTTTACAAAAACTAAATTCAACCCAATATCAAATACTGACATGGTGTATACAAGCCTATAAATCCACATCATATAGCTGTGTTCATAGTTTAGCCAACATTCCTCTGATCTCAGACTTTATCGAATCCAGAATCATGATATCTGATCTGAGAAACTTATCCCCAGATGATCAACAAATTTATGACCCATTTATTCCAGGAATTATAGATACCTTTCTCAAATCAAGAATGAATGTTCTGAAAAACGAAGCAAATAATACTTTCTTAAGCTTTTTTCCCCAAGAAATCCCTAAATACTTTCGTCCAAATTTTTATAATACTCAATTTGTTACAAACCACGGAAATTTCAAAAGTTTTCTAAATAGAATAAAGGCAGTGGAGGATTCAAGTTGCTTTTGTGGTATGGAGGAACAAACCTCAAGACATCTACTGATCGTTTGCCCAGCATTTCAAGATTATAGAATGAAGAATGAACTAGTTGTTTTTAATTTAAACGATTTGATTTCCGATAAAAAATCATATCTAAAGTTCAATTCATTTTGTAAATACATTCTAAAATTTCTACAAAATCTGAATTTCTAATGTTTTTATTCGTTGAATAATGTAAATAACTTATGTAAACAAACTTCTCTCCTTGTTTGGCGCAAGTATCCCTTGCGGGATATAGCGCTTTGGAAATAAAATAATTGTAATTGTAATTGCAGTAAGGATAGTAGAAAATTGTTTCATTTAAAAAAAAGAAATGACCCACGTGTTTGTACTTATAAATAGTTTGGAATTCTAAATAAGAAAACAAAAATTACTTTAAAAATAAGTCCAGCTCTTTATTTTGGTTTCTAATAGAGGGGATCTCTCATTGGAGTTAGTCAACTATGTTAGCTCAAGTTATTTTTATCATTATAAAGGTAGTTGCTTAAGATAGTTGGTGTGAGGGAGGGAATATGTTCTGGGTGGTGAGTCTCTCAGTGGGCCAACACACATGGGTGACTTATCTCTATCAACAGGATGGTGAAGATAGGCTGATTTCCTATGGCCTTTGTCTATGGTAAAGTGAAGTGCTCTATGGCTGGTATTGTGTCACCTGATTGGCTGACTGCATCACTCTCTAGAGGCCAAGTTGGTAGATTCTCACTATGTACCTCATGTCACTCATTCCACATAGTCTATATACTCATCATATTTCTTTTACCAATAAAAGAAATTTTATCTCATAATATGAGATATTTATTATTTATCTCATAATTTATTCTTTTGTCTGATGATGGTGACAATGCTGTTCCAGAAACGTCACACACTAATAAATTATTTGGATTAGGTCTTATTTTCTTGTATTATAATCTATAATCCAAATCGTGCTTTATCATTCTTTTACCAATGTTGGCAATCTTGAAGTTCCATCCATCTTGGTCTTCCTCTTCAGCAGCAGGTAGCTTACTCCAGTTCAGTCCTTGAGGTCTTTGGTTCACATTCTTCCTGGTCTTTCTCTGTACTTTCCACTCCTGTCATAGGGTGGATGTAAGGTGCTGAGCATCTTATTTCTAATGTTGAAACAGACAGGCTGTAGATGCAATGATGCAAGCTATTGCTATTATTATTATATTCCTAGTACACGTGGTACAGGCCATGATAATCATGGTGGGTAGTTAGCGACTGCTTTTTACTGTAAGCGCACCACATGTTTACACATATGAAAAGCAGTTCGACTTTGCACTTACAAATGTGCCAGAGCCCCGTTTGGTTACTTGCACTCGCTGGTGGGGTTGGACTTTTGCAAGAATCGGGGGCCATTGGAGCATTTTTTTTTTTTTTAATCAGAAAAAAGTGTCCAATGCAGGACTTGAACCCGGGTCATAGTGGCCGAAAACCAAACAGTTTAACCAGCCTTCCACCGACCCCCTATGATAATCATAGTGGGTAGAAGTTGGCGACTGCTTTTACTGTAAGTGCACCACGTCTTCCAAATGTGAAAAGCAGTTCAAATTTTGCCCTTACAAGTGTTCCAGAATTGGTTACTTGCACTCACTGGTGTGATTGAATATTTGCAAGAATCGGGCTCATTGGAGAATTTTTTTATTTATATTATAAAAAAGTGCCCAATGCACAAGGATTCGATCCCTGATTGTAGCAGTTGAGAACCAACTGGTTAGACCACTTGTCCACCAACCCCCCATGATGTAAGTTGAAATAATCAGCTCTTTATATATATATATCTTATAAAGAAAGATTAATGCTTGTATTTAATTATCTTGAGGATTATACTATGTTAGTTATTTGCTGGTTCTTTTTGGTACTAAATGATAATGGTGATGCAGTCGTGGTTAAATTCTTGATAGAATAATAATAAAAATGGTTTTGATCAGTAATTGCTTTTATTGTGCTAAAGGAATATATAAAAACATAATTTGGTAAAAAGTACTGCCTGGCTCAAGGTGAGTAGAATAAGGAAAACAAAAGATTATTTACATAATGTACAAAGGTTTTGAGCCGACCAACGGGGAAGAACAACAACGAGTTTTTATAGGGGAAGCATGACCTCTGGCAGTCGATTTAACAGTATTTGTATCTATGAAATATATTTCTAAATAAAATAATATTTTAATATAACATTTTAAATAATAAATGAACAGGTGTCTTCTTACCAGAGAGTTGTTTAATAGTAAAAATGGTAATTCTGACAATCAAAACTGTCCTTTGTAGAGAGGTGTCCTCTAGTCAGAGTGTCCTCTCATGGAGGTTCTACTGTATACTCTTTGCCAAATATATCTAAAAGTCTGTCTTGTTGGTATATTCTCTAAGAACAAAGCCTGTCTATAGTACTGCTGCACTCAGGCTTGCTAGTCACTTCCCTCCCTCCCAAGTTGCTGCTACAGCTGTGTGCCAGCCATTGTAGTGCCAGATGTTCTCTCTGATTGTCCCAGCCTTGTCATGCCAGGAAATATTGAGAGAGATGCCATGGAATCTTGTTATAACAGATTCTTAGAATTATAATTCTCTGTTTCAATTAGATTTATCAAATATAAATCTCCGAGGATAGCTTCTTTTATCATTTTTCTATCAGTTATTTCAAACTAATGCAGTATACTCACAAGGTAATAAGACCAAATCCAAATAAATAAATAGTGTGTAACATTTTGGTAACAGCGTTGTTACCATCTTCAGACAAAAGTACTGAATATCATTTATATTATCAACGCTGTTACCGAAACGTCACACACTATTTATTTATTTGGATTAGGTCTTATTACCCTTGTGTTTATAATCTACTAGCCGAATGACCCGGGCAACGCCCGTGTTTTACCCGATTGAATGTTTTGATTCAAATACTATTTGTTACAATTATAAATTTGGCGCCTTTAATAAATGCATATATTAGTTAATAACTATAGCCTATGTGCTTTATCTGTCTATGTACTTTTGGCTTCCGTAGGCGTCTCTTACTGGGAAAAAGAAAGAGAGGATTCCATTTAGTTATTAACTAATATATGCATTTATTTAAGGAGCGACCCGCTCCAACACAATAGTTACAAAAATGAAAAAGCGAGTGGGGGGAGCATGATGGGGGGGGGGAGGGGGCAAAGGTGGCGTGATCGTAGCCAACCAATAGGAGGGCGCCATTCCAAAAAAAAAGCAAACGGTGACAGAGATGATAAATTAGGAGATGAAAAATGACGCTCGTAACTGTATATAGAATAATCCAAATTGTGCCTTATCAATGCGATATACCCAATTTCCAATGCCAAGAATACAATACCATGTACAAAGGTGTAGCTACATGTATGTAGGTGAGACCGGAAGATCAATCCAGATTAGACTCAATGAACACAATAGAAATCTTAGAACTAAAGAACAATGTGTTCCTTGATGTACCGGCCCATTTCTCTGACTGGTCATCATCATTTTAACATGTCAAAAACCAAATGTCACTATAGACATATCAAGTGGAAATACCAAAGTATTTTTTTTCTTTTTTTTTTTTCAAATCTCTTGTATCTAAAGATAACAAGAACATAAACAGAAAGATTGAGTTGCCAACACAGTATTGATCTGATAGGGATGATCTTATAGGGCGACTCTCGCCTGAAAACAAGACTATTCTTGCTAATTTCCTCAAGTCTGTCATCGAGCATATTGGGGACATGGACTCCACGACTGGCAGGAACCAGTTAAAACTCATAAAGGCTTTAAACTCCTGATAAGATTCAGACATCCCTTCGGAGAAGTCTGTTGTAAATATTTTCTCTTTATTTTAAATCTAATTAATTTTACTATTATAACTCTCCTTGAGTGTAGATATTGACAAGACGTCGCTGTTTTAATTATCAAAGAAAAAAAAAACACAGTATTGATCCTTTAGAAAAAGACCATCGATCCATTTCCTCAGTTTATTTACTCTATTTTCCCTAAAAGCATGAATAGATCCATTCCTTAACTCACACTAGTAGAGTAAAATGTTTATATTGTAAAAATATTCACACTACGCACCCACACGCACAAACAGCCCTAGTTAGGAAATAGTAGATGTTTCTTTTAAGATAAGCCTATTGAAGAGAGATTTTTAGCTTTAATGCTTGCATTTCAAATTTTAAAAAAGAATATCCTGATAAAGCACAATTTGGATTATAGATTATAGCTGCAAGAAAATAAGACCTAATCTAAATAAATTAATAGTGTGTGAGGTTTCGGTAACAGCGTTGTTACCGAAACATCACACACTATTAATTTATTTGGATTAGATCTTATATTTTTGTAAAAAAAGATCATTTTTGTAAAAAAAAAATCATTTATACTTTTAAGCTCTTTTTATAACTGCAAACCAAAATCTTGGTACCAAGTGATATTGTTTTAATGAGGCTTGACTGTATATAATACCTCCCACCAGATTCGATCCTGGGTCGTAATGGTCAAAACCAGCAGTTTAAACCACTCATCCACCTATCCCCTGGTTAGTAGGACTTACATCTAATGACAGCACATAATTTGTCACTTCTTGTAGTTCAATCATTGAATATTCATGGCTCAGGTTTTAGCCCATCCTATCACAGGCTCTAGCCCACCACACTGGATTGATGGCTGTTGGTCCTGGATTGTTTCTATCAGGCTCTGGAACTAGATGTCCTTTACACAGAGAGAGTTGTTCTATATACTGTATACAACAATGTCACTAATAAGTACAGTAGAACCTCCATGAGAGGACACACACGCTAAAGGACAGTTTTTATCACCAAAAATACCATTTTTTACTATTTAACAACTCTCCAGTAAGAGGACACCTCCCCTTAAAGGACACTTTGGCTTTGCAACTAGGTGTTGTCCTTTACAGAGAGGTTATACTGTACTTGTGTTGTCTTACTGTATGCCAAACTTGAGCATTCCATGCCCACATTCTGACTGTGATGTAGAGCTTCCAGGATGATTGCCCTGCTCATCGGCAGCAAGATCCTGCTAGCTGCTTGTTACTTCCTGCTCTACGATCTCCTTAAGACAGTCCATGTGGTCCATCTGCTCTTTCTCATCAAGATCCTGTGAGTCTGGAACTTCCCTCTCTGTGTGTGTCGGACTTGTTTGACGGACTGTTGGGTGTTAGGTCCGGCCCTGTGCTGGTGCTCATTCAAAGGCCTTTCTCCTCGGGCAAACGCATCACAAGGACACAGGTGAGTGAATATCTTCCCCTTTATTTCCTGGATTTAGAACTGAAAGAGCTGATTCTGCACCCAACCAGCGTTTGAATAGATTCAGTAGAACATCTCTCTTTTTTTTTTTCATTGATCCAAGTACGCCCTATTTTATATAAACAGATTTTTTTTTTTTTTGATAAATCACAATTTGGATTATAGATTATAATAAAAGAAAATAAAACCTAATCCAAATAATTTATTAGTGTGTGACGTTTCGGCAACAACATTGTCACCATCATCAGACAAAAGAATAAATGAGAAAAAATGTTACAGCAAGTTCTTATATAGTCCTGTTATCAAGTGTTTAAACAAGATAACTTTTAATTCTAAGAAGAATATTTCAAGTTGACTTAAAAAACTATTTTCCTTATCTGTTATCTTGTTTAAACACTTGATAACAAGACTATATAAGAACTTGCTGTAACATTTTTTCTCATTTATTCTTTTGTCTGATGATGGTGACAATGTTGTTGCCGAAACGTCACACACCAATAAATTATTTGGATTAGGTCTTATTTTCTTTTATTAGTATTTTTTATTATAATATGTGGGGCAAACAATATTCACAGGTATAAGGGAATTTATTTTTTTTAACATAAGGTAATAAGACTAAATCCAAATCAATAAATAGTGTGTGACATTTCGGTAACAACGCTGTTACCAAAATGTCACGCACTATTTATTGGTTTGGATTTGGTCTCTTTCTCTCTCTCTTATTACCTTGTGTTTAATAATCTATAATCCAAATTGTGCCTCATCAAATATTGTCATTGAGGAATGTATTAAAGGGTTTTATTCCTTTATTTGTAGATAGCATTAAAAGGTTAGTTCCAGGATATCTATCTCTCAAGATATAAACTATCCTAATTATATATCCAGTGGTATGTAAAGAGCTGTGTGTGTGTTTCTGCGCAGTGGTTCAGCATTGTGCGCTATTCCTTCTTCCAGAGCTGCGTCCAGCTGCTGTGGTTGTTTGGGTTGTCCCTATGTGGGCCGCTGAGGACGGCCATGTTGGTGGAGCATCGCACGGTGGTGGTGGTGGCAGGTGTCTCCGCCCTGGTGGCCAGCAAGAGTACTGACAGCACCAAGGTGAGACTGGCGCTATCCTGGCTTGTACTGCTGCTAGTTTACTAACATTTACACATCACTATACTGAACCTCATTGGGACTGAGCTTTTGGTGGTTCACTATACGGTATCACTTATACACTAGGGGGGTCGGTGGAAGGATGGTCTAAACCGTTGGTTTTCGACCGCTACGACCCAGGTTCGATTCCCGCATTGGGCACTTTTTTTCTGTTTAAAAAAAAAAATGCTCCAATGGCCCTCGATTCTTGCAAAAGTCCAACCCCACCAGTAAGTGCAAGTTATCAAATGGGGTTCTGGCACATTTGTAAGTGCAAAGTCGAACTGCTTTTCACATGTGTAGATATGTTGTGCACTTACTGTAAAAGCAGTCGCCTACTTCTACCCACCATGATTATCATGGCCTGTACCACGTGTTGTTGTTGTTGTTGTTTCTTATCCCCCTGTGTAAAGATTACACGAATTCCATGAGTTCATGCTCCTCGAGCTGTTTTATGATGAGCAGCGGCCTCTCCCAAAGGTCCTGTTTAGTGCATCTAATGCAAGCCAAAATGTGTTCTGGAGCTGCAGGTGACAAGCTACATTTTGGGCAAGTGGGGTAGTTTTTGTTATTATTTTCTATCTTCAATGGCTTGAGATGGCCTGTTCTAAATCTTG
The DNA here is from genome assembly GCA_030710605.1 of Cordylochernes scorpioides. Lineage (NCBI taxonomy): Eukaryota > Metazoa > Arthropoda > Arachnida > Pseudoscorpiones > Chernetidae > Cordylochernes > Cordylochernes scorpioides. The sequence goes on along the minus strand of CP092871.1, from coordinate 90,307,517 downwards.
TTAGTGTCGTTTGATGCTGTCTATTTCTGATGCTCAGAGCTCCTCCTGGGTTCACTCCACTGTACCAACTGTGCTTAGGTGGGATCCTCCAGTTCTTGTTTATTTTTGTTTTGGCTACTGTTTCTATTTCTTTAAAAGTAAGTTTATTTTTCTGTGGCAAGGGTTCTTTTGTGCCTTTTTTCGCTAGCACATCAGCAGCTTCATTGCCTTCAATTCCAACATGTGAGGGTATCCATTGAAGGTGAATTTTTGAGGTTTTTGAGAGTTTTTGGAGATAACCAATTATGTTCCTGCTTACTTTGTCTCTGAGTTCCCCTGTGTGACTCAAGTGTTGTATGGCACTTCTACTATCAGTAAGAATCCAGATATCTTGATAATTAGTATTTCTGATGGATTTTAAGGCTTCATAGATGGCTATAAGTTCTGATCTGAAGACTGAGCAAAAATCTGGGTTTCTTCTGTTCATTTTCTCAAAGCCATTTGTGGTTTTAATGAGACAGCCACTGCCAGTGTGTCCCAACTCGTCTCTGCTACCATCGGTATAGATAGTTATTGCATTTTTAGGAATGTTATTAATTATTTCTAATGATAATTGTTTTAAGTATTCTGGATTTTGGTATTGTTTGTTGGTGGGTTCATTTAAAGTGTCATTAAAAATAACATTTTGTAGTGGTACCACGTGTACTAGGGACAAGCAATAAAATATATATATAACTAATACACTAGAATACACTACCTCTTTCTAATGGACAACACCTAGTTGCAGAACCAAAGTGTCCTTAAGGGAGAAGTGTCCTCTTACCAGAGATGGGTAATTTTAATTATTAAAACTGTTCTTTCTACAGGGGTGTCTGTTAGTGGGTGTGACCTCTCAAAGAGGTTTTACTGTATTGGGGTTTTTTTTTAAGTGAAAGTTTGCTATACCCGCTGATTGTGTGTTTTAGTGTGGCTTTATTGTATTATAATTTTTATTAGTGTGTGTGTTGTTTTATGTCATCTCTTGATTATAAATTGAAAGGTGTACAAGTTCCTTTGTAAAAATGATCTCTCTTGTTTTATTTATTATTTTTATCTTCATTTTTTTACTTAGCAACTTTCCAGTAAGAAAATACCCCTCCCTAAAGGAGACTTTGGCTCTGCAACTAGGTGTTGTCCTTTACAGAAAGATTCTACTGTACCGAAATTTTCTTTTTTTAGGAAACACTCATTTTTATTTTTCTAAAATATTCCCTTGTTCTAATGAAATTATTTTAAAGATAAAACTTTAATCAAGACTCTAAGCAATAGAGCTATAGATCCGTTGGTAGAACAGTCAGTTTGACAGAATGTTTGCCCAAGACATGTACAATTGTGGAAGATTTCAGCAAGATGACTAATGTATTGACTCTGTTACAGCTCCGAGGCACCCTGTGTTTCATCGTGGCTGTCTTAGCTCTGTTGTTCCTGGACCATGATGACAGCGGGCTGCCGGCAGCTGAAGACCACCGTATCCTTTCCTCTTCTCCTCCAATTCTATCCATAGTAAAGTCTGAAGTTTGAAATGGCACAATTGAGATTATAAATACAAAGTAATAAGACCATATATATAAATAGTGTGTGACGTTTTGGTAACATCCAAATTTTCTCATTCAGTACTTTTGTCTGAAGATGGTATCCAACGTTGTTACCAAAATGTCACACACTATTTAGTTATTTGGATTTGGTCTTATTACCTTGTTTTTAAGGTTTAAAAGTTTCTTTCTCTAAATCTCCAGAATTACCTAAAATTGCCGGTTACATAAGCGGAATAGAGACATCTACAATAGTTATAATGATCTGGTAGATTATGTTAATGAAAACTGGAAACCGTCAAACCACCAATGAGTCAGTTCCTCCATAAATTCTTCATATTTTAGTTAGCTAGGGAAGTTTGTCCAGGATTCCACCCTATTGTGGCAACAATATACATACTGTAACACAAGGTAATAAGACCAAATCAAATATATAAATAGTGTGTGGCGTTTCAGTAACAACCGAATTTTCTCATTCAATACTTTTGTCTGAAGATAGTACCAATGTTGTTACCAAAAGGCTACACACTATTTAGTTATTTGGATTTGGTCTTATTACCTTGTTTTTAAGGTTTAAAAGTTTCTTTCTCTAAATCTCCAGAATTACCTAAAATTGCCGGTTACATAAGCGGAATAGAGACATCTACAATAGTTATAATGATCTGGTAGATTATGCTGATAAAAACTGGAACCCGTCAAACCACCGATGAGTCAGATTCTCCATGAATTCTTCTCATTTCAGTTAGCTAAAAGTTTGATCGAGATTCCACCCTATTGTGGCAACAATATACGTACTGTAACTCAAGGTAATAAGACCAAATCCAAATAGTGTGAGACGTTTTAGTAACAGGATTGTTACCATCATCAGACTACTGAATGAGAAAAAAAAATATTGCAGCATGTTCTTATTACTGTTATCAGTTTTGTAAACAAAATATCAGATAAGAAAAAAAAAATGAGTTTATCTGAACCAGTTCTATTTAAAAACATGCTGCGATATTTTATCTCGTTCAGTAATTTTGTCTGATGATGGTAACAATGGTGTTACCGAAACGTCACACACTATTTATGTATTTGGCTTTGGTCTTATCACCTTTTGTTTCTAATGTATAATCCAAATTGTGTATTTAATCATAGAAGCACTGTAGAATGAGGATGGTAACAATGCTTCTGCCTAAAATCTTATACCTTTTTGGATTTGTTCTTTGTACCTTTGTGAGGTTTTACATGTAGTTTAGGTGTTAATGACTTTTTTATTTCTCCCCTGTGATGATGTAATTTCAACTTAGGCCCAAGTTGTGTCCCCCACCTATGTAAAACAGCCTTGACCTCTGAACCCAGCGGAAGGCCAATATCACCATGGCTTCAGCCATGTCTTCTATATCTTGGTGAGCTGGATCGGCCTGGCTGACCATAAGGTGGGTGTTTACATCACTCCCTTGCACGACTTCTCCTGGTGTTGTGTGTGTTGGCTTCTTTACTACATTAGAACAACCTCCATGAGAGGACACCTCTCTATTAAAGGACAGTTTTCATTTACAAAATTACCATTTTTACTATTGAGCAACTCTTCGGTAGGAGAAAACCTCTCCCTAAAGGACACTTTGGCTTTGCAATTAGGTGTTGTCCTTTACAGGGAGGTAGTTCTACTTTAATAGGTGTTGATTTCATTTTTCAGATCTATATATATTATTTACAATATATATATATTAAACCGTTTGGTTTACGACCACTACGACCCGGGTTCGATCCCCGCATTGGACACTTTTTTCTGTTTAAAAAAAAAGATGCTCTAATGGCCCCCCGATTCTTGCAAAAGTCCAACCCCACCAGCGAGTGCAAGTAACCAAACGGGGCTCTGGCACATTTGTAAGTGCAAAAGTCGAACTGCTTTTCACATGTGTAGACATGTGGTGCACTAACAGTAAAAAGCAGTCGCTAACTACCCACCATGATTATCATGGACTGTACCACGTGTACTAGGGATAAGCAAAAAAAAATAATAATGTAATAGTGTTTCGTGAGACTACTTATCTTTGAAAAATGACTTGGTCTCTTCTGGAGGAAATCTCTCATCAGAGACTGTTTTGGTTGAATGTCTTCTTATCACCTGGCTTGATGGACTCTGATAAGCAGACAACCTCCAGATTTAGCCATGTTTTTAGACTATGGTCTCTCATGGGAGATTTACTTTATTAAAATGCTTTAATACTCAAGTAGAAATATGACTTTGCCTTGTGTTGGCATATAGCTGCTCACTCTGTGAATAGACACCCATGCTAATGGCCTTAACATGGATTACAGATGTAGATTGGTTACTTTTAATGCTGGATAAGGTACAATTTGGATTATAGATTAAAAACACATTGGTAAATAAGTCCAAATCCTAATAAATAAATAGTGTGTGATGTTTTGGTAACAATGTTGGTTACTTTTAATGGTGGATAAGGTACAATTTGGATTATAGATTAAAAACACATTGGTAATAAGTCCAAATCCTAATAAATAAATAGTGTGTGATGTTTTGGTAACAATGTTACCAATGTTAACAATGTTGGTTACTTTTAATGGTGGATAAGGTACAATTTTGATTATAGATTAGAAACACATTGGTAATAAGTCCAAATCCTAATAAATAAATAGTGTGTGATGTTTCTGTAATAACATTGTTACTAAAACATCACACACTATTTATTTATTTGTATTTGGTCTTATTTACTAATGTGTTTTTAATGGTGGGTGGTACATGATATTTCCCTTCACCAAATTGTGTCATTGAGTTTATTTTTATGATTTTTTTTTTTAATAGTCATACCACATTCTATTGATAAATATTGGTCGATCCCTCAAAATATTTTGAGAAAAAAATATGTTTTTTCTTTTACACAAATCCAGATGTATGCCTTTTTTTTTTTAATAAAAATATAATAATAGTAATTTAAAACATTTTTATCACACAATTTGTTGATTTGGTCTTGTTACCTTGTGTTTCTAATCTATAAACCATTTATTATTGTACCTTATCCCACACACACATAAAGTAGAACCTCCCTTTAGCAGACACCTCTCCACAAAGGACAGTTTTCATTTGCAAAATTACCATTTTTACAATTTAGCAACTCTCCGGTAAGAGGACACCTCTCCCTAAAGGACACTTTGGCTCTGTAATTAGGTGTCCTTTACAGGGAGGTTCTACTGTACTGCTTTATTAAGACCGCCGGTCTTATACAGATTCACTGCAGGAATATAGGTAAACCTGTCTATAGTGCCCTCTCTAAATAGCGCCTTCCTCTCTATAGCGTCCAATTTCAAATACGTAGTATGATGCGATTTACATTAAAAGTGACCTGTCTATAGCACTCCCTCTCTAAAGCACCCTATTTTGGTGAGTAAAAAAATGCTCCAATATCCCCCTATTCTTGCAAAAGTCCAACCCCACCAGCGAATGCAAGTAACCAAACGGGGCTCTGACATATTTGTTTGTAAGTGCAAAGTCGAACTGCTTTTCACGTGTGTAGACATGTGGTGCACTTACAGTAAAAGCAGTCGCCTTCTACCCACCATGATTATCATGGCCTGTACCACGTGTACTAGGGATAAGCAAAAAAAAAAAAATTTTGGTGAGTCCCTATAGACAGGTTTAACTGTACATAGAAAGAGCAGTGTGGTGTACTGTGCAGGGAGGAGTGTTGCTCCTAGTGGTGGTGCTGGGACTCCAGACACTCACCCACCACATGGGCCGGCACCTAGCCGTGGAGGTGGGTGGGGCCAAACGTCTCCATGCCCTCGCTACACTGGCCTCTACAGCTGGCCTGGTCCCCTGCTCTCTGCTGCTCTGGATCCTCTCCCCCGACCCCCTCACCGTACGTTCCCACCCCTCTCCCTCAGACATGGTGGCCATTGTAACAACAGAAATGGAATACTTCTTGGATCACACCCCTCTCAAATTTTAAAAATGGCATTTCTCACAAAATATGTAAAGATAATATAATAACGCATTTATTAAAAGGGAGAAGTGTATTTTTGATTCTTTTCTAATTGTCTACCTACAAAAGTTGTTTTTAATAGATATTTAAGAAAGTGCTGATTTAAAAAATTGCAGATATTGGCAGGATTCTGCACCACACTAATGAGAGCCATTGTCATAACGGCCTATTGTCTTCCCTTTTTCCTAATTCCACAGGAAAGAAGATATTGTTTATTGAATAAATCTCCTGTGTTCAGGATTCCGGACTGCCCTGGGTTCTGGGATTGGTGCCGTGGGTGGCAGTAGCCGCCCTGATCATCTTTGTGCTGGACTTCTACGTGGATTCTGCCAGTTCAGCCAAGCTGGACTCCGGACTGTCCGCCAGACTGGGGACCACCATCACTCTCATCTCAGCCCTGGCCATCCGGATTGGTTTCTCCCCCTCTCTGGATCACGGCTTCTCCGGGGGGCTGCTCTTCTCCTGGGTCTTCATGGGCCTCGGTAGGTTCCCCACCTCTACTTCTACAATTATTGTTGAGGAACTTGGGATGTCCCTAAGATTTTATTAAATAAGTTCCTGAGATGATATATAAAGCACAATTTGGATTATAGATTATAATAAAAGAAAACAAGACCTAATCCAAATAATTTATTAGTGTGTGACGTTTCGGCAACAACATTGTCACCATCATCAGACAAATCTTTTGTCTGATGATGGTGACAATGTTGTTGCCGAAACGTCACACACTAATAAATTATTTGGATTAGGTCTTGTTTTCTTTTATTAAGTTCCTGAGATAAATTGTATGTTCTTCTAATAAATATTTAATCGCTTACTTCTACAATTAAATAAACCCCTCTATTAAGATCTTCTAATATTTGGAGCCTTAATATGGCAAGGTAACCTTAATTTTTTAAAATCAGTCACTACATTTAAGCAATGCCAGAATCTGCTAGTACATGGGTTCTTGGTTCTCTTTATGTAAGGAATAAGTTATAAATAAATAAATAGTGTGTGACATTTCAGTAACAGCGTTGTTACTGAAATGTCACACACTTATTTATTTGGATTTGGTCTTATTATCTTTATAGTTCTAATCTATAATCCAAATTGCACTTACAGTGAAAGCAGTCGCCAACTTCTACCACCATGATTATCATGGCCTGTACCACGTGTACTAGGGATAAGCAAAAAAATAATAATAATCCAAATTGTGTGCCTTATCATCAATTGGGATTTGAAGAAAAAAAGGTTGAATTATACTAAGTTTTGAATTAAAGAGGTTATACTTTTCGCTGAGTAAAAATCCATGACCTGCATGCACACCATAAAGTGGCTGCGATGTATGTCCCAGCCCAGCTATAATTCAACTTGTGCCTTATCATCAATTGGTTTTTGAAATAAAAAGGGTTAAATTATACTAAGTTTTGAAGAGGATATACATTTTTTGTTAAGTAAAAACCTTTTGATTTTCCCTGCAGGATGTTATTTACTGAAAGGTAGAGTGGCTGCAAAGTATGTCCCAGCCCAGCTATAATTCAACTTGTGCCTTATCATCAATTGGTTTTTGAAATAAAAAGGGTTAAATTATACTAAGTTTTGAAGAGGATATACATTTTTTGTTAAGTAAAAACCTTTTGATTTTCCCTGCAGGATGTTATTTACTGAAAGGTAGAGTGGCTGCAAAGTATGTCCCAGCCCAGCTATAATTCAACTTGTGCCTTATCATCAATTGGTTTTTGAAATAAAAAGGGTTAAATTATACTAAGTTTTGAAGAGGATATACATTTTTTGTTAAGTAAAAACCTTTTGATTTTCCCTGCAGGATGTTATTTACTGAAAGGTAGAGTGGCTGCAAAGTATGTCCCAGCCCAGCTATAATTCAACTTGTGCCTTATCATCAATTGGTTTTTGAAATAAAAAGGGTTAAATTATACTAAGTTTTGAAGAGGATATACATTTTTTGTTAAGTAAAAACCTTTTGATTTTCCCTGCAGGATGTTATTTACTGAAAGGTAGAGTGGCTGCAAAGTATGTCCCAGCCCAGCTATAATTCAACTTGTGCCTTATCATCAATTGGTTTTTGAAATAAAAAGGGTTAAATTATACTAAGTTTTGAAGAGGATATACATTTTTTGTTAAGTAAAAACCTTTTGATTTTCCCTGCAGGATGTTATTTACTGAAAGGTAGAGTGGCTGCAAAGTATGTCCCAGCCCAGCTATAATTCAACTTGTGCCTTATCATCAATTGGTTTTTGAAATAAAAAGGGTTAAATTATACTAAGTTTTGAAGAGGATATACATTTTTTGTTAAGTAAAAACCTTTTGATTTTCCCTGCAGGATGTTATTTACTGAAAGGTAGAGTGGCTGCAAAGTATGTCCCAGCCCAGCTATAATTCAACTTGTGCCTTATCATCAATTGGTTTTTGAAATAAAAAGGGTTAAATTATACTAAGTTTTGAAGAGGATATACATTTTTTGTTAAGTAAAAACCTTTTGATTTTCCCTGCAGGATGTTATTTACTGAAAGGTAGAGTGGCTGCAAAGTATGTCCCAGCCCAGCTATAATTCAACTTGTGCCTTATCATCAATTGGTTTTTGAAATAAAAAGGGTTAAATTATACTAAGTTTTGAAGAGGATATACATTTTTTGTTAAGTAAAAACCTTTTGATTTTCCCTGCAGGATGTTATTTACTGAAAGGTAGAGTGGCTGCAAAGTATGTCCCAGCCCAGCTATAATTCAACTTGTGCCTTATCATCAATTGGTTTTTGAAATAAAAAGGGTTAAATTATACTAAGTTTTGAAGAGGATATACATTTTTTGTTAAGTAAAAACCTTTTGATTTTCCCTGCAGGATGTTATTTACTGAAAGGTAGAGTGGCTGCAAAGTATGTCCCAGCCCAGCTATAATTCAACTTGTGCCTTATCATCAATTGGTTTTTGAAATAAAAAGGGTTAAATTATACTAAGTTTTGAAGAGGATATACATTTTTTGTTAAGTAAAAACCTTTTGATTTTCCCTGCAGGATGTTATTTACTGAAAGGTAGAGTGGCTGCAAAGTATGTCCCAGCCCAGCTATAATTCAACTTGTGCCTTATCATCAATTGGGATTTGAAAAAAAAAAGGGTTAAACTATACTAAGTTTTGAAGAAGATATACATTTTTTTGTTAAGTAAAAACCTTGTGTTTTGATTTTCCCTGCAGGATGTTATTTACTGAAAGGTAGAGTGGCTGCAATGTATGTCCCAGCCCAGCTATAATTCAACTTGTGCCTTATTATCAATTGGGTTTTTTTTTTTAAAAAGGGTTAAACTATACTAAGTTTTGAAGAGGATATACATTTTTTTGTTAAGTAAAAACCTTGTGTTTTGATTTTCCCTGCAGGATGTTATTTACTGAAAGGTAGAGTGGCTGCAATGTATGTCCCAGCCCAGCTATAATTCAACTTGTGCCTTATCATCAATTGTTTTTTTTTTTTTAAAGGGTTAAACTATACTAAGTTTTGAAGAAGATATACATTTTTTTGTTAAGTAAAAACCTTGTGTTTTGATTTTCCCCGCAGGATGTTATTTACTGAAAGGTAGAGTGGCTGCAATGTATGTCCCAGCCCAGCTATAATTCAACTTGTGCCTTATTATCAATTGGGATTTGAAAAAAAAAAGGGTTAAATTATACTAAGATTTGAAGAAGATATACATTTTTTTGTTAAGTAAAAACCTTGTGTTTTGATTTTCCCTGCAGGATGTTATTTACTGAAAGGTAGAGTGGCTGTGTTGTGTGTTCCAATCCAACTATAATTCAACTTGTGTCTTATTATCAATTAGGATTTGAAAGAAAAAAAAAGGGTTGAATCATACTAAGTTTTGAAATTAAAGAGGATATACTTTTTTGTTAAGTAAAAATCTTGTGTTTTGATATTCCCTGCACACCCAGTGTAATTTACTGTAAACTAGAGTGGTTGCTGTGGTGTGTCTTCCAGCCACCATGATCCTGTCGAGCTCCAGTAAAACAGGCAACCAGGGTACCCTGGTGGGTTACTCTGCTGCTGGGACCCCTCTGTACAGTTTCTCCTTGCCTGGCCGGACTCAGTCCACTCTGGCTGCCATCAGGTCCGGACTGGCCCAGATCCTGAGGGAGAAGGACTCCAAGAGTATCTTCTACTTCCTCTGTCTCAACCTGGTGAGTTAGTTCTTCACCTACAATTTGACCTGTACAAGACACCATGTTCTCAATGCAGCGGATTCTTGGTTATTAACAGTAGTAAAACATGGTTGTAACATCTCTTGGTCCCAAGGTTTTGTTTGTTTTAATTGTCTTCTTCTTCTTTCTAATCTCCACTCAATCATATTAGGATATCAAGTAACTCCGCCCTTGCCGGTCCCAAGCCCGGATGAAAAAGGAGGAGGGGGAGCAGTAACAAGCTCACTAAAAAACCTGGGCTCAGCTGGCCCAGCTGATAGTACCTTGTAAGGGCTCCTAATCCAGGGATACAGGATGAGCAGCGTTTGTACTCCATGTTAGGAGCAGCTGCACATGGCGTCTGTTCCTCATGTCAGAGGCGGCCATTTCTTTTGGAGCTAAGTCGGCCTGCCACCGAGTAGTGCTCCCAGTTTTAATGACAAAGGCAGACGCATTCTACTTCACCCAGTGTGGAGATAAGAAAGAAGAAGAAGAAGGATATCAAGTTGATGGTGTCTGTTTGACAACCATCATGACTGGGTGAAGTAGAATGCGTCTGCCTTTGTCATTAACACTGGGAGCACTACTCAGTGGCAGGCCGACTTAGCTCCAAAAGAAATGGCCGCCTCTGACATGAGGAACAGACGCCATGTGCAGCTGCTCCTAACATGGAGTACAAACGCTGCTCATCCTGTATTCCTAGATTAGGAGCCCTTACAGGGTACTATCAGCCAGGCCAGCTGAACCCAGGTTTTTTAGTGAGCTTGGTACTGCCCCCCCTCCTCCTTTTTCATCCGGGCTTCGGACCGGCAAAGGCGGAGTTGTTTTAATTGTTGTTATAACAATGCGAAATAATCACAAGGAAATAAGACCAATCCAAATAAATAAATAGTGTGTGAGGTTTCGGTAACAACATTGTTACCACCTTCAGACAAAAGTGCTGACGTTACTGAAATGTCACACGTTATTTATTTATTTGGATTTGGTCTCATTACCTTGTGTTTATAATCTATAATCCAAATTGTGCCTTATCAGGTGAAATAATGTATCTTGGGGGAGGGGTAGAATTTAATTGTTAAATGGAGATTCAATTTTAGTTTCTCGAAATACCAATTTCCTAATTAAGAAACAAAGTATAGACACTATATAAACAAAATATAGACAAAATAATAATTTTAGCACTCTGTTAGATTAAATTGGTGAAACTGCTGGGAGGAAGGCACCAATTTGTTGCAGAATAAAAGTGTACTTTAGACAAAATAGTTGAATAGTAAAAAGTGATCATTTTGGCGATGTAAACTGACCTCTGTAGAGAGGTGTTCTCTCATGGAGGTTTTACTGTCTATGATTAGTGCTAATAAGTATCTGAATATAATTTCACATTTTCATTTCAAGCCTATATATTTATACAGTAGAACCTCTCCATGAGAGGATACCCCGTAAGAGGACACCTCTCCCTAAAAGACAATTTGGCTCTGTAATTAGGTATTGTCCTTTACAGGGAGGTTCTACTGTATTATATATCCCTGAACTATATTTTATTATAGTAAATAAGTATATGTGTGTTTAATTTCATTAGAACATCCTCCTCACAACAGCATTAATAATCTAAATTACATAGCGAATGTTGTGCAAATGGACTTGACATTTACATATTCCCACCCTAGCCTATGTAAATAAATCTTGCAACAGACATCCCATATTTTTATTGTTATTACGATGGTTATTAACCATGGGTGTAAGAAACATGGCCAACTGTGCTGCCAGGTATTCACCATGGTGGAGCTGGGCTATGGACTATTGTCCAACAGCCTGGGACTTATCTCTGACGGCTTCCACATGCTCTTTGACTGCTCCGCCCTGCTCCTGGGACTTACAGCCTCCCTTCTGGCCAAGAGGAAGCCCACCAAGACCTATCCCTATGGGTAACTTACAACACAGCTCTCTCTTCTTCTTTCTTATCTCCACTCAATCATATCTTCTTCTTCTTTCTTATCTCCACTCAATCATATCTTCTTCTTTCTTATCTCCACTCAATCATATTAAGGTATCAAGCTTGTAAAACTTGAGACTTTTGATGGTGTCTGCCGGGGAAGAGTAGAGTCAATACAGTCAATAATGTGTTTTGGGGTTGCAGGTTGAAACACTCAATCATATTAGGGTATCAAGCTTGTAGAGCTTGTTGATGGTGTCTGTGCTGGGGATGAGTAGAGCTCATCAATGGATGAGTCAATACATTCAATAATGTGTTTTGGGGTTGCAGATTGAAACACTCAATCATATTAGGGTATCAAGCTTATAGAGCTTGTTGATGGTGTCTGTGCTGGGGATGAGTAGAGCTCATCAATGGATGAGTCAATACATTCAATAATGTGTTTTGGGGTTGCAGATTGAAACACTCAATCATATTAGGGTATCAAGCTTATAGAGCTTGTTGATGGTGTCTGTGCTGGGGATGAGTAGAGCTCATCAATGGATGAGTCAATACAGTCAATAATGTGTTTTGGGGTTGCAGGTTGAAACACTCAATCATATTAGGGTATCAAGCTTATAGAGCTTGTTGATGGTGTCTGTGCTGGGGATGAGTAGAGCTCATCAATGGATGAGTCAATACAGTCAATAATGTGTTTTGGGGTTGCAGGTTGAAACACTCAATCATATTAGGGTATCAAGCTTGTAGAGCTTGTTGATGGTGTCTGTGCTGGGGATGAGTAGAGCTCATCAATGGATGAGTCAATACATTCAATAATGTGTTTTGGGGTTGCAGATTGAAACACTCAATCATATTAGGGTATCAAGCTTATAGAGCTTGAGATGGTGTCTGCTGGGGAAGAGTAGAGCTCATCAATGGATGAGTCAATAATGTGTTTTGGGATTGCAGGTTGAGAATTGCGTTTAGTACATTGTGGGAAAACCTTGCAACCAATCAGGCTTAGCTGGTCCCTATTTACCTCCTTGTTGTTATCGCCATTGTCTGTCCATCAAGTCAACACTCATTGACTCTATGGACAAATATTCTCCATGATACTTTAGCGCGCCATCTGTTATAAAAAATTTAAACTATTTTTGGTGGGAAAAATAGTACAAAAGTGAAATTGTTTTTTTTGCTTATCCCTAGTACACGTGAATCATGGTGGGTAGAAGTAGGTGACTGCTTTTACTGTAAGTGCACCACATGTCTACACATGTGAAAAGCAGTTCGACTTTGCACTTACAAATGTGCCAGAGCCCTGATTGGTTACTTGCTCTCACTGGTGGGGTTGGACTTTTGCAAGAATCGGGGGGGCCATTGAAGCATTTTTTTTTTTTTTTTAACATAAAAAAAGTGCCCAATGCGGGAATCGAACCCGGGTTGTAGCGGTCAAAAACCAATGGTTTAGACCATCCTTCCACCGACCCCCTTAGTGAAATTGTACTTGGATCAGGTAAATACATTTTTTAAAAGGTATCTCCTGATTGGGCAACTAAAAGTTGTGATGGCTTGGGCCATCTTAGATGTGACCTTCCTGTGTTGTCCTTAGTCTTTTCTAGCTGCTCATTGAAGGTCTTCCTTGGAATTGATCCTGTCATCTTTTCTAATCCATTTACTCCCATTAGTTATGTCCAAAGTAGGTTGGTCTTTGTGTGCCTCTTTGGGCTTCAAGTTATCTATACCAGGGTTTGCCTAACCCTTTATAGGCAAGCATTACAAATTTATAGTTCTTTAAAATAATGCCAACATAATGACGCTTTCAGAACTAAAAGAATAAATTAGAAGTGGTCAAGAAAGGACATCAAATGAGCTGAAAGTGATGGACTTGTTGTCGTGTCCAATGAAGAGTCTCAGATGTCTCCATACATCTCTATCACAGCAGCAGCAATATCCACTATCTTGGGTGTGTAAAGCTGCTGCTCTGATGGACTTAACAGATCAAATATATTTGTCTGTATATTCATCATAAGTTTGAGCTCAACTTAATGGACACCTACAACTATATATTGGTTCAAGAAATGGCCAATATATATACAACTAGACATAAGGCCCGGGCAACGCCCGGGGTTTACCCGAGTGCGTATGTGGTATATGGGAAAAGGATCCTGAGAATCTTATCGACTCTCTATAATATAAAAAAATGCTTGCCGACTTCGCTGTGATACAGTGCTTTGTCCTGAGAATCCTCGGGAGTGGATTGGGATTTTTGTATTGTTTGGGCAGTCGTTATCAATGGCGGTGGATGAAAAAAATCGGCACACTATATCGATTAATGAATCACAAAACACTTCGGAATATTAATCATTGGCGGCTCGGGAGAGGAGATGGAAGGATTTTCGCGATTAAATTGGATTGAGATGACTCACATCTTGGACCTCGAGGCACTACTTTTAGAAGAAGCACACACACGTCTTGACACACTCGTTACCGACCGAAACTGTGGTTGCCCCGCCCCCTGGCTTGGGTCATGTGGGACCCTGCTTGACCTTTGATTGGTCCTTGTCTCTGTCGGCCATGATGGTAAATTTGGTCGGGAAGAAGCTTCCTAACATCCCAATCTCTCAGGACATTCAACTCTGGAATATGAGGGCCTCTTTGTTCTAAGTGACCTAGATACACGACTTGGATCTGTCGTTCTTTTCTCTTCTACTTCTTCCATCTCCAAAGTCCTTTGACTGCCATCTTTATTTTAATCCATACAGAATACATTATATCCAACATGGTACATAATTATTTATTAGACAATATTCTTTATAATATTACAGATGCGCCCCCTATGAATAAGAATTTTAAAAGGGATCTGTATTAAATTCTGAAAAAAAGAAAAATAATTTTTTGGGAAAGAAAAAAAATAAAATTTTTTTAAAATAGTGAGTGGTTAGATACAATTGGGGAGAAAGTAAATGATGGTAATAAGTAAAAAAAGAAATTTGAGTAGATAGGGGTGCTTGCTAAACTAGGAAAAAAATATGATAATTTTTTGGAGAAGAAAAAAAAAAAAAAAAAATCTTGCCTGCATAGGTGTTCAATCTTGCTGTGTGGAAACCCACAGCAAGGGAAACTCTATGAGGTGCAATCCAAACAAAACATATAAGACATTAACAGAAATAAAAAGAAAACTATAGACAATAAATTTTGGTGATGGAGGGAAAAAAAAAAGAAAAAGAAATCTGATTAGCCTTTGGGGCGGTGAAAAAATATAAACAAAACATAAAAAAAGAAATCAAAGCTCCTGTATGATAACTGAAGGCTGATACATGAGAAGTATTGCGTCAGGTCAGTTGTTCATTCAGTTAGGACAAAACAAGGTTTAAACAATAAAAGGAAAAAATAAACTTGAGGTGATTAAAAAATTGAAAGGGTGATAGACATGGATGGTGGGAATAAAAAATATAAAAATAAAAAAAATAAAAGTGCTGGTTGTGTACAAGTCCTTAAAATTGGTTAACAAAAATATACACAAAAGAAGAATATTTTTTTACATAACAATGTCCAATCTTTGTTTATTATAGGGTCGTAGGTCATAAGGTTGCCAAAACTATATAGGTGCGTGAATGTATGCGAGTGTGTGTGAGTGTATGTTCCAGAAAGTAACTTTAAGTGTGGTGACACGCGAAAAGTGACGGCGGGTTTGTTTACATTCCGCAGGGAGGGTGTGACGTCGGTCACGTGATCGGAAAGGACGTGACGTCGGCTCGGCGGAAGGTTTCTGTAAAGTGGACGCCAGCTGACAGCGGGGTGATCGATCGAGTGTTTGTAAAGGTGGGGAGATTGCTATTCGACTTGGCGCGCTCTAAAGAGGGTTTGGAAAATCTCTCCTATGATTTCACCTATTAGAGCGACCAAGGCATGACTGTGGACAAGGATGGTCCATAACTCCGGGAGAATTATTCCTATGGTTCGATGGATTAGTTCCACTACGGCGATGGTTATTTCGAATAGGGCTTCCTGTAGTTGGAAGAGACGGTTGGGCTGCAGTGTATAGACACTGACATACAGTAGGGTGGCCATGGGTAATAGTACAGTGGGTAGGATGAAAAGGTTGATGAGGTATAGGAGGTGGAACAAGGGGAAGGTTTCCACGTTACGAAAAAACCTTGTCTGTAAGGGAATTGGTTTGGGATCAGCCCTAACTGTAGGGATTGGGGTTTTAACTTTGGTTATATGGGTTGGACGGGATATTGCAGGTTGGGGAATATCGCGTTGGGCGATAATGTTACATTGTGGGTCAACAGGGGTGGTAGTGGTACAATTGCCTATTGTAGGAGCAAAGCGCTCAACTGTAAAGAGGTCTGGGGTGAGGTGCTCGAACAGTGGTGGTAGCGTCCTAGATTGGGGTTTAGCAGGGTGTGGTATCAGAGTGGGAGGTGCGATATAACGAATATTTTCGTTATAGTACTGTAATTTATTTACATGAACTGTGTCGGTATTCCGATTTAGAGGTTGGTTGGGTCGGTTTATTCTCACCATGTTGGGAGAGATGATCTCTAAGATCTCGTAGGGACCCGTGAAATACGGAGCCAGTTTGCCTGTATTGGGGTGATGGTAAACTTTCACCAACACGAGATCTCCGGGTTCAAAATGGGGTGTCTTATGTTGTTGGTCGTAGGCATGTTTGTCTTTGAGGTGCTTGGCCTGGGTACGTTCATGGGCTATCCGTCGGGCTGTGGTTACAACGGGGTAGGGGTTTACATGCTCAGTGAGCTCGGGAGGTAGAACGCCGAACATCAGGTAGCCAGGTGGGAACCCGGTAACTGAGTGGGGCGTGTTGTTATACACCACAGTAACGCGCTTCGCCAGCTTAGTCCATGCGGCTTTGGGGTTTTCCAAATGGAGTAACCTTAGTTTGCCTGTTAAGGTAGCGTTCAGGCGCTCGCATAGACCATTAGCTTGGGGGTTGTTACTGGTGGTGAGCAGGGGATGGATGTTCCTGTTAATCAGGAACTTCCTGAACTTTGGTGAGGTGAACGCAGGCGCTCTATCCGTGAGTAGGCGTTTCGGAGAGCCGTCCTGCAACACTCGCTTTATCACCTGTTGATAGGTGGTTATGCTGGTAGATTTTGAGGGGAAGGTCCACGTGTAGCGCGAAAAGTGATCCACCACAACGTGGAGGTAAGTTTTGGCGTTACCATATTTGGCAAGCCCAGCTATGGTGTCGAGGGCGACCAGATCAAAAGGCTGAGTGGCCACAGGAAGTTGTCCTAGTTCCCCAAACGTGGGACCTCGAGGGGGTTTTGTTGACTGACAGATGGCGCAGGCTTTGGTGGTTTTGGAGATGTCTTCTGACATCCCCTTCCAGTAGTACTGGGTAGAGATGAGCCTGGTCATCTGGGATATGCCCGGGTGGTTGTACCGACTGTGCACCTTTGTTAGTAGGTCGGGAACGAGGGCGTCAGGGACGACAATTTTGGTTACACCTCTACGCTTTAGGGTTTGCAGTCCGTTTCGATCAATGGTCAGTTTAGATTCTCCCGAAGGAGTGAGTTGATGGTTCTTAATGATGGTGGCGTCTAAGAATCCACAAAACGGGTTACGGGATAGGAGGTCCGCTTCATGTTGTAATGATCCTTTTATGTAGCGGACTTCGTATTCGTAACACGATAACCTCAAACTCCATCGGAATAATCTGCCTGACGGGTTTTTGATCGTCTTCAGCCACTGCAGTGCGTGATGGTCAGAAAATATGGTGAATTTTCTGCCCATTAGATACACACGGAACTTCTCCACGCTCTCGACAATGGCGAGGCATTCTAGTTCGGAGATGGTGTAGTTCCGCTCGTGTACACGCAGAGCGCGGCTGAAATATTGGACTGGGTAGGCCTTCCCAGCGGAGTGGACTTGTTTGAGGACGCCTGCAATGCCAAGTGTTGATGCATCGCAATATACCTGGCATGGTAGTTCATCCTTGTAGAGGTGCAATACGGGGTGTTGTGTGAGGCTTTCCTTCAGGCTGGTGAACGCCTTTTGGCATTTGTCATCCCAGTCCCACGTCACATCCTTCTTGAGAAGGTTGTTGAGTGGGGTCCGCAAACGGGCATAGTCCGGGATGAACTTATTATAGACGTTCACGGCGCCTAAGAAGGATTGCAGCGTTTTGCGATTGTTCGGGGGTGGGATAGCGTGGATTACGTCGGTATTGCGGATAAGTGGGGTGGTGGTACCAGCGGTGATTGTGTACCCCAGAAATTCGATGGTCTGCCTAAAAAACTCGCATTTGGTGAGGTTGAGTTGCAAGTTCTCCGCGTCGCAGAACGCGAAAAACCTGCGCAGGTGTTCTTGGTGTTCCTCCAGTGTCTCCGAATATATGACAAAGTCGTCAAAATAGTGCGCCACACAATCAAGTCCGTGCCCCTGCAGGACCTGATTGATTGCCCTTTCATAGATCTGTGGACTGGTCTTAAGTCCGAAAGGCAATCGGGTGGGCTGATACAACCCGTCTATCGTGGCGAAGGCCAACAGTGGTCGAGAATCAGGGTGTATCGGCACTTGCCAATATGCGGAGGAGACGTCGGCAGTCGAGAAATACTTGGCCCGCGCGAGACGGTCCAGTATATCTTCGATCCTCGGGAGTGGATGGACATCGGAGCTTATGACCTCGTTCACCTTCCTATAGTCGATACAAAACCTTTTGGTCTTGTCTCGCTTGGTCACTAGGGTGACCGGGCTAGAGAAAGGGGAGTAGGACGGCTCAATGATGTCATTATCCAACATCTGTCGGATCTGACTGCGTATTTCCCGTTGGTCGCATATCGGTACCCTATATGGGCGGATGGTGACGACTTTGTCGGAGTTGGTGGCGATTCTTACTGGGGGAACCTTTAGGCATGGGACCGCGAATTTGTTCCGGGAGAACACGTGTTGGTATTGGCGCAATAGCGCCGGAAATTGAGGTGGATACGGTGGCTGCGGTTGATTGTCTATGGGGATCCCTGGGAGGTGTTCTGGTGATAATGGGTGGTGTGTGTGGTACATGGAATGGTGTGTGGAATGGGGATGTTTGGGTGTATGGTGAAGGTGATCCGTTTGGACCTTGGTGGGGTGTGAGAGGTTGGCATTGGGTGGTTGTTCTGGTACCTTGACCCTATAATAAGAGCAGTTGGCTCTAAAAAAGTTCTTTGATTGGACATGGTGCGGTGGTTGGGTGAGTCCCTGGGTTGTGGACGTGTTGTCCGAAAAATGCGCATATTGGGTATTGTTGGCGGAAGGCGGAAAAATAGTGTGGGCCTTGCATAGGTCCGCCTGGCATTCCCAATATGTGCACCTTTCGGGCAACACAGCAAAGTGGTAGGTCAGGGGCGACAAAGGTGCATCGAGTTGGTACATAGTGCCATGTGCAAAATCGATTTTTAATTTGAATTTACGGAGGGTATTAATACCAAGTATTCCAAATGGTAGAGGGGCGTCCACCACGTGGAATACTTCGTTTTGGATTATGGCATGAATGGATAGGGGGAAGGTAATCTGGCCTATTGTTGGCACGTGGCCATCTATTGTCTGTAAATTTATTATTTTTTTAGTTATTAAATTTAGGTCAGGGAAATTATTCTTTAAATTTTTATATATGGCACATGACACTAGGTTAACGGACGCACCCGTGTCTATCAGGAATGGTAGGGACAGTCCATGGGAGATTGGCAATCTAATTGTCAGGTTGACGAAAGGCCTGGTCAGTAGGCCTACCTGCTGGCTGCTGGTCTGGGGCTCCCTTGGTTATCCCAGTGGCTTGT
Organism: Cordylochernes scorpioides; assembly: GCA_030710605.1. Taxonomy (NCBI): domain Eukaryota; kingdom Metazoa; phylum Arthropoda; class Arachnida; order Pseudoscorpiones; family Chernetidae; genus Cordylochernes; species Cordylochernes scorpioides. The sequence continues at coordinate 90,288,117 of CP092871.1, read as the reverse complement.
GCGCGTGACGCTTGGTGATGGGGCTGGGCTCGCGGCCGTTGTTCCGCTAGTTGCGCGGAGCGCGCTGCTCGTGCGTCTCCGGAGGCACGGGGCAACTGCGGGGCTTGTCTGAGACGACACTCAGAGTGCCAGTGTAGTCCACCACAAAAACGGCAGTCTGTTGGCGGGGTCGACCTGGTTGGCACTGTTCTTGGACTAGGTCGCACCGGTGCGTAGGGGCCCAGTAGGGGTGGTGCGTGCTCGTCTGGGTGCCTTGGAGATGGTGCGCCGCTGCCGCGGATCCGCTGCACCAGCCGGAACCATGCACCTAGGTTCTCTGGCGGCACAATGCGGACGAGGCGCTGGTCGGAGGGTGGCAGCCCCTCGGTGAGCGTCTCCAAGATGACCTCTTGTGGGAGGCCCAGTTGTAGACCCAGCGCGGTCTTATTCCGATAGTATTCTTCCAGGTTGGGCTGTCCGGCCAGCTTCATGGAGAAGTATTGGGCATACGTGGCCTCATTGGTCTCCGGATAGAGATCCAGGAAGGTCTGTCTCACCTGGATGTAATGTTGGGTCTCCATCCGAAGCCTCCTGAAGTGTTCTAGCGGTTTGTTGTTCAGGTAACGGGGTAGGCGGAGCACTTTTTCCGTGTTGGTGAGACCATCCCAGTCTGTTTTCTGGTCATATGTCCGAAAGAACTGTGCGGCTGGGTAGGTCCCGTCGAAGCTCTGGACTTCTATCTCCGTCCGATGGGTCACGCGGTCGCTGGTGGTCTGAAGGGCAGATAAACACGCTGCGAGGCGTGTCAAGACGGCCGGCAACTCTGCCGACGGCGGGGGTGGTTCTATTTTGGGCGTACTTACGGCGGGGTTGTTTCCTCCCTCTGCGGTGTATTCCTCCGCGTCTTGCGTTTCGTTTCTCTCGTCCATCCTGTCGGCTCTCTGTGGTATATGGGAAAAGGATCCTGAGAATCTTATCGACTCTCTATAATATAAAAAAATGCTTGCCGACTTCGCTGTGATACAGTGCTTTGTCCTGAGAATCCTCGGGAGTGGATTGGGATTTTTGTATTGTTTGGGCAGTCGTTATCAATGGCGGTGGATGAAAAAAATCGGCACACTATATCGATTAATGAATCACAAAACACTTCGGAATATTAATCATTGGCGGCTCGGGAGAGGAGATGGAAGGATTTTCGCGATTAAATTGGATTGAGATGACTCACATCTTGGACCTCGAGGCACTACTTTTAGAAGAAGCACACACACGTCTTGACACACTCGTTACCGACCGAAACTGTGGTTGCCCCGCCCCCTGGCTTGGGTCATGTGGGACCCTGCTTGACCTTTGATTGGTCCTTGTCTCTGTCGGCCATGATGGTAAATTTGGTCGGGAAGAAGCTTCCTAACATCCCAATCTCTCAGGACATTCAACTCTGGAATATGAGGGCCTCTTTGTTCTAAGTGACCTAGATACACGACTTGGATCTGTCGTTCTTTTCTCTTCTACTTCTTCCATCTCCAAAGTCCTTTGACTGCCATCTTTATTTTAATCCATACAGAATACATTATATCCAACATGGTACATAATTATTTATTAGACAATATTCTTTATAATATTACACGTATATATTTTAGAAATGTTTTAATTAAAATACTATTCGTTACAATTATAAATTGGCGCCGTGGATGTCTCTCTTGTGAAACTTCCCGCCCCAAACTGTGTGTGTCTTGAAAATATAAAATTAGAATTGTGGATTTTCATAAAGAGTGGTCGCTATAGTCAGTGTGGTCTGTATAGACAGGTGTATGTATCACACTGCTGTTAACAGGGTTGCCTAGAGTGACCACTATAGACAGGGTGGTCTGTATAGACAGGTGAATTTATCACACTGATGATAACAGGGTTGCCTAGGGTGACCGCTATGACAGGGTGGTCTGTATAGACAGGTGGATGTATCACTCAGCTGATAACAGGGTTGCCTAGGGTGACCGCTATGACAGGGTGGTCTGTATAGACAGGTGGATGTATCACACAGCTGATAACAGGGTTGCTTAGGGTGACCGCTATGACAGGGTGGTCTGTATAGACAGGTGGATGTATCACACAGCAGATAACAGGGTTGCCTAGGGTGACCGCTATGACAGGGTGGTCTGTATAGACAGGTGGATGTATCACTCAGACGATAACAGGGTTGCCTAGGGTGACCGCTATGACAGGGTGGTCTGTATAGACAGGTGGATGTATCACTCAGCTGATAACAGGGTTGCCTAGGGTGACCGCTATGACAGGGTGGTCTGTATAGACAGGTGGATGTATCACTCAGCTGATAACAGGGTTGCCTAGGGTGACCGCTATGACAGGGTGGTCTGTATAGACAGGTGGATGTATCACTCAGCTGATAACAGGGTTGCCTAGGGTGACCGCTATGACAGGGTGGTCTGTATAGACAGGTGGATGTATCACACAGCTGATAATAGGGTTGCCTAGGGTGACCGCTATGACAGGGTGGTCTGTATAGACAGGTGGATGTATCACTCAGCTGATAACAGGGTTGCCTAGGGTGACCGCTATGACAGGGTGGTCTGTATAGACAGATGGATGTATCACACAGCTGATAACAGGGTTGCCTAGGGTGACCGCTATGACAGGGTGGTCTGTATAGACAGGTGGATGTATCACACAGCTGATAACAGGGTTGCCTAGGGTGACCGCTATGACAGGGTGGTCTGTATAGACAGGTGGATGTATCACACAGCAGATAACAGGGTTGCCTAGGGTGACCGCTATGACAGGGTGGTCTGTATAGACAGGTGGATGTATCACTCAGCTGATAACAGGGTTGTCTAGAGTGGCCGCTATAGACAGGTGTATGTATCGCACAGCTGATAACAGGGTTGTCTAGAGGGGGGCGGGCAGGGAGGTCACGTGTTTGCTGGCAGCCAATGGGCGCGCATTCTATCCGTGAGCTTCAGACAAACAGACAAACAAACAGACAGAATAAGGCAAATATATAAGTAGATAGGACAAAATAATAAAGCCTCCGAGGTTGCATTTCTTTCTTTAAAACGTTTAATAAAGCTCAAGCTTTCGGGTATGGTGGCCCTTCTACAGGAGCAACGCAAATGGTAGTGAATTGTCAGCAGCTGTTATATATTTACCTAATATGTTTACATATTTGCAAAAAAAATTTTATAAGAGAACTATTAATTTCTTGATATATGCTAAGTATTGAAATATTATTAATGTTTAACCAAAATATTTACATCTTTCTAAACTTAAAGTAAAAACTATTATAGTTTTTTGTAAATATGTAAACATATTAGTTAAATATATAACAGCTGCTGACGATTCACTACCATTTGCGTTGCTCCTGTAGAAGGGCCACCATACCCGAAAGCTTGAGCTTTATTAAACGTTTTAAAGAAAGAAACGCAACCTCGGAGGCTTTATTATTTTGTCCTAAAGATTTCACAGAGGTTATAATATTGGAATATATACAATAACAAATTAGTGTAGGTGAAAATATCAGGATTCGTATTATATCATGTTTTTTCCTGTAGAAGAGCATTCGTGACAGAAAGCTAGAGGGATTTGTGGATTATAAAATTTTGAAAAGAAACTTTCTCCCTGCAAGCCTGAGATATATTTTCATCCTAATATTGACACAGGGGATTATTTTATTGAAATTAGTATAATGTTATTTATTTATTTAATTGTTGCAAAGACATATCCACAATTAGGATAATTGCGTGTAAATCTGAAATTATATACAAATCAAATCATCGTGAAATTAACATAATTAAACATTGGGAAGCACACAAATTACACATTCGATATCAAATTTTGCATATTCTATATACAGTTACGATCGTCATGCGTTCTTAATTCTTCAGTTTTCATCTCTGTCACCGTTTGCTTTTTTTTTTTTGGAATGGCGCTCTCCTATTGGTTGGCTACGATCACGCCACCTTTGCCCCCCCCCCACTCGCTTTTTGGTTTTTGTAACTATTGTGTTGGAGCGGGTCGCTCCTTAAATAAATGTATATATTGGTTAATAACTAAATGGAATCCTCTCTTTCTTTTTCCCAGTAAGAGACGCCTACGGAAGCCAACAGTACATAGATAGATAAAGCACATAGGCTATAGTTATTAACTAATATATGCATTTATTTAAGGCGCCAATTTATAATTGTAATAAATAGTATTTTAATAAAAACATTCAATCGGGTAAAACACGGGTGTTGCCCGGGTCATTCGGCTAGTAGTAATTATAAATAGTAGCTTGAAATATGTACAGTCAACACCTTAAAATATACAGCCTGCAGAATCTAATGTGTAATGCAGTATAATGTTAAGAATCACAATGACTTTATGTGTTAGATACTGTGTGGAGATTTTATATCCCGACTATAGACAACCCTCTACCCTTGATCCATCCATGTATAAAACTGTATAGATGTCTGATAATTCTGTATAACTAGCCGAATGACCCGGGCAACGCCCGTGTTTTACCCGATTGAATGTTTTTATTCAAATACTATTTGTTACAATTATAAATTGGCGCCTTAAATAAATGCATATATTAGTTAATAACTATAGCCTATGTGCTTTATCTGTCTATGTACTGTTGGCTTCCGTAGGCGTCTCTTACTGGGAAAAAGAAAGAGAGGATTCCATTTAGTTATTAACTAATATATGCATTTATTTAAGGAGCGACCCGCTCCAACACAATAGTTACAAAAACCAAAAAGCGAGTGGGGGGGCAAAGTCAAAAACAAAGTGTTTCGCGTAGTGGCGGCGCCATCGTAGCCACGTGATCATAGCCAACCAATAGGAGAGCGCCATTCCAAAAAAAAAGCAAACGGTGACAGAGATGATGACGCTCGTAACTGTATATAGAATACATTGTTGTATATATACCTTTTTCACTTGTGCTAATCAAAATATCTGTCAATACAACTAATTATTATTAATTAAAAAAAGGAACTACTTGTTCTCGATTGCTTGTTATATAAGTTTATACCAAGCTCTTTCTTTCTTCTTTCCACTTATTTGATACATTGTAAATAACATTACTGATTATTGATAAATTCCAATTTGGATTATAGATTATAAGAAAATAAGACCTAATCCAAATAAATTAATAGTGTGTGATGTTTTAGCAACAGCATAATGACTATCATGAGACAAAAAAATAATTCTTTTTATAATAAATTATTCTTTTGCCTGATGATGGTAACAATGCTGTTGCCGAAACGTCACACACTATTATTTGGATTAGGTCTTATTTTCTTGTTGTTATTATTACTGTTATTTCTGTAAATACCCTCTTCTACTCTGAGAATCTGTATAAGACCAAAAGGTCTTAATAAAGTTATTGTTGTTAGGTATGGGAGAGCCGAGGTGTTGTCGGGCTTCATCAACGGACTCTTCCTCATAGTGGTGGCACTCATGGTGCTGAGCAACGCCTTGAAGAGGATCCTGGACCCTCCCAAGATCTACACGGAGAAGTTGCTGGTAGGTCCCTGTCTCCCTTCTTTCTTATCTCCACTCAATCACACTAAGGCAGTGATTCTCAACCAATGTGCCGCGGTAATTTTGTGTGCCGCGAAATTCTAAAAATGTGCCGCCGAATTTTAGTCATATGATTATGTTCACGTTTGTATTGGTTTTTCTTTTTCATTTTTTTACTTTTTAAAATAACGAAATTAGCAAATTGAATGTTAGAGATGTATATTACTTATATTTTGCATAGATATATTGATACATAATTTGAATTTTCTTGCATTCAAGTTAGCAAAAGTGTGCCGCGAAATTCTAAAATTGTGCCGCCAAATTTTCAAATCTTTAAAATAATGCCGCAACAAAAAAAAGGTTGAGAATCACTGCACTAAGGTATCAAGCTTGTAAAGCTTGAAACTCTTGATGGTGTCTGCCGGGGAAGAGTAGAGCTCATCAATGGATGAGTCAATACAGTCAATAATGTGTTTTGGGGTTGTCTCTGCCATCAACTTGTCTAACTGACCACTGAGCCATGTTGCAGACTGTGTCTGTACTGGGGCTGCTGGTGAACTGCTTCGGTATTCTGGTCTTCCGCCACGCCCATACTCACTCTCATGGTGGCGGCGGTGGTTCCTCCCACCACGGTCACAGTCATGGTCATGACCATGGACATAGCCATAATGCCAATATGCAAGGTAGGTGCTACACAGAACATATGCAAATTGAGAGAGATTAAAGGACAAAATAGAGTGTATTACTAATTAGAGAGAGATATTTTTTCTTATTTTTTTCACATGATCGTGTATTTTTGCAAATTTGGTCTTAAATACATATTTCTTGTTTTCTTAGGAAGCCTTTTGGACTAAATTGTTTGTCGTAGATGTACAGTCTACACCACGCTGACAAGAACCAACAACCCAAAACACGTTCATGGTTGGCTTTTCTTGATTTAATGGGTTGGTCAAATATCATGGAAAAAACCTAAATCAACGTTTAGTTGATTTTTATTCCACCAGATGGCGATCTAAAATGCTCATGTGAGCCATCATTCTGTTTATAAAATAGAGATATGTTTAAAACTCTTCAAATTGTGTATTACTTTATCTTTTCTATTTTTTATGTCGAAGTCTTTTTTGCAATCTACTTTTTTTTTTGCTTATCCCTAGTACACGTGGTACAGGCCATGATAATCATGGTGGGTAGTTAGCCACTGCTTTTTACTGTAAGCGCACCACATGTCAACACATGTGAAAAGCAGTTCGACATTACACTTACAAATGTGCCAGAGCCCCGTTTGGTTATTTGCACTCGCTGGTGGGATTAGACTTTTGCAAGAATCGGGGGCCATTGGAGCATTTTTTTAAACAGAAAAAAAAGTATCCAATGCGGGAATCGAACCCGGGTCGTAGTGGTCGAAAACCAAATGGTTTAACCAGCCTTCCACCGACCCCCTTTGCAATCTACTAATTACCATTATTGAAGCTATTTCTATAATATCATAAAAGTTTAATTGTGAAATACAGTAGTGTTTCTCCAATGCCTAAAAAACATGGCTGAAACCTGGTCTCTCATCAGAGAGGCTCTTCTGCCTTATAGACCAAGTATTGACAGAATCTTCCAAGTTGAACAGTCTCCCCCAACAGGAAAAGCTTTTTTTAAGCTATGGTAACACAGTGTGTTGTGGTGGTAGGTGTGTTCCTCCACGTGCTGGCAGACACCCTGGGCAGTGTAGGTGTGATTGTGTCCTCCATCCTTGTAGATAAGTTTGGACTGCTGGTGGCGGACCCCATCTGCTCCGTCTTCACCTCCTCCCTGGTGCTGGCCAGTGTGGTTCCTCTCCTGAGGCATTCCTCTGGACTCCTGCTGCTGGGATGTCCTTCTGACCAGCAGCCGGCACTCCGCCACGCTCTGGGCAAGGTGAGTGCTGCAAACTTTAACATCTGTTCTCTCTAATGTGATAAAACTCTTGGTTCACTCTATGGTATCACAAATATTGTCTTCTTCTTCTTCTTTCTTATCTCCACTCAATCATATTAGGGTAAAAAGCTTGTAAAGTTTGAGATCATGTCTGGGTGAAGTAGAATGCGTCTGCCTTTGTCATTAAGACTGGGAGCACTACTCAGTGGCAGGCCGACTTAGTTCCAGAAGAAATGGCTGCCTCTGACATTAGGAACAGACGCCATGTGCAGCCGCTCCTAACATGGAGTACAAACGCTGCTCATCCTGTATCCCTGGATTAGGAGCCCTTACAGGGTACTATCAGCTGGGCCAGCTGAGCCCAGGTTGTTTAGTGAGCTTGTTACTGCTCCCCCTCCTCCTTTTTCATCCGGGCTTGGGACCGGCAAAGGCGGAGTTACATAATATCGTGGTACCTGCCATTTCAACAGCTCAAACACCTTTTTGGAAAATTTGACCGATAATTTCTCTCATAGGATGTTATGAAATTGAAGCCGCCCGTCCCTGTATTAATGAGGGCCGTATCCTGAAACAGTGGTATACCATGGTTGTTGGCTTCTTGTCTGAATCCACCAAAACTGGTGCTGTGGCTCATTTCTTATATATCAATACAATTAGTTTTTTTGTTGTTGTTGTCGTTTCCAATGAAGAGCCTCAGATGTCTCCATACATCTCTATCACAGCAGCAGCAATGTCCACTATCTTGGGTGTGTAAAGTTCTGGGTCCATGTCAATTTTCTGTTGTTGTTGTTGTTTCCAATGAAGAGTCTCAGATGTCTCCATACATCTCTATCACAGCAGCAGCAATGTCCTCTATCTTGGGTAAGCTTTGGAAAATGCGTGCCGTTGCCATGTTTGTCACCTTGGAAATGAACCATATTTTCATAATTAACAATAACTTCATAAAATAATAATTTTCTATACAATATATTGTTGAGTTTTGCGTATGGAGTCGCTACAAGTATAAACCTGAAAATTCTAAACATCTATTTTATACACTATTTTTTTTTCTAAAATATATAACCACTCATTGGCAAAAACTTAAGGAAATTGTACCTTTTACCATGTATATCAAGATTCAGACAATAACACTGAAAGATATTACAGTGACCTTTATTGAAGACACACAAGATAACCAAGTGTGAACAAAATTGCCTCTGTCTCCTTAAAAAAAAAAAAAGATGGCCAGCGACATCAAAGATTTTCCATTTCCTTAAGTTTTGTTCATGAGTGTAATTAAAATTTATTTTTAAAAGAAAAGTAGAGTTTTAAAGAAATGTTGATAATTTTCAGTGATAGAGAGTGTGATATTCCAAGTATATGCTGTGTGTAGATCCTCCAGCTGGAGGGAGTACAGACCTACTCCCAGCCCCACTTCTGGGAACACACCGCCGGGACCTGCCACGGCTCCATCCATGTACAGCTGGCCTCCCACGCCGCAGAGCAGAAAGTTCTATCCCAGGTTTGATACTTATGGCTTCTTTTTCACACAGTTGAACCTCACTCTAACCTTACTGGGGACTCAGTTATTGTTATAACCATGGAGTTGTCTTTATTGTAGCCACAGTTGGAACAATTAAGGTTTAAAACTTGAGAAAGTATTGAATTAGAGAGTTGTACACTCATGGATAAAATTTAGACCTTTGGGAGAGGCCGCTGCTTATCATCAAACAACTCAAGGAGCATGGACTCGTGGAATTTGTTCAATCTTTACACAAGGGAATAAGAAATAACAATAACATAAAAAATGCTCTAACTTTTAGCATGTAAAAAGGAGGGGAGCAGTAACAAGCTTGGTAAAAAACCTGGGTTCAGATGACCCGGCTGATAGTACCCTGTAAGGGCTCCTAATCCAGGGATACAGGATGAGCAGCGTTTGTACTCCATGTTAGGAGTGGCTGAATCTGGCGTCTGTTTTTCATGTTAGAGGCGGCCATTCCATATTGGAGCTAAGTTGGCCTGTTACTAAGGAGTGCTCCCAGTCTTAATGACAAAGACAGATGTATCTACTTCACCCAGTCATGAGTTTCAGCCCTCAGCAGAGCTGACTGCTACAGGGCGAGTCCCCAGGTGGTGGATAGGGGAACAACCTTCATATATGAAGGCCAGCTATGAAATATACAGAATAACTCAGATGAATAAGCAATCGCGGACCAACAGCAGCTTTGTTAGAAGAGAAAGACCTCTTTAAAGAATCCTGAGTTTAACTGACCCGGTTGATAGACCTCAGCAAGGTTCCCTCTTCATAGATACGGAGGTCTGTACTCATGTTAGAATTGGCAGCAAAGGTTTCCATGTTAGGAACGACCTCAAATTACAGGCAAAGTCAGACTTTCACCAAAGTGTGCCTGGATCATGGTACCATGCTCAACAAAAGCTGCCCTCCTACACCCCATTCCACATGGAATTCATGTCATCTTTACACAAGGTGATAAGAAACAATAACAAAAACAGGATAAGGTACAATTTGAATTATAGATTATAAACACAAGGTAATAAGACCAAATCTAAATAAATTAATAGTGTGTGATATTTTCATTTATTTGGATTTGGTCTTATTACCTTGTGTTTAACAAAAACATGAGTTTCAAACTCTACAAGCTTGATGGGGGGTCGGTGGAAGGCTGGTTAAACCGTTTGGTTTTCGACCACTACGACCCGGGTTCGATTCCAGCAATGGACACTTTTTTCTGATTTAAAAAAAAAAAATGCTCCAATGTCCCCCAATTCTTGCAAAAGTCCAACCCCACCAGCGAGTAACCAAACGGGGCTCTGGCACATTTGTAAGTGCAAAGTCGAACTGCTTTTCACATGTGTAGACATGTGATGCGCTTACAGTAAAAGCAGTCGCTAACTACCCACCATGATTATCATGGCCTGTACCACGTGTACTATAGGGATAATTTAAAAAAATAATTATTATTATTCGGATTTGGTCTTACTACCTTGTGTTTATAACAAAAACATGAGTTTCAAACTCTACAAGCTTGATACCCCAATATAATTGAGTGTAGATAAGAAAGAAGATCATCCCTGTGTAAATTCCCAAACGTTGTGGTGTCAGGTCCAACAGCTGCTGAAGGAAGCAGGAGTGAGTCAGGTGACAGTACAGCTGGAGAAGGAACAATACTTCCAGTACCTGGGAGGGATGAGCAGCAGTACTCTGCTGTCTAAGTCTGCTGCAGCTGTTTCCCCAAAGTCCACACCTCTGGTGGTATCCCCCCAGATCAAGTCTGTCTGACCTCCTCCCCTTGTTATTGTTACATATATATATGTCTGAGATATGCAATTTTGTTTCCTATTTGTTTGTTTTTATAAATTAAACTATTTTAATTCTTTTTTATAATTATTATAAGCATTGCTCATTTCTCTTTTTTCACTTATTATTATTTTTTAAAATTAATTACAGTAGAAATCTCCCTGTAAAAGGACACCTAATTGCAGAGCCAAAGTGTCCTTTAAGGAGAGATGTCCTTTTACAAGAGAGTTACTAAATAGTAAAAATGCTAATTTTACCTATGAAAACTGTCCTTTATAGAGAGGTGTCCTCTAGCATGAGTGTCCTCTCATGGAAGTTTTACTGTATTTATTTTTTTTATTTTTATTTTTTTTTTTTGTGAAAAAAATTTTAATGTGAAAGAGTTATTTACCCTTCTACTCTTGTCTTTTGTTTTACACAATTCCTTTTTTTTTTTTTTTTCTGACAGTGTTTTGCATTTTTGTTTCCTTTTTTTTTTTTATATATTGGAAACAAATTCTATTGTCCAACCTTAATGGAAATCAGAAAATCCTATTTTTTATAATTCATGAAGAAATACTTAAATACCTTTCTGGATGTATGTGCTTTTTTTTTTTTAGGGGTTATCTTAAGTCTGATCTTAATATCAGTTAGAATCAAAAGGTAATAAGACCAAATGTGTAAAATTATTGAAATGTTTGCGACACTTCGGTAATACCTTTGTTATCATCATGGTCTGATGATGGTAACAACACTGTTACCAAATTTTTCCAAACATTTCAATAAGTTGTATTTGACATTGTTACCTTTTGATTCTAATCTATAATCCAAATTGCACCTTACCATCGTAATATCAGCTATGTATTCTGTTTTTTTTTTTTTTTTTTTTGCTTATCCCTAGTACCCGTGGTACAGGCCATGATAATCATGGTGGGTAGTTAGCGACTGCTTTTACTGTAAGCGCACCACATGTCTACACATGTGAAAAGCAGTTCGACTTTGCACTTACAATTGTGCCAGAGCCCCGTTTGGTTACTTTCACTCGCTGGTGGGGTTGGACTTTTGCAAGAATCGGGGGGGTCATTGGATTGTATTCGGTATAATACAGTAGAACTACCTCCCTGTAAAGGACAACACCTAATTACAGAGTCAAAGTGTCCTTTAGGAAGAGGTGTCCTCTTACGGGAGAGTTGCTAAATAGTAAAAATGGTAATTTTTCAAATGAAAACTGTCCTTTGTAGAGGGGTGTCCGCTAAAGGGAGATTCTACTGTATATAATGTCAGTTTTATATAGCTACAAGGTAATAAGACCAAATCCAAATAAATTAATAGTGTGTGACGTTTCAGCAACAGCCTTGTTACCATCAATAGACAAAAGAATAAAACGTCACACACTATTAATTTATTTGGATTAGATCTTATTTTCTTGTATCTATAATCCAAATTGTGCTTTACAATAATATCAGTTTTTTCCCATCCCTGGACACTTTTATTTTCCGTTTATCATTACTCTTCACAATTCATCCTTTCATACCTCATCCCTAAGGTTAGAAATAATCGTTATTTCTCCCCTTAAAATAAATTTGGATTTTTCATTGAAAATAAACACATGCGGTATAATTTTAAAATGTTGTTTTTAATATCAGTTTTGTATTTTAAATACAAAATATGGAGCTTTTGACTGGAAAATATCCATCTTCATTAATAAATTGATGAAAAAAAGAGATAAAATTATATTAATGTCTTTATATAGGACTCTATTCAATATCTCTGACCACTAAAATAGAGTTGTTCTTTTTCAATCACCATCATCATATTTACCAGTCTCACAACACGTGATTTTTTTTTCAACCAAAGAAGTATAAACGAACTTATACATTTTGACATGTAACTAACAAACTTTATATAAATCACCCATTTTTGCTGGGAGGAAAAAAAATTGATGTTAAAATAATAATGGCTACTGCCCACTAATGAAAAAATAGAGGGAAAAACTATACAAGACTCTCTTCTTTACAATGTATGTCAACAGTGATACCAACTATGGAAAATTCATAAAAGGTAATAAGATTTATTACAAATATATAAATAGTAGGTGATGTTTCAGTAACACTGTTGTTACCATCATCAGACAAAAGACTTTTTTGTCAGTTCATTTTGCTCAGTCTGATGATGGTAACAATGCTGTTACCAAAACACGTCGCACACTATTTATTAATTTGTTAATATGGTCTTATTATCTTGTGTTTCTAATCTAACATCCAAATTATACCTTATGACTGTCTTAGAATTGTTACAATGATGTTACTAGATAAGGAATTTCTATTTTGTTTTGGAAATTTTGCCAGGAGAGAAAAAAATGAGCCTTAAAAAAAAAAAAAAAGAACGAGCTTTTTCTCATCATCAAAATAAAAACTCTGCACTACCTATTGACCATCTGCGCAAACTAGCAGACCCTGTTCAGAGACAGCACCAGCTTTGGCAAATTCAAAATGCCATGGTTAATAGAAGCTCATAGTTTTTGCGCCTATTTTGACAGGAGAGGTAAACTTACTTCTAAGAGATTGTTTGTTCTGATGTTTTTTTTACCTTGTGATATAAATATTATTCTTTTTATTTATTTAACTTTGTACCTTATTGCTGTCTCTTGATTACTGACGGTTCCCACTAAATATCTGCTTCTAAGACAGGAAAACTTATGATTTTATTATATACAGTAGGACCTTCTTGTAAAGGACAACACTTAATTACAGAGCCAAAGTGTCCTCTAGAGAAAGGTGTCCTCTTACCAGAGAGTTACTAAATAGTAAAAATGGTAATTTTGGTGATGAAAAACCTGTCCTTTGTAGAGAGGTGTCCTCTAGTGGGAGTGTCCTCTCATGGAGGTTCTACTGTATTATTTATTATTATCCCTAGTACACGTGGTACAGGCCATGATAATCATGGTGGGTAGTTAGCGACTGCTTCTACTGTAAGTACACCACATGTCTACACATGTGAAAATCAGCTTTGCACTTACAAAGGTGCCAGAACCCTGTTAGGTTACTTGAACTCGCTGGTGGGGTTGGACTTTTACAAGAATCGGGTGCCATTGGAGCATTATTTTAATTAGAAAAAAAGTGCCCAATGCGGGATTCGACCTCGGGTCGTAGTGGTCAAAACCCAATGGTTTAGACCACACTTTCACCAATTCGTTAGGTTCTACTGTATTGTGCTAGGTGTACTTAAGAATAGACAATGTCTATAACATCTACAGTACTGATGTTTGAAGTGGGAATGTAAGGTTTGTTGTTAGGATACCCACACCATACCTTGGAAGGTAAGTTGATCATAACTCTTAACATGTTTCTTTGATAGTAAGAACAAACCCTTTTTTTCATGGATTTCACTTCAATACTTCTGTGTTTACTCTTGTTATCTGAGATGAATGACTTCTTTTTTTTTAGTGAAAGTTGATTAAATTTGAGGTTTATAACCGAATTCTTTCATGCCAACAATTTTTTTAACAAAAATTGATTTTTTTTTTTTCAAAAAGATGTGTTGTTGTTTCTTATTCCCTTGTGTAAAGATTACACGAATTTCATTGTCAAAAAAAGTGTTGAATCATAGATTGCCTGAATAACCCTCCACCTACAAGTATCTTCCTAAAAAACTTAAGTACCAACACTGAGAGCTGGTATACTTTATAAACCTCTAGCTTAAGTGAAAAGTAAAATGAAAACTTTTTTTAATTATAAATGAAAATTACAGTTTAACCTCCTTAATTCAACAGTTTTTTTTTTTTTTTTTTCTAATTCCAATCAACTTTGATTAAGGTACAATTTGGACAATAGATTGGAAATACAAGGTAATAACACCAAATATATAAATAGTATTGTGACCTTTCGCTAACAGCATTGTTACCATCATCAGAAAAAAAATACTGAATGTAGATACAAAAGCACAGTTTTAGTACTTTTGTCTGATGATAATGGTAACAACGTTGTTACTGAAAAGTCATACACTATTTATATCAATTTGGATTTGGTCTTATTACTTTGTGTTTCAAAGGAGGATATTTTCAGCAATTTTTTTTTCTCATCCTTTTATTTATAACAAAAGCTTTAGGATAAGTTCTTTCAATCAATGTAACATAGTAAAGAGTTTGTAGAATTTGCATAGAAAGAATGGTACAGGCAGAGATAAAAATGAATTCTCCCATTTTTAACTTGATTTGTTATCAAACATACATCTTACTTCTCATGTAAACTTACTCTATCAAAACTTGTATTTTATTATCAACACACTTTAATACTCTATAAAATAATATCCCCCTGTGTCTATCAATATATAAAGTTGAAAATATCAGAATTCCGGGGATAAGTTTCCTTGAAAACACAATAAGACCAAATCCAAATAAAAACAACACTGGTACTGAAATGTCACACACTATTTATATACAGTAGAACCTCCATGAGAGGACACATCTCTACAAAGGACAGTTTTCATTTTCAAAATTACCATTTTTACTATTTAGCAACTCTCTGGTAAGAGAACACCTCTCTACAAAGGACAGTTTTCATTTTCAAAATTACCATTTTTACTATTTAGCAACTCTCCGGTAAGAGAACACCTCTCTACAAAGAACAGTTTTCATTTTCAAAATAACCATTTTTACTATTTAGCAACTCTCCGGTAAGAGAAAACCTCTCTTCAAAGGACAGTTTTCATTTTCAAAATTACCATTTTTACTATTTAGCAACTCTCTGGTAAGAGAACACCTCTCTACAAAGGACAGTTTTCATTTTCAAAATTACCCATTTTTACTATTTAGCAACTCTCCGGTAAGAGAAAACCTCTCTACAAAGGACAGTTTTCATTTTCAAAATGACCATTTTTATTATTTAGCAAATCTCCAGTAAGAGGACACCTCTCTACAAAGGACAGTTTTCATTTTCAAAATGACCATTTTTATTATTTAGCAACTCTCCGGTAAGAGAACACCTCTCTACAAAGAACAGTTTTCATTTTCAAAATTACCATTTTTACTATTTAGCAACTCTCCGGTAAGAGAAAACCTCTCTACAAAGGACAGTTTTCATTTTCAAAATTACCATTTTTACAATTTAGCAACTCTCCAGTAAGAGGACACCTCTCCCTAAAGGACACTTTGGCTCTGCAATTAGGTGTTGTCCTTTACAGGAAGGTTCTACTGTATTTGGATTTGGTCTTATTACCTTGTGTTTATAATACAAATTGTGCCTTATCATTTCTTTTACAACATTCTAATTCACAAATTTCTAGCTTTCGGTAATGAAAGCCATTCTACAAGATAAAATATCCCCTGAAGCCTGATATTTGCAACACAATACTTTATTACTGTTGTGTACATTGAGTTGAACAAAACCTTGTCCGAAAGCTTCAGATAAAGTTGCAGTATTTAATTCAATGCTTTGGTTACCTTACTTACATAGAAGTATTTCATTCATATAAATGGTGCAACTTTATCAATAGAGGAAGCTTACAACGATGTTAATGATACATCATGAACCATTTATATATTTGAAGATATGGGCTTAGTTAACTTATGTTTCTAATCTAGGGGGTCGGTGGAAGGCTGGTTAAACCGTTTGATTTTCGACCACTATGACCCTGGTTCGATTCCCACATTGGACACTTTTTTCTGTTAAAAAAAAATGCTCCAATGGCCCCCCAATTCTTGCAAAAGTCCAACCCCACCAGCGAGTGCAAGTAACAAAACGAGGGCTCTGGCACATTTGTAAGTGCAAAGTCGAACTGCTTTTCACATGTATAGACATGTGGTGCGCTTACAGTAAAAGCAGTCGCTAACTACCTACCATGAATATCATGGTCTGTACCACGTGTACTAGGGATAAGCAAAAAAAAAAATGTTTCTAATCTATAATTCAAATTGTTGTATATGTTATCAGTATTTTTTTTTTTAGTACTTATATTGAAATCTGAAAGCAATGAATATATATATAATATAAAGCCTTTAAGATATACAAGGTAATAAGACCAAACCCAAATAAATAATGTGACCTTTCTGTGTATTCATTTATTCTTTTGTCTGATGATGGTAACAACGCTGTTACTGAAATGTCACACACTATTAATTTATTTAAATTTGGTCATATTATTATCTTGTAGTTCTAATCTATAATTCAAATTGTACCCTTTTCAAGCTATTATCAAATTTAGATCTTGTTAAATTTTGTTAGTTTATATTTATTTTATACTTTTTTTTTTTAAGTTGTCCTTTTATTTATTTATTTTTGAAGCCTTTATTAATATAGTATATATATATACAGTAGAACCTCTTTGTAAAGGACAACACTTAGTTACAAAGCCAAAGTGTCCTATAAGGAGAAAGGTGTCCTCTTACTGGAGAGTTGCTAAATAGTAAAAATGGCAATTTTGTGTCAATGAAAACTGTCCTTTGTAGAGAGATGTCCACTCATGGAGGTTCTATTGTAGCAGTAAAATCCATGTTTTAAAGTAGGTTTTTTTTATTTTTGTTAATTACATCTTCTCAATATTTTTTAATGAAACACATACTGTGTTACTAACAGGTATTTACCACTAAATTTTACCTAAATCATAAAGCTAACATTTTTATCATTTTTGTGTGTCTTTATTATTGAAATTGTTTTTGAAACCCAGAGGTTGAAGAATGTGTCTCAAGTCAAACCATCCTGTAGCTTTGTGCATGTGTGGCGTAAACATTATTTTTTTAACGCACTCCTCTCCCTATCTTATATATTTAATATAAATATTTATATAGATGGGAATTTTGCCGGGAGGAAAATGATCTAAAGAGACAAATGTCGCCTCTCCCGTCAAAATAGACGTCTAAGACAGACGCCATCTATTGACCGTCACCGCAAACTAGCGGTCTCGGGTCGGTGACAAAGCCACAACACCAGCTTTTGCTAACTGAAAAAGATTGGCCCAGCCACTTTGCCAACTAAACACCTCTTTGGCAGATTGTGAAGATTCCATTAGATCCTGTGTGGATCTCATGGAATAAAGTCCGCCCTAGACTGACGAGGGCCATTAGCCCGAAACCATGGTCTCTAGGTGAACGCTTTTCAGTTTGCCAAAGCTGGTGTTGTGGCTTTGTTACCGACCTGAGGCCGCTAGTTTGCGGCGACGGTCAATAGATGGCGTCTGTCTTAGACGTCTATTTTGACTGGAGAGGTGACACTTGTCTCTTTAAATATTTATATAAACATATATGTGCTATATATTGTGTCCATATATTTATGTTATTGATGTAAATATACTGAAATATATGTGTGTTTTAGCTCTTTGTAATAAATTATTTTGTAAATAGAAGAAATCAATAAATTATATTTTTTCCACCATATGTTTTATTTAGTTTAAAATTTCACACATGAAGACCTTCCCTATTATCCACAATTGTATATTTTGTTCAATTTTATATACAGTAGAACCTTCATGAGAGGATACTCAATCTAGAGGACACTTCTCTATAAAGGACAGTTTTAAGCTTATGTCCATAGTTTACTTGAAAACCATTTCTAAGATTCCATCCTTCAGTGTAGCATATAAAAGCAGAATGATCCAATACAATATTAGGGCTCTGAAAAGCGGTCTGGTGGATTAAATTGGCGAAACCGCTGGGAGGGTTCACCACTGATGAGCCAAGCCCTCCCAATATATTTTTTCATCGCAGTAGGGACAGTAGAAGTTCGGTTTATGTATAAAAGAAACATTCGCGCTTTTAAATCCTTTTATTTTATATGTATAGATGGCGCGTTATTGCTTTGTGTTAATTTATTCCTAATGACCTTGTCTTTATAGTTTGCTGAAGAGCATTGCTCGAAGCAAATATTTGAATATAATTCTACTGTCCTATAAGCTTATGTCCATAGTTTACTTGAAAAACCATTTCTAAGATTCCATCCTTCAGTGTAGCATATAAAAGCAGAATGATCCAATACAATATTAGAGCTCTGAAAAGCGGTCTGGTGGATTAAATTGGCGAAACCGCTGGGAGGGTTCACCACTGATGAGCCAAGCCCTCCCAATATATTTTTTCATCGCAGTAGGGACAGTAGAAGTTCGGTTTATGTATAAAAGAAACATTCGCGCTTTTAAATCCTTTTATTTTACAGTTTTTATTGTCAAAATTGCCATTTTTACTATTTTGAATCTCTCTGGTAAGAGGACACCTCTCTCTATAGGACACTTTGGCTCTGTAATTAAGTGTTGTCCTTTACAGGGAGGTTCTACTGTATATATATGTATTTATAAAAGCATTAAGAGGGTTATTGGAGAAGAGTATAAACAATCGAGAATTTTAACAGTCCAGGATCAAATCTTGCATTGAAAACTTTTTTTCTAAAAAAAAATATTTCAATGCCACCTCCAATTCTCGCAAAAGTCTAATCTTACCAGTGACTGCAAGTAATCAAAAGTGGAGCTCTGGCACACTTGTAAGTTCAAAATTCAAACTGCCTTTCCACATGTGTAGACATGTGGTGCACTAACATTAAAAGCAGTCATTTACTACTCACCATGATTATCATGGCATACTTGAGATAAGTACTACTACCATGAGAGTATTGAAGAATACTACTGTACTGTGTCCATACATTCATGTGTGGTTTTGACAAATAACTCAATATTTTACTCAGTCTAATTCAGATGTGGTTTGACTAAGCCTAGCAAATATTTACATGTTGATTTAACTATGTTAGACTTTAAGCTAACACTCCTTCTCTTTAGAAATTTTATAACAAAAACTCATACAGATACTTTAAATCAATTAGAGAAACTCCGCCTTTGCTGGTCCCAAGCCCGGATGAAAAAGGAGGAGGGGAAGCAGTAACAAGCTCACTAAAAAACCTGGGCTTAGCTGACCCGGCTGATAGTACCCTGTAAGGGCTTCAGGGATACAGGATGAGCAGCGTTTGTACTCCTTGTTAGGAGCAGCTGCACATGACGTCTGTTCCTCATGTCAGAGGCGGCCATTACTTTTGGAGCTAAGTCAACCTGCTACTGAGTAGTGATCCCAGTCTTAATGACAAAGGCAGACGCATTCTACTTCACCCAGTCATGGGTTTTCCCACTATGTACTCAAGTGAAATTCTCAACCTGCAACCCCAAAACACATTATTGACTGTATTGACTCATCCATTGATGAGCTCTACTCTTCCCCGGCAGACACCATCAACAAGCTTTACAAGCTTGATACCTTAATATGATTGAGTGGAGATAAGAAAGAAGAAGAAATCAATTAGAAACAAACAAATCCTGTGGTCCTGACAATATTCACAGCTATATGATCAATTACCTTCCACATATAGCTATAAACTAGCTGTTTAGTATCTTCAATATTAGTTTAACCAAAGGTAAACTTCCTAGGGATTGAAAACAGCCATTGTTATTTCTATCCTAAACCTGATAAACCTAGAGATCTTGTGTTACATACCTACAAAAGTCCAACCCCACCAGCGAGTGCAAGTAACCAAACGAGGCTCTGGCACATTTGTAAGTGCAAAGTCGAACTGCTTTTCACATGTGTAGACATGTGGTGCGCTTACAGTAAAAAAGCAGTCGCTAACTACCCACCATGATTATCATGGCCTGTACCACGTGTACTAGGGATAAGCAAAAAAAGAAAACTTGGCACAATTTGGATTATAAACACAAGGTAATAAGACCAAATATAAATAAATAGTATGTGACGTTTCGGTAACAGTGTTGTTACAGAAATGTCGCACACTATTTATTTATTTGGATTAGGTCTCATTACCTTGTGATTAAGAAAACTTATCTTCTGCCAAATCCTATCCTACAGCCTTAACATGGCGGGAGAGTTAAGCAGGTAGCACTGGCGAAGTATGTTAGGAGTAACTCCTGGTACGGCTACACTAGAGCTGTGCTACACACCTGGCAGGAAGGGACAAATTGTTTGTTCTCCAGAGCAGCTGCTACAAAAGCCATCTGTACTCCACGTTAGGAGTGGTGGCCCCAAACCAGAAGTCATACTGAGTGGTACTTCCAGGTTCCCTGACCTACAACATCCTCCTTGTTGTTGTTGTTGTTTCTTATCCCCTTGTGTAAATATTACACGAATTCCATGAGTACAAGTTCTTCGAGCTGTTTTATGATAAGCAGCAGTCCCTCCCAAAGATCATGTTTAGTGCATCTATTGCAAGCCAAAATGTGATGATCAGCACCCTCCTTTCCCTCTCCATGAAGGTTTCTTCGAAACATCCTTAAAATATATCTGACGTTAACTCAAAAACCTTGAAAACTACTCATACATCACTGATCCAGCCCATTCTATATACAGTTACGAGCGTCATTCTTCGTCGCCTCTGTCACGGTTTGCTTTTTTTTTTTGGAATGGCGCTCTCCTATTGGTTGGCTCCGATCACGCCACCTTTGCCCCCCACTCGCTTTTTCGTTTTTGTAACTATTGTGTTGGAGCGCGTCGCTCCTTAAATAAATGCATATATTAGTTAATAACTAAATGGAATCCTCTCTTTCTTTTTCCCAGTAAGAGACGCCTACGGAAGCCAACAGTACATAGACAGATAAAGCACATAGGCTATAGTTATTAACTAATATATGCATTTATTTAAGGCGCCAATTTATAATTGTAACAAATAGTATTTGAATCAAAACATTCAATCGGGTAAAACACGGGCGTTGCCCGGGTCATTCGGCTAGTATTAGAATATGCTTCACAAATCTGGATGCAAACCAATTAAAAAAAAAAGAATCCAACAAAACGCAGTTAAACTGATATGTGGACTAAGAAACACTACAGCTGGAAATATTGCAGATCACGAGGCTGTTCGAAACCCTTTAGATCACAGATAGCAAGTATCCCTAACAAAGAGAGAGTTCGCTATGACCCCCTGTGTAATTTGCTTCTCTTACCTACATTCATGGGGATGGAGTACACCATACTGACCGGAAAGACGTCTGGGCGACGCATACCTGGACGCACGTCGACACACTTCGTGGACCAATTAAAGGAACTCACTGGTTTAACGGTCACTGAGATGGTACAATGAGCTCAAGACAGAGATGGCTGGTGTCGTGTTTGGGATGTAATATGTACAGTACAACGTTTGATCGCGAACATTGTAAATGTATGGCTAAAATTACTCTATAAAGCTAAAAAATCATGTTTCATGAAATAAAATCACTGTATAAATTTTCCGCGTGATATATGATATAGAAATATTTTAAAATTTAATTTAATAGAATTTTTAATTTTAAAAGAA